>JAPSES010000219.1:2908500-2953137 GCA_029822895.1 Maxillicosta whitleyi | reverse complement strand
CAAATTCTAACTTTTTGAGCTGCAAAGGTCACAAATACACAAATAAATGAACCAAAGACTAATAATAATAATAATAATAATAATAATAATAATAAAAAAGTGGGTTTAGGAAAATATGCCCCCTTTAATAAAAAAAGACTCACAAGCAAATACAAATGTATGTTCATTACAACCCTACAAAACCCAACAACATGCAGTGGCATTAAGACTTTTGCATGGTACTGTATGTGTCATAACCCATGTTCTGTATAATTTTAACAAAGGACTATTTCTAAAACAAGCCATGTCTTTAGTTCATGGTGTCAGAAAAACACATTTCCGAACCAAGTTAAAAGTCAAAATGTCCATGGTGGATTTGGCTTAAAACTGTGCACACTCTAACTAAGATATGATGAATTAAGTTTTAAGGTTTTCTTGGAACAATTGTCAATTTATAGAATGAGATCCACTGGAGAAAAAAGAACTGTAGCTCCTTGTTTAATCACATTTTTGTAAAACAAGAAAACCTCAAAGTGCTCATCACTCTTATAAAAGTACAGAACATCCCACATACAGCAGATACACTATCAGCACACTGATTTAGACAGACCTTCTCTTGTTACCATTTACAATAAACGCTCTGAAAAGGAGTTAAAGTGTGTGCAACAGTTTTCATTTTCACTTCCTTTGTGATGCCAGTGAAGGCCTTTGTTAAAAAGGTAAATCACTTCCCTTATGTATATGAGAGCAAAGGGATGTTATCTAAAAACTACCACATGCATTTAGTAAGTCTGTTGTATACATGTCATGATTTGGTTTTTAATACACACTTCAATGTGCAATAGCCCTGCTTTAATACTGGTTAATATTCTATCTTGTAGATATTTAGAAGTTCTTGTTAGAGTTTCACAGTCCAGATAGTGGACGTGGAGTTATCCAAGCTGCTCTGAAAGTAGTCATTACACTTACTCATCGACACACTAACACAGACGGGTTAATATCTGAGGTCCAGGGGTGGTTTCCACTGTGTTTAAAGTAGACAAAACTCTGGTCAAGCTGCTGAGCTGAAATAGCACATTCGGTTTCATTCTTCTCGCATGCGCACATGACAAGCCGACAAGAAGTGAAAGCAAACATGGGAAATGATGATGACTGGATGTTATAGTCCGTATCTTTATCAGTGCAATCCAAGACCTGAGCGTTGTGTCTTCATAAACTCAGCTCTGACCTCGACTGGCTGCTTAACGTCAACAGTCAGGACAAACGCGACAGCTTCTGTGATGTAGCAGCCTGTTGCTCTACTCTGCCAACAGCCTCCAGATGTCTGTAAGGCCTGCTGATTATTCTGACATCAAGTTTAAACCAAATACTGAACACATATTAAACGCTGTCACTGACTGTATCAATCAAATACTGGGCACTGGTAGCATTCATCAAAAATATTTTAAGTCAGATCTGTAATAGATGTGAACTGAATACATTATAGTGTGATGACATTTATATAATATACATTTTTATTTAGGGTAATGCAAACCTTATTGTGTCTTAATGTGTTGAAGAAACAGAGCAAGCCCTTTCCTCCCACCAACCTTTTAAAATATATTTTTATTTAATTTTATTTGTTCTATATTATATTCTAAGACTTTGATTAGTATCATTGTTGAATTCAATGTGTGGCTACTGAAATGTACCCAAAAGTTTTGCATGACCTGCTTTTCCAAATAAACAAATAATAATGATAATAATAATAAAGCTTCAACTGTAATAGTGTCAGCATTCAAGAAATTAGCAACGAATTGAGATTTAATTTTGCATATCAATAAGATGATCATCAGAATATAGTCTTATAAAAAAATACATTAAAAAAATCAACAGACTCATTTATTATCCTAACTGCTCCAAATATTTATACAAATTCTCTCATCGTGTAACTTCAGCCTGGCAGAAACAAGTTGAGGCTGTGAGGTCAGCCATCACCTGAAAGGTCTGATTTAAAAAGCATTGCTGGAGTAATGACTCCTATGCTCCACTTCCTTTCATTTGTCACTCTCACAGGGAACAAACTGTGAGTAAGAGGTCAATGTAACAGCTCCCAAAGCTACCACTACAAGAGTAACTCATACAAATGAAACGAAAGTTATTAAAACGAAAAAAAAAAAGACCTGCTGGCATGAAAGTTATGGAACATGAGGTCAAATGTGGCTGTCTGGTACATACATTTGTGTAATGGTACTTATATGAACGCATTCACATGTATTTAAGTGCATGAGTGCAGACAAAGCAAACACATAGGGTGTGATGGAGTGCTTTAAGGACACAGGAAGTGTCAAAAGAGACAGGAAATGATTATGGATGGCTGCTCCAAATGAGATAGACAACCCCCTAAAACACACAAGCAGACTGTGGCTGTTTATAGACAATGTGCATCATCCTATTCTTATTCTCGGAGAACTTGTACACCACCAAACATGAGTGCTCGTCTGACATGTTCAGCAGAAGCATCCGTTTACCTTGTTGTGCTCATATTTGTAGGGGATCTTGAGCGTCTCCATGGCTCGGATCATGGCCTGCATGGCTGTGAAGATGTTCTGATAGACCAGTTTGGTGAAGCCCCGTTTGTCCTCATCGGAGTAACCGGTGCCGTGGATAATCCTCATCTGTTTGATGAATGTGCTCTTCCCACTCTCCCCAGTGCCTGAGAAAGTAGACGAGGAAAGGAGACCAATAAAGAGAGTTTATTTACTTTGTAGTTTTGCAGGGTTTCAATTAACCAGATGACACTTTTAATCTCCTGTGTCCAAACTTTTAGACACTTGGGACTTCAGTTAACTTCCACTGGGGGAGAAAGGGCCTTAACCTCATATTTTCACCACAAAAAGAGCAATTAGTTGGCTACGGTCTCTCCCAAATGCAAAGTTTCAGATCGGATACCGCCTCATTAGGGGTTTATTATATGTGAAGTGTCCATGACTGCAAAAAAATCCACTTATCACCAGACTGTGATAGTAAAATGGACGTGGGCAGCATTCACTCTTCACTTCATTACTTGTCCTACTTGCACACTGTGGCATTCAAGCGTAATTAGTGTGATTTAATTCACACTAGACATGGTCATTTAATGAATTAACAGGAATAAATAAATAAAAAAAACAACAACACACAAAACAACAGTGTACCGTTGTCTGAGTTTGGGAATTAAACTTATTCTGACATCATTTAAGAATATAAATGTGTGTGTAGAAGCCGAGCTGTAGCTTTGCAATATCCCCATTTAGAATTAGAACACACTCATTTTATGTATACAGATGCATAGTACAAGTGCACACACATACACACACTCAGTACGTACTCGCTCACACACCCAGTCACTAACACACATAATATGTGCTGGCTGCTTTCCTCTCAGTCTGTTTGCTTGGTCTGGTGACCGACCAAGAACAACATCTCTCTCCTCTCAGTGGTGACAGGAACTATTTGGGTGTGAAGAGCTGGGGGTGTAGTTTCTCTTTGGTTCATTGAAAATCTTGGCAGACCAACTCAACAGTCTAACTTTACCTCACCACTAACTCTTGGAAAACTTTGGCAGGAAGTAAACAAGTATATGTGTGTCTTTTGCAAGTGCACGACTAAGAAACGTATGGTGCATTCCAGTGCGACCTACGGTGTCTGTTATAAGAGACGGCCTGTATTTTAGCCAAATTAGACTCTTTGCTTTAACGCAGACTGAACACTCCACCAAACCAAGCTGCAGACTAAACTACTGCTGAAATACAATAACCTCTAATGAAGCACATTTCTATTCCAAGCTGGCCAGTTTAGAGGCCACAAATGAGCGGGACGGGCAATGACATAACTGGAGACAACACAATTACCCCTGAAGTACTCTTGAGCTAAGCACTTGGAGCTTTAGTAAACATATTCCACTGGAGAACCTACAGTAAACAGTGGGAGGCATTTTTATATCGATTGAGGCGATTTACACGTGTGTATTATACAGTTATCCTGTTGATAAATATGGTTCCAAAGCTCACTTCAAGTGGATTTTAATGCCACACCAATATAGCTAAATTATCCGTCAGTGCACCAGTAGGTGAGCTGGACTTGTCACTACCTGCTCTCCTGCCTACAGACACTGCCTCCACCTATAATTAACTCTTACAGTACATGAACCTGAATGACCATTTGTTGCAGGCCATAAATAGTGCTGAATAAGAGTTCATACCTTCAGGCATCCGTCCTAAAAATAGGTTCGGTCTATTTTTTAAACCATAAAAAGTAGAACAGTGAGTAATGTGAAAAACTTAAATTAACTGTGCCAGTGGGTTTAGGATTTGTACAGAGCCGCTCTTGCACGACACATTTTTGATTTGGTGGATGTTGCAGAGAAAATGGTTCGTCCTCTCTACAGGTAGATGTAAAAATAGATCTGTGAGCATGATTTTAGTTCAAAGCTGAGTAGCTACTCGAAAACAACAGCAATATTTAGAAGCTGATTAACACCACAGAAAGCATTTTCTCCACTTTAACATAGTAGGTAGAGCTCTGTACAATTAAAGAATTCACTTCTATCACTCCAATAGGCTGCAACTTAAATATGACCATGGCAAGATTGGATTCAGTAACACTGCAGAGACGAGCAAAACGTGCTAAAGTAAAGCTGCTGTAGAGTCAGTCCCAGCCCACTGAATCAATGCACAGTGAGATAATTAATACTTCCTCTCTGAATTGTGACACTATTTACACGAGTTAAGAAAGTTGCAGTATGTGGTAAAGATATTACAGAAACATGTAGTTTTGTATTCGATGGCTCAGTGAAGTGTGTCTGTTGTTGCACATGAAACTAGGCATCAACACAAATCGCAGTTACCGCAGCATGTTTCACATTCAGCAAGTGGGATCTGAAAAAAGGGTTAAAAAGAACTGAAAAATCACTACACTTCTGGTGATGTTTAAGCTCCAGGGACATCTTCTGCGACTAATGGAGATAGACAGTTATGTTATGAAGTCAGTCATGGCTAGAAGATGTGTAGTTTTACACAAATTGCAGATTTTGATTTGTATAGTTATCCTTTAAACTAATATATAGGGAAATGAAGGAATGGAATAATTTAAACGTGATAAAAAATAAATATAAAAAAGACTAGTCTCTTACCATTGAGTAATGCAATTTTGATGGGACTTTGATACTGATAACTGTGATATTTTGCAGCTATAAACAGACTATTTAACTTTGTCTCTGCCCTTCTGTCCAGTGAGTAAAGGAATTAATGAAGAATGCCATGAAAAGACAAATATAAATGTTATTGTGTGATTGTGTTAGAGTAGTTTCATTCTAAAAAAACACTAATTAATAGGACAGCAATGTCGCATTACTGCAATGGAAGGTTTTAAGGAAATGTAGTCGAAGCGAACAGCCTGTGAATCAAATATGTTTTGCAGACAGACACACATTTACTAAGCCATGATGCCTAAAGGTTCACCACCACATGTTTACATTATGAAAGTCAGCATCTTCTAATCATTTCATGCTTGACAATTCTCTATTCTCTTATATATTTATCTATTTTTGAAACTTTTCCTTGCTTGAATTTTTTTGGTTCATTTTATTTAAGTAGAACACAACATAATGTCCACAAAAACCATAATGAATTTTTCTCCAAGTTGTGCAGCCCTAATCAAATCTGAAAAAAAAAAAAAAAAAATCCTAGAAGTTGTAATGGTTCTATCAGTCAATCTCCAGTACCAACACATGTAAAACTAGAAAGACTTCTTGAAGATCTATATATACAAATGTTTCAGTTTCACGAAAATTAGTGCAGTGGTTTGTCCATATCCAGATGACCATTGTCTGCACTACACACCACAGGAGAGTTGTCTCTTTAATTTTGTTGTACATATGTATAATGACAATAAAGGCATTCTATTCCATTCTATCAGTTGGATAAAACCCTTAGTAGAGGTAAATGTATATACAGAAATAAACAGGATGGTGTGTGTGTGTGTTTGACATTAGATGCTGCCATGTCACCTTTCAAAGACAAGAGGTGACTCAGGATTAACTAGCTTTTGAGGATGGTGGGATCAACATTACATCTTACCCGAGTGCATCTGACACGTCGATGTCCACAAACTGGTCCCGAGACTCAGGACCAACGTCAGGATAAGAGTAATGGACTGTGTGATACATTCATGTGCTTGTGGAATACTCCAGAAATGAGCATTTATGGTCAATACACAGATTACTATCGCTAATATAAGATGGAAATAATAGATTTTGTCGCTCTCAGTTTTTTTCAGCATGACTTTGACTTGTTGTATTAACTTTTCAGTGTGTAAACTTGACTGTGACCGTGGTGAGATGTGATGCGTGGAGCCGTTTGTAGACATTTGGTTGGACATTTTTTGGACACTTGGTTTTAGCGTGAACAGGCACAACCAGTTAAACCACGTCTGGCTTGAATGACAGGAAATGCTACAGACTGAAACTCATCCATCTCTTACTAAGCAGCTAAAAGTGCTGAATGAGGTTTGTGAAAAAAATAAATAAATAAAAAATGATCTGAGGAGCCACTTTTGTTTTCCACTATCATAAAGAAACTCACTCCTGTGGGTGTTAAATCTATTCAGTGTTAATGGTGGGTGGCCTTAAGCCAGCAGCAGTAAATCTCTTGGCAAAACACAAGGCAGAGACATGAACTCAATAATAATACTGCAGTATACCCATGCACCTTATAAGACAACACTCAGCTTTGTTCCAACTGGACTGAATATGGGACAGATTTGTAAATAAAAACACCACAAATGTCTATAAATGTCAGTTATACACAATGCATCGCACAAACACAGCCCATCCTATAACAGTCTCATAAGAACTGTTACATAAAAGTTCTCCCTCTAATTCTACACTGTCAAACTGGCTGCATTCATACATGAATCATAAGACATCTTTACTGCTTCCTCTCACAATTATAACCATGTGTTTGTTGAACGCTTGTAAAACGCCGCGGTGGACTTTGTTCACTTACTGCCCTTGATAAAGTTCCCACTGCATTCTTTTGTTTGATAAAAGCACCTGACAGTGATTGGCTAGATCAACATGTTTTTGACACATTACGAGCAAATTTAAGAGTCCAAGGTACAAAATGTGCCTGAAGTGCAGAGGAACACGGCGGTACTTTGAAAAGGCAGCTCATCTATTGTGTAAGAGCATAAAACGTGAACACGCGTTAGTAGATATTTGTTGATAAATATGATAATACAAGCTATTCTGCCTCTTTTAATCGTTTATGTCTAATTCATCCTCGTAACCTGCCATCCCACTTGCCTGTGATCTTCTATGTAAAGGGGGACAGTCATCATAAACTAGGTCCAATTGTCACTTGAGGATTGGAGTTGGGCTGTGCCACTTTTGTAATTGAACAATTTTAAATTAATTATCTGATGAAAATGAGTGTAATAATTATTCATATTTAACCCTGATAGAAATCTCAACAGTAGATAAATAGAAAGCGGGCGTACTATAGGCAATACAACTGCAACTATAAAGACCTGTGGAGCAGTTTTATAGTATCCTACAGTGTAGTGGTGGGGGTTTGTAGAGAGGGACTTAAATGAAGTCTTTTAGATGTGGCTGGATACAGTAAATGAGGACATGGTTTAGTGAAGATGGAGCAATACTCTGGCTGTAAGATCAGAGGGATACGGATAGGAATTAACCGGACATATTAAACATCAAACGTATTTTTCAGAAAGACATCCCTCTTGGATGTCAAAGTATCTTTCATTGTACATAAAGACAAGCTTTAGCAAACACCAGTGCTCTGAGATTCACTACCACACTTTCAAGCTTGGAATAACTCGATGGCAACAAAGCTCACCTTCACACACAGATGTCTAGGACAGTTGTCGTGTCTGAGCTGTACCTGACATTTGATTTTGTTTTTTTCTTCTCCAGTATCAGGTGTTAAACATTATCCGATTTGGGACATCAACATTCATTTGGTTCATTTAATGTTACAATTAGTTGGGTTGTTTTTTTTTAGTTTAGAAGAAAAAAAATTTCCAAGTAGAATTGTTTTTGATTTGTTCCATATTCAAAATAGACTGAAACCCAATTTCCTACTTGGGTAGCTCGGTATATGCGGATGTTTTGGAGTTATGAATACATCTAGGTAAGTGAGAAAATTAATTAGGCTAAAATAAAGAATTCATTCTGCTGAGAATTAGGGCTTGAACTTGTTCTATGAATTCTCTGAACAGGACACATGTGGCACCACTGGCATGGTGAGAAACTCCATTTCACCTGACTTTTTATTAAAGAATATTGACAGGATTAGCAGTTCAACTTAGTTAACATTTTTGAGAAAGCCATAGCTGATGTTCTCTGTGTTGGAGGGTTAATATAGGCGATATAAAATACTGAGTTTGGACAATGTTTATCTAAAGACGGTCCTCCACTGACTGTCTACAAGCCAAGACTCCACTCAGATCTGTTAGTAGTGCAAACACTGTTGTGGACGTACAATGCATATCACATATCTCCAAAAAGAGCCATGATTCTAATCATCTCACTGACCAATCTATGCTATGATTCACTTCTTCTCTTCCAGTTTCCTCATCACCATGTTGCCCATAACTCCCACCCCAAGCTGCAGCTCTCGTTTCCAGTGAACTTGAACTTCCCATGACTGCACAAGTTTGGAATCTCAGCTAATGTCGATGAGCCACAGCTTCTACCTTTTCTGCTATCTGTAGTAGGGTTTACAAAGCAAAATAAGAACCATTTTAAAAGACAAAAAGAACTACAGTCACTGCTAACATAACTATATAATGTCTCATGGTATAAGGTTTGCTTATAGTTAATGTAATAGAAACGTCTGGCAAGTGTCAAAGAAGTGTACTTCTTTATCTCTACAACTATTGGGGTGGTTTCTGAGTGCCGTATGCTGCTCCTCTAAGCTCTGATTCTATAGGGGTCACATATGCTGTAGAAATAAGCATTTGAGCATTTTAAAGGACAAAAGGCTTCCCTGGTAATTAAGTTTACTAGCTTTGTCTTGCAAATTGCCATTTTGTCCTCTACGACTTTTTGAGAAAAACATTTTGTTTTTTCCTTAAATTTTACGCATTTGTATCGTGATAGCCTTCACCAAGTGTAAAGATATCATATACAGCAGAAAACAATGGGCAGATGTGAGACTAACATTACTGAATGCTCTGTCCAAGTAATGAGGGTAAGGCACTTAGGCTTAAGTTTGCAGTGAAAAGCGTCACAGCTTGCCCCTTGCCATAACCAATTGTTGCTCAAGTTGTGTTTCATACTTGTTAATGTAATATTTTGATGCTATAATAGCACACCACTGAAGAACATGCATTTAATACAGAAACATTTAGGAGCCTTTGCTGTTGGAAAGCCACTGACCTTGCTGAAACTTAGTAACTTATTTAGCCTACATTTGTGTCATTTGAAAAGGAATTAAATACACAGGAGCTACTCCAATAATCTTTGACAATGATTAATTTAGATTGAACACATTTCCTTATGTTATATGGTCAACTTGCAGTTGGTTCATGACACACTGTCCTTTCACTTTAGCAAACATGGATTTTATGAGAACTTTTCCTGAGTCACCTGCCCCAGTAAAAGTCTTTATGTCGGATTCATTTGCTTGCATTAAACTGTGGGTGCCAGCACAAACCTCTCCTAGAACAACTACTCCTCCACATCTCAGCTAGTTCTATATACTTGGTCATCTGCCCAGGTTAAATCTCCCTAGAGATTAGATGCACTGGAAGGATGGACTAAATGCTTACAGTACTTCTAAACTTGTTCACTTGTTGTGTTGTATTTGCTTCAATATATACACTCCCTGTGGACACAAAGCAATTAGTGGGTTTGAAAGATTATAGGCAAAGTTTGAAAGCCTGACCAAATTGTGAAAACCAAGTTATGGATATTTTGAAGAATTGAGCAACTTCCGAAGTTGACTAGAGTTTCATGTGAAAGCCCTGTGGGACACAAAGCAATTAGTGAGTATTAAAACCCACAATACGCTGATAGCATGTGGGTTAATGGAGCCATATAGACACACAACTTTCACCTGTTAACCCAACCACAGGCAGCGGGAGTGGTGAAGTCCATATAATTCAACACATGAAACAGAAACGTCCAGTTTCACTCTGAATCATCCATGAATTGATACCATTATGATCTCTAGACTCATCAAAAACTACTGAAGAAGCAGCCAAAGTGTCTTCTGTCCATGACGGTCAATAAGGTCTGTTATCTGGGTTTAGCCTAGACCATATTCCTTCCATATCACATTTCCTATTTATACTCCAGTCAGCCTGTCCACACTCGCCCTTAAATCATCTTCAGGACAGCAGAACACTGCAGACAACAACCTATACACACTGGACAGAGCAGCAACAATTCTCTGAAACAATTTTTTTTTTTTTTTTTTAAAATCACACTACAAATGTTTTTTAAATATTAAGTTCACATAGGTTATATGCTACAGCTCTTTTATGCCTCAATGCTGCCTGTTACCATTACGTATATTCACTGCAGCAAAGTTCTACTCCACAACTTAATGGATTGTTATCTTCCCTACAACTCCTTATTCAAAGACAGTAATTGTAAGCATCCTGTCATTAGAGGCATTCTAAACCACTCTGAAATATAATAGCCTCTTGTGATAGCAGCTCCAGATAAGCAGCGAAAAACAAATACTGCCAATGTAACATAATTACAAGGTTTTTTAATGTGCATTTATGCTACCAAATGTATTGTATGTACATGGAGATAGCAACAATGACTTCCATATAGCACAGACTGTTTGTAAAATTTACACATTTCGACAGACTTTTTGGCACAGATCATTAGATTTTTGTGCATAATGAGCCAATTGTTTGGTATTAAAAACAGATTAGCGGGCAACAATAACTCAACTATTTGTCCAATTTTTACCAAACAGGGTGGTAGTCAGCTCCCTCAAATCCTACTAAAGGGTTTCTTTTCATTTTATCATTTGTCCCCAACTGTAGGGAAAGGGAACCCATTCTACTTCATCCCCTAAGGTGGATAAAACACATGTAGCTTTCAGTTAACTGTCTGGAAAAGAGAGTGCTAGCATGCACCACCTTCCTTCATCCACTTTCTAAAAAGGACCATAAAGTGAAGGGCACTGGATCAAGAAGATAGGTTTCTGGAAACACTTTGGAGAGCCACTGTCATCACATCTAATGGGCTTTTTGTTGAAAATCTAATTAAAACGGGATGGTGAGTAGATGAGTTGCTTTACTCATATTTCACTAGAGTGACTAATACTTCTGGACAGGACTGACCCCTGTATTCACACATAATTTGATAACCTTAGTGCAACTTCTGTGAAGAGTGTCAACCATCACTAGGCTTGAGATCATTTTTAACGTGCCATTCTTTAATTGTTCCATTCTGATGCTTTAAATGTAGCATTTTTTGATACCTGCCTAGGCACTACAGATGCAAATGAGCATTTTTACTATAATCTGTCATATGTTTGATTTTATTCAGTACAGACGTTCATTTATGTGCACTGCTACTACCAAATAAACTAGTTTAGGAATGCACAAATTGGATTTATGCATAAATGATAATACATTCATGGACATACCATCACACGTAGAGGTCTACATATTACAGAAAACAACATGGCCCAAACCTGGGTCTGACTTGGACTGACACCTGTGATATAATCATTGCCAGAGTTGGGTGTTAAGCTGCAATACTGTCTTGATTACTCCCAATAAAAGGCTAGACTTTGGCCGGGGCCAACATTTGACACTACCTGGATTGGCCCTGTAGGCCTGGGGAGCATGGAGAAACATGAGGTTTGGAGTTAAAAGCCCAGCATTTCAGCATTTGTTTCCTCGACACTAACCAGTTGCAGTTATTCAAATCAGGTGGTTTTACACATGGAAGTGTGCAGGCCTAAAGCTGGGCAGCGTCTCCTCCCTGTGCAGAGCTGCCAATCTGTGTACTCCACTCCTATTCCAACCACCCACTCCCAACTTCACTCAGGTGGGAAGCCCCATCCATCCACCCCCCCACCCCATAGGTATTTTTAGTGAGAGGACTTTATGCTTTTGCATCTCTTACCCCCCCTCCCCTCCTCTTCCCCTGTGGAGCTTACCGAGAAGCAACAGTTTCAGTTCCCGGCGTGCGTCCCTCTTATCCCGGCGGAGCTGCCTTTCGATCTCGTCGTTGATCCTCCTGGCTTCTTTCGCCTCCTCACTGAGGCAACACGCCATAATGGATTCCAGGGTCATTCTCCCCCTCTTCTTCTTCTTCGTCTAAACACGCACTTTTCTGCTTTATCTTCTATTTCTTGTCCCCTCACTGATTCATCCAGATTCGCTGGGTAGAGGGGAGGGGGAATAAACAGAGGCCTGTCGATGCCGTCTTCATATAGGCCCTGCCTGTGGTGAAATAACGCGTGGACGCCCTTTTAATAATGACCCTGAACGCAGCACGGATTGTGTTGAAAAAAAGGGGGGATAAAATTAAAGATATTTGTTTAATTATCGTCCCCCCCTCCCCCCCAGTTTCGGGTCGCTTTCTGGGCCTCCCGACTGCTTCGAAATAGCGTCCAAAGCGGTTAGAGTTGAATATCTGTGCAATCTTAATTGGTGTAATCTGCTTTTCCTTCTCAATATGATCAACAGATCCTTTTAAGACGCATCCTCCGTGCTGCCGTAGGTGATCTCGTTAAGCGTTGCCATCCGTGGCCGGTTACCCCTCTCTTCAAAGTCTTCAATGTTGTAATTTTTCACCAAACAATATCCCGTGTGTTCAAGTAATCGTCCGCGGATGATGGCAAAGAGGGAAACACATGAATAAAGCTGTCCGTTTATTTTCCAGCGGCTCGACTCCCGGGCGTGGTAAGGCAGAATATGGCGGACTTTCACTCCAATCCGCTAGGCTGGGATACAGTACAGTTATCTCTCTCCGTCTGCTCAAAACACCAAGAAAAGCCACACATAACATAGCATTTCAGCCGGAGCTCGCGACACGGCGGCGAAAACAACACATCCTCCCCCAAAAAGGCGCCCACGTCCACGGCTCGAAATCGGGATGAGGAGTTAAAGGAATAAACGGCGTGTTGTTGCCTTTTCGCCCCGGCCAATCTTCTCCTTTTCCTCAATTCTCTTTATGTATTTTTATTACAGAGGCCATCCACTCCTCCGCTGGAAGGGTGACGTCGGCCTCCCATCAACCAAGGGGGAGTGTCACGTCAAACAAACGCCACACAAGTATTTATACCCCAACCTGTGGAATAGAAATGTGTATGAATGGACGAGCTGGGAGTCATATCTCTGTGGACATGCGGCGGAATACAGGACACATTCTTATTAAATTAAGACATGGCTTTTTATGGTGCTGTTCTCATGGGGATGATATTCACAGTGTGGCGGTATGGAGGGGTTTTCAACTAAATAAGACCATCTTTAATGAGAAAATGGTACCAATACCTAGTGGTGTTAGGTTTTTTTTTTTTTATGTTTGTTTGTGTGCGCGCGCATGTGCGTGTATGCGCGCGCGCGTGTGTTGTGATTGATTTTATGAATGGATCATCAGACAATCCAAATCCAAACGATAGCTTCTAATACTTATGACAAAATAAACACCCAAAATATTTCACAATAAAATGATAAATATATAAATGATAAGGGATAGCCGTAGTCAAACTGTGATCTGTGAATATTACAGTGTAGATATGCTGAGCTGTTTTTAACTGAATAAGATGATCTTTAATGAAAAATGGCACCAAAACCTGGTGGTGGTGGTAGTTATTTTTTATGTTTGTGAGTGTGTGTGTTTGTTGTGATTGATTTTATGAATGGATCGTCAGACACTCCAAATACAAAGGATAGCTTGTAATACTTATGACAATACAACCATCCAAAATATTTCACAATAAAATTAGCAAATAAATAGGCGTTGGCCATAGTCAAACTGTGCTCTATGAATATCACTGTGTATATATGCTGAGCTGTTTTTAACTAAATAAGATTATCTTTAATGAAAAACAATACATATTTTGGTTTGTGAGAGTGTGTTTGTTATGAATGATTTTATGAATGGATTATCAGACAATCCAAAGTAAAGGTTACATAGAGCACATGTATTACATAACAAAATTCACATAAATAAAAAATAATTTCAAATATTAATAATACGTGTTAGCCTTTGCTTAACTGTGCTCTATGAATATCACAGTGTAGAACTTTCATTTAAAAAAAAATAAAAATGGGGGTTAGCCTTGGCTTAACTGTGTACTATGAACCACAGTATTTAGTATCTATGCAGTAAAGTTTAATTTAGTTCATTTTGTCCAGGGCATATATTCTATTTTTCTTTAGGATGAGAGGTGTTCCTTCAATGCTACAGCCACTTTCAGAGCAGTAGGCAACACACTGCACTCTCCAATAGGCAGAAAAATATAAATATAACTAAATATAAAATAGGCTAAAACAAATATATATTTTGGTGGTATAAGTAATTTGTTTATGTCTGTGAGTGTATGTTTGATTAGTCATGTCATTATGAACCAGTACAAGGACAGTCAGTGTATTAAACTAACAGAGAAATATTCTTTCATGTATTTTTACATACATTTGCCCCTGAATGTATAATCTGGAAATACAATACACACACACACACACACACACACACACACACACACATACTGCAGTGTTGTCTTTGTACTGCTTTATCCTTCTTTATCCTTATATTAATTTCCTGTTTTTAACAGTTTCTTTATGTTATATGCTCTTTTTTGCACAAAATATTATTGGATTTGCATACACACATAGCAATATCTGACATGTACAAGGTTTCTAAGTGTCCTGGTTGAAAAGTAATAGGAAGTTCATTCATTCATCTTCTGAACCTGCTTTATCCTCACTAGGGTCGTGGGGTCACTTGGAGCCTATCCCAGCTATTTAAGGGCAAGGGTGGGATACACCCTGGACATGTTGCCAGTTCATCACAGGGCTGACATATGGAGATAATCAATCACTCTCATATTCACACATATGGGCAATTTATATTAACCCATAAACTTATCATTGCATGTCTTTGGATGGTGGGAGGAAGTTGTCTTATACAATGTATATTATACACTTTTTTTTTTTAAACTTTCATTCTACATTCAGTTTATTTTATAATGTGTGAGAGCTAAGGATGAATCACAATGAAATTCCTTGTTTGTGTGCATAAACTCGGTCAATAAAACTGATTCCAATTGTGATTGTTAACTACATTGATGTCACACTTACTAACAACACTACTACATCTATAGGATAGAAATCTTTAATATCTTTGAGTCTTCTGCTTCCTCATAAACATTATTACCGAAAATGTTGTAATGTCCTGTAAACTGTACTTACCATCTATATCTGCAGGTTGTGTGCTATTTTCCTTCAAGAAAGTGAAGAGTTAATGTTTATTTCATTATTCCTATGACAGGCCCACACAATTAGTTTGATGGAATGATAAAGGGATGGATAGATAAATGGATGTTAAAGAATCTATATCACATGTCCTTCCATTATCATTCCATTAATATCAGTTCTATCATGTACCATTAATTTAGGGTTTCAAGTGAGTTCAGACTAATAGTGGACTTATCAGACCTTACTTTGAGATGAACAACAGGGATGTTGAGTCCTAAGCAGAATCCTACATTTCTATTTTGGATTCCAATTCACATTGCTGTTCAGGGTCATAGACTAAGTGCTGGCCTGCTTCATAAGCCAGTTTGAGTTTAAAGGATTTAGGGTTAAAGACGTTGCCTGAAAACCTACCCAGTTTGTTCTTGGCAGGTCCCATTACCCACTCGGATGCAAATCAGCTCTTTATGCTGCTCTCCTGTGCTTCAAATCTAGAGGCATGGTAGACATAACCACACTGTAACCACTGTGGAACAGTCAAACAGAAACAGAAATGAGATTTAATTGCACAGGTGGACCACTGGCACGGCCAACTTTGTAAGTTTTTTTTTTCACAAAATATCTGGAGCACTAAAATACTCTCAGTGCATTTATAAGTTTATGATATTGATTTCCAAATTCTTATGACAATGGTGGTTGAGGCAAATGGCTCTTGCAGATTGCTTTCTAATGATCTACTTTAGTTTCGCCTCACTTCTTTGGCAAAATTTTATAAATTATATATTGCAAAAACAGATAATACACAAATAGACACCTCAACAGGCCAACATTATACACTGATGAGATTTTCTTTTACAATGCACAAGAATTTAGCATCATGGTGATATCCACCTGGAATGGCCAGAAATATGTAAAAATAGAAGTGTCAAAATATTAAGTGTATTCAGTCATATAGTGTCATAAGATTGAATTGTTATACTTCAACCATTTACTGCAAACAGAAAGTAAGAATTGAGGTCAAGTATTGAGCTGTGTTGATTGTAACCTAACTAAGTGGCCCATTTAGACCATTTAAATGGGGACATCCTAGTGACTCTGCTTAATTAAATTCAATGCACTTAGAATCCAATTACTTATATGTCACCCCCTGTATACTGTATGAGGTTGGTCTTTCCATTCTGTATTTACATGGTCAGGAAAAACTAAGAGCTTCCATGAATTACAAACAAATTTCAAATAAAACAAAGAAAACTATAAAATGGTTGCTGTAGAAATAATTCTAGCTACCTTTGGGAATGGATTTGTCCCAGATTCACAGCATTGGGAGTTACTCAACTTGTGCCAGTAATGAAGGGCAACAGGCAAGGTCTCTAGAGCAGGGGTCACCAATCCTGGTCTTCGAGGGCTACTATCCTGCATGTTTTAGATGTTCCCCTGTTCCAACAAACCTGATTCAAATGATAAGCATCATCAACAAGTTCTGCAGAAGCCTGGTAATGACCATCAGGTGTTAAGGAAGAGGGAAACATCTAAAACATGCAGGATAGTAGCCCTTGAGAATTGGTGACCCCTGCGCTAGAGGGATCTCTAGCAACAGGTCAGTGACCTTCCCTGTCACCATTTTATACAATCCTGCTTTTATTTAACTATAGGTAGATTAGAAAATGATCCAGAGGTGGAAGAAATAATCTGATCTTTTATCTTAGTAGAAATATGTAAAGAAGAAAAAGCCCCACATTCAAAACTTCATGTGATTTACATAAAACTATACTCAAACACCTAAAATAAAGTTCAAAATGTCAGAAAGGATTAATATTAGTGGAGTATCATGTGTTCACCTTTAATGCTGCAACCGGAATAGGAATATAATGACTAGAAGTTTAAAAAAAAAAAAAAAAAATACTGTACAGAGGGACATGACTATAAAGAGGCAGGACTTTAGTGAATGTACATTACACCGCTAATAACATCATAGATTAAGTAGATTATAAAAATATATCGAAGTATTTAAAAAATATATAAAGGCGTGATAGTTGTAGGATAACAAAAAGCTTGAATTAATTGTTTCTGCAATCTTTGATCAAACTTTTGTTTTGTAATGAAAGCGCTTCTATCACTTCCTACTTCCTATCACGTGACCTGACCCTCGCCTAGCTACCAGAAAGCGTCGCTCTGTGGTCGCTACGGAGTGAGGGATGAGTCTGTTCTATTTTAAAATACATTTTGTTCAGTTTCCTACGCTGTTTTAAGTACTTTCTACGATGGCAGTTTTTTGGAGACCCTTTTCGGTGGTTGCAAGAACTCCCCTACCAAGTTTTTACGTCTTTATAGTCACGTTTCGGCGCCACTAGTGCTTTGTTTTTATCTTGGCATGACCGATAAAGATTAGTTAGCATGTTAGCGAGCTAGCTGCAAAACCTCAGCATCACTCAGTGACCACGCCTGCCTGTAACGGGTAAGAAATGTTACTTCGGTTCACTCTAGGACTGTGTACCACGAGTCATCAACTGTTTTTACTGTTAGTCACTATGAGTAAAATCCCTTGCTGTTGTTACACAATGAAGACCAGCACAGTTCATAGCAGGTGTTTGCGAGTGATTAATTCCTTGTGACAGTAATGATGCGGCTCTAATAGGATTTTAGCCTTCTCCTTCCTGCTGCTTGTTTGAGGAGTACGGCAGCAAAGCGAAGGAGGAGCTTAAATGTGCGTGTGTGAAAAAGTGGTGTTTGCTTGGTTAGGTGCGCTTTAATCTCACCTTATACAATTAGATTTGGTTTTTCATAATAAGAGATTAGATGAGCGGTTCATGTAGGTCAAGACTACAATTCAGAATGAAAAACAAAATCCTTTCAGTATGCCAAGTCAAATCATTCAAATTTCAATGTGATCAATTTTTATACTGAAAATGCTGTTAACATTTTAACAGTGTCAACTTTACTCATAGGTCAGCTTACTGCAGAGTAGCACATGCAACCATATTTGTCATATTTGGATAAAAAATATTTTTTAATTCATGATGCATCTCTGTCAGTGTGCCTGTAGGTTCCTAGGCAGATATGGGAAAACTACAGAGCAAGTTTCGCAGGAGGTCAGAGCTCTACAGGTGAGGCTGATACTGAAACATGGTTGTGGGTCCTTGATTTGTGTTGCATCTAAAAAAAAACCAAACAAAACAAAAAAAAAAAAAACATGAGTGCAATTCAATGTACATAGTTTTGTAATTGTTGTCCATGTAATGGTGTACTTTACAAATATGGGGGAGCCGTTTACAGTTCACCGATTTAAAAACAGACAGGATAAAGTATGGACAGCAGCCACAAGGCTCCAAGAATATCTCCTAAAATAAACAAAGTCTATGGAGAAGGCTTTAGTTTTTAATTGGGTATATCCCCAAATATAGTAATTGAAGTAATCTGAAAGTGTACCTATATTTTAGTATGTTGTGTGTCAACTTCAGGGTCTAAACAACCCTAATACAGAAAATACATGGACATAAAGGAATGACTGGGCTAGTTAATTTCAGCAGTGTTACTTCTAAAGAAAGGAAAATAGATGTCTTTATTGTAAAAAAAAAAACAACCAAAAAACCTTGAAATATTTTTGTGTATCTTATTGGTATTTTCTGTCCAGGGCATCTGAGGGGGAGAAGACAGATAGTAGCATTGACAGTCAGGTAATTCAGTATGAATCTGCCCATCAAGGATCCATCAACACTGTGATCAGTCTGAGTCCAGAATTCTGTGTTTCTGGTGGGAGTGACCAGGTAAACTATCTGTACATTCCAAAAATGTATTTCTTCTCTTTACAACTGGATTTGTGTGAGAAATGACCTAGTCCATTATCTTTAAACACAATGTTTTATTTATTTATTTAACCTGAAAGTCCCTTGAGATAAAAAAAAAAAAATCTCTTTTTTAAGGGAGACCTGTCCAAAAGGCACATCAGTACAATACAAATGAAGTAACAGAGTATAAATCTGTTGACTCATTCATGTGTTTGCATTGTGTGTGGGCTCCATTTAGGCTGTTGTAGTGTATGACTGGACACAAGGCCGGATGTGTCAGTCCTTCCAGGGTCACAACCGGGAAGTTACCAAGGTAACGTCAATAATGTGTGAGCAATCTGATAATGATGTGACACTTGGTCTGAACTGTTGCACATATTCTCACTTCGCATTAATTTCACCTTCTTGTGGACGTCAGGTGGTGTGTTATCCAGGTAGTACATGGATCTTCAGTGCCTCACGGGACAAGACTGTTCTGATGTGGGACCTAAACCAGGGGGATGAACCTATTCAGGAGTTTTGTGGACATGAATTGGTGGTCAATGGACTAGCTATCAGCCCTGGTAACTACACATGTCAAACTGAATGTCATCATCACCCCTACCTAAGTCATATTTCAATTTCCAATTTTAGTTTCCAATCAGGTATTCATAGTGTATGACAGTCTGTACGGATATGTACTGTAGTGTCATCAAACCACTATATATTCATGTGTCTTCTTATCACAAATTGTAGCTTACTGAATCAACAGCATAATCGTCACAAAAACTCTTTTTATCATTTGTTGAATTTAATGTATGATATTCAGCCTTATGGGTTTAGATTTTCATTTTAGAAAGAGTTTTCAGTGGGCTGGAAAGTGTTGAAGACTAACGCATTATCTTCAAACTGATTACTTGTATTGATGCTGATATAGTAGTAGTAGTTAATCAATCTAATACCTGTTGTTTATGAAGGTGAGATCAATTTAATCATCCGCTTCTAGTCGACTGTCTCTGATCTGAGAAATTGTAATGACCACATTTTGTGTGTTTTATTGTCAGCTATTTTTATTATTGAATTATAGCTGGTCCTGGGGCTTTACATGCCTGTGTGTCCTTGGATTTAATAATTTGATTTCATATTGATGATCTGCGCAAAAGATATGGGACTATTTTCATATGTAAAATTTGTTTGTAGATGGGACAAAACTGTGCAGTGGTTCTCGTGACAACTGGATGTGCCTGTGGGATATAGAATCTGCAAAATGTGAACAGAGGCACAATATTTCCAGAAACCTGGTGAGAAACTGTAAACATTTTAGTACTAAGAATTGTTTGTTTCAAATACACTGGATTGCCTTGGGTTTTCACGTGAGTATGTAAGAAAACCAAATCAATAAACAATTCAATCTGACTTTAACTTCCTGACTTCATACCCTGTAGGCTTTTACCTTTTCCACGTTGCTCTCTTGTGTGTAGGTGACTCATGTGTGCTGGGTGCCAGGCAGCTCCTCAATAGCACAGACCTCCGAGGATAAGACCATAAGGTGAGGGGAAGCCGCTCTTCTGTAATGAAACACAACAGGCAGAATTAGATATGACATATTTTAATATATCTGCGTGATGGCAATACATTTGAAACTCACTGAAAATTGACTGTAGGTGCTGCTGCCATTCATTTCACGCTCATTATAAAATATACTGTGATTGAAACATACATAAACATTACACAAATAGTATCGAACTGAACCAATACTTTTCCATGTTTTCTCTCCCTCTAAAAAGGCAGTAAATGTTGCTTAAATCCAAAACAGGATCTGTATCTGATAAATTCTAGACTAGTTAGAAAATATTTCAGAATGAATGGATATTTCTGTCTATTCTCAGCTGTTTTGTGCCACTTAACTTAATTCTACATCTCATCTGCTTATTAATGAGTTCATGTCTCAGACGGTGAGAATACACAGACTAGGAAACCGCTTCACCAAAGTCTGCTCAGCGTACTGTCCCTGCTGCCGACCTGACCTTTTCATCTTAGTCTGTCACGCTCATCTTATTGTAAATTTCACATACCATAGTAAAATATTTTGCAGTGTCAGACAATGCTGTTTTCAGATTCAATGAATATGTCAAAGCTAATAATTTACTGCTTTTATCTTAAGTCAGATGGTCACAATGTCCCTTTTTATGTAGTTACTAAATGAAATAGAATCACAATTAGATTTTTAA
Organism: Maxillicosta whitleyi; assembly: GCA_029822895.1. Lineage (NCBI taxonomy): Eukaryota > Metazoa > Chordata > Actinopteri > Perciformes > Neosebastidae > Maxillicosta > Maxillicosta whitleyi. Next base: position 2,931,728 of record JAPSES010000219.1, on the reverse strand, counting down.
TGTTGGGTTAGATGTGTGATTTTAAGCATGTCCTTGGTTGGGAGTGGACACTAATGCTGCATTCCAGAGTCCTGGGGGGTAGAATGTGTCCCACTCGGGGTTAACTACATCTCACCTTAAAGTATTCCAGGTGATGCATGTTGAATATAAACAACAAACATAGAGATTACAGATCTAAGCTCCTATTTGCTTAGTTACTGAAGAGGCACTTTAACTGACAGTGCAGTGTCATATGCACTAATGAGATGGAAGCAGTGAAATGATGGATGAGCTAATTATACACTGAAATTTTCTTTGGTTGCAAACTTGTACAGTGTGTGCCACCATTGTTGTGTTGGTATCACGTTGTAGTTTGTGGTGAGGTCAGGGTACTTCGAACTGGCCTCACTTGGCAATAAAGACCAAGGACAGGCATTCTAATGCACTTTAACGAGTTGGACATCAGAACCCCTCCCCCCCAGGACTCTGGAAAGCAGCATAACTCATTATACGATGTCAAAGTGAGGAACATTGTAGTGATTACACATATATAACCTCCATTATCTCTTGATCCCTCACCTGATGCATCCAACGCTTTGCAGAAATAAAACCCATTAAACCTGTTTATGTCTCTGTATTTATATCATGAAGCTAGGCAGTGAATACACAAATAACCATGTCTTGTGGTGATTATGACTAAAATGAAGACATTTCCTGTTATTACTCTGATATATCCTGCTTTGTAAAAAATAAGCCATTAAATTAGATTCACTTTGCGTCCTCCTTGTGAGAGAAGGATACGTGTGTTATACTTATTTACTGCACTGGCAGTGCTATGCGCCGCACCCGGAAAGCACAAGCTTGTTTCTTCCCTGTTGTATACACTCCATCTGTTTGAGAAGTAAAAGAACCCAAGGGCGAGGTGGGATGAGTTGCCAAAAGATTTGGCTTTGTGGAGATTGCATGACTCCATCTGGTCTGTGTTTCCAAGTCAGAAGAGACCAACACGCAGATGACTTAAGTCTTCTGATTCTATTTAGCAATGTGATGTGGTCTCATTCTGTGCTAATGATTTTAAACAACTTATTCAATATGTTTAGATATAAATATATTTTTCAGGGTCTTATGCTTAAACATCATTTTGCAAATTGCATGACCATGTGACTACAAATGCACTTTGTGTTGGATGTTTTTCTGAAATATTTTTTTGTATTTGTGTGCAGAATTTGGGACAGCCGTACATGGCAAGTGACCAATACTTTCCCAGCTAAGCAGTACATCCAGACCCACTGTGACGTGTCTCCAAATGGAAACTACCTGGTGTCTAGCAGTAATGGATTTGGAGGCCAGGGCTGTGAAGCCACGGTGAGATCATCAGAGGAAATGTAGACTTACAGGATTTTAAAATGCCTTTTAATGTTACATGATTATTAAGAGGTAGACTGATATATTGGCCGTCCATCATTGATTTTGTTTTAAAAGCCAATATTTGATCAGTAGTAATAATGTTATGATATTTGATCAGGCAGCTGTGTGGGCAGCACTTGAAGTTCAATAAATGTTACTATGTACTATGTGTGCATGTATTAAAGAAGACATAAAAATCTTATTATCTGGCTGTTTCAATTGTATTTTCTGGTCAATGTGATTTAAAAAAAAAAAAAAAAAAAGACCTTAAATACTGGCCTCTGCTTTAGATATTGGCCATCAGCTGACCAAATGAGAAAATGTATATAAAAAAACCCCTCAGAAAACCCATATCAGTCAACCTCTATTGGTAATATTTCTATAAATTAATGCACCATTAAAAGAAGGTCAATAGCTAAACAGTTAATGATGATTCTTATTTCTTTGGTGACACATATGGAAGAAAACAACAATTTTAATGTAAATGTTTGACTTCACCAGCTTGCAATCTGAGCAGACTTCCCTTGTTTCCCTCTTATTTTTTTTCAACTACCTACTGAAGGAAGAGTCAGATGTTAATCTGGAGATGTGTTTATGTTGTGTCCTTTGTTTCTGTTGTATTTTAATGTCTAATATAAGTTACTGTCTGGTGTATTTCTGTAGTTTTTATAGCATTAAAATATTTCATTATTTGGTAATAAGTAAACATCTTTTACATATGACTTATTTTATGCTACCACTTCTGAAACTTCTGATGTTATTAGTAGTTCTCAGTGAACTTGTGTCTGTGCTGTCAGTTATGGGACCTCCGTCAGCCTGGCTGTAAGGTTGTGGAATACAGAGGCCATCTCCAGACGACCGCCTGCTGTATGTTTCTGCCTTCAGGTCCTGCTGGCTCAGCTCAGGTAGCAACATCGTCCCACGACAGCTCAGTCAAAATCTGGGACCAAAACACAGCAGGTAACGCATGAGTTACAATACAACTTTATCTATGAACACTACCCATAAAGACCCAAAAAACATCCACTACAGACCAAAAGCATGTACATAACTAAAATGTATAATAACTGGATCCACTAATCCTATTGATACATGCAAAATACAGTTTTTCATCTTTTCATGGTCATCAGATATGACCCATTTGGACATTCAGAGACTCTGTAGTGAACGTGGAAACACTGTCATCTTCTACAACATTGATTCACCAGTAAAACCAATGGAGTTGGATCAATAACAGTGGATGGACACACTTGGATTATTGTTCAGTTAATGATAGATTTTACTGAAAAAGTCACTTTTTCTTCAGGTTTCTGTGTTTTTGATAGAATAGCTATCAATTTTATGAACATCCACATGTTTGATGACTTGGATATAGGTAAAGACCTGATTATCCCTGGAAAAATGCAAAATAAGGAGGATTATTTCAGTAAAAAATGTTGATAAATCACTTTGGAAATGTTAAATATATAGCCACATGGAATGGTCACAGAAGTAGCACTGGGTCTTCATGGGTTAATACAGTTGATGATGGTATGTTTGCTTTTTTTCCCCATTACCTTTCTCCCTTTTTGTTCAGTGTGTTTAGGGACTCTGTCACTGGATGGTGCTGGTCCTCTGGTTTCTCTTGCTCCCAGCGACCACATCAATCTGCTCTGTGCCAGCTTCAACAATGGACTTCACCATCTCCAGCTGGGGCAGGGATCGAACCAGGCTCAGAGTTCTGGAGCAGGTTCAGGTGGAGCTGGGGGTGTGGACATCAAAGTTGTGTCTCGTTTTTAACAAACATCCCAGAGGAGCCTGGTGTGACCCGGTCTGACCTGACCTAATCTATGAACCACTGAAGCTCAGGGAACAGTGTCACTGCTTGTGAACATTAATTACGTGCTATTTCTTTTTTAAACTTGTATTACTTCGCTGAACCCTGACTGCCATACAGTGAAGAATGACACAAGTTATTATTGAGAAAAAGTAGAGACAGTGATAATTTGTATTAGGATGCACTTTTGTCCAACAGTGACACCTGGAGCTCATTGCTTGATATATTGGGAAAACCCATCCCTATGTTAACTGATGAGGTTTTTAGCAACAAAATGATCATGACTGAAGTGCTGAGCCAGATGAATGGGAGATTTCAGTAATTCAGCTGGAAGGAGCTGACAGGATCCTTCATGCACCTGTAGTGTTGCTTTTATGACATTTAGATGGAGTGGTAGTGAAAGTGTAAAAGCACTCGAGTAATAACAATAAATTCCTTTTTATTAGGAGAAATATAGAATTTTATATTAAAATAAAAAATATGTTGTTTTCTTTTTCTGCATTATAATTTAGAGGTCAGGGATTCAGTCTTTAACAAGCACTTTGTGGACAGTTATTTTTTGTGAAAAAGTAACACCTTTCTGATTACGTATAAGTGTATGTATTAATGAGTTGACACTGTAGCTTGAACCTGTGAAGTGTTAGACCAAATGATTACTGACAACACAACTGTGTGACGCTTTGGTAGAGCTGTTTATAGGTTTTTCAAGATGCAGATTTTGATATTTTTGAAGTTATATCACAGATAGCTGATGTTTTGTGCCGATATCCAAGAATTTAAAATTGAATATCACTATGCAATGTAACTACCAAAGTAATTTACTTTTTAATAAAAATATCATTTCAACAAATTAAAAATGGTTTCAGCTGTGAAATAAATCTGCTCTGCTCACATATCCTTCCAGTTAGTTGCTTACAACACTTTTTGATCAATACTGTTGAAGATGTAGTGACCAACGCAGTATTGACACGACTATTAACTACATCACCAACTGCACGTCTTGGTCGGAGATTGAACACTTGACTGATTTCTCAGGTTTAACAGTTAAGAAGATGGATATCTATGAGACATATCTGCCTCATTTGACATGTGCGATTGAAAGCTGCTGTGTAAAATTAAAGTCTGAATCACAGACGGGCTTCACATGAGTACAGTCTGCGTGCTTTGCTTAAGGGCACAATCTGTTTAGAGTAGAATTCCCCTGTACAGGGTTTTCTCAACTGGAGACTTTACAGTTTAAAGCCTGTTTCTAATCTTTAATTTATTGCAACTGGGATTTTCTGTCCTGGAGCATAATTAGTACAGATACAAAAACTTTTTACAGTGACATAATTGTCAATTTTATCAAAGCATGGTACGTTTATTTATTCATACATGTATTATGTGCATAATTGGTGCAAATTGTCATCTTTGTGCTTCTTTGGATCTATTAAGGCTTAACTGTATTTACTGAGAGACTGAAACTCACACCTTTTTAATTATTTTGTCATCTTTTGGTCTGTGTCAACTAACAACTGGAGGAATTGTTAAAGAGCCATAAGGTTTTAGTGAACTCCAGAGATTTAGTGCCACCTAGTGCCAGAAACTTTGTGTAATGATATCAAATAATGTAGCATGGGTGGTGTAAGAAGTGCAGAAGATGGACTGTTCTACCCACTTGATTGTATCCTATATGTGGGGATTAGTGGGGTATTACACCTGAATGAACCCATTCTAGAATAACACAAATGGAAGACACAGATTCATACTGTGGTGCTTAATTTATTCAAATCTGTACTTCATTTTCACTCAACAAAGAGCAATTTTCCCAACATGTTCTGATGGAGACACACATACAAAGTCGACAACAGCAGGCAGAACAGTTTGGCGCAAAACAGTATCGGAATATTCTCTTTTTTATATCTAAAAAAACATGTAGAATTAAAAAAAACAAAAAAAAAAAAACAATGAAATTTCAACAGATACAAATATAATGAAAGAAAAAAATGATACATCATTGGCACAGTACGTAAGAAAAAGCGCGAACATGGAATAAGTAAGAAAACGGATAAATTACTGAAATAACTGGCCTTTCAGAGGACTGCTTTTAACAGAATACATATCATGTTAATATACAGCATCTATTACAGTGCTGAGATGTGACAACATAAACATCCAGTGGTACGTTTCAGGCTCCAAGTGGGAATGAGGAGGCTGTAGTTAAGACGTTTACAGTGACTCTACAGTGACACAGATGAAGGAAATGTAAAGGTCTTCGACTTGGGAGTGTTTTCAAGCTGGTTTTTGTTGTGCTATAAACAATGAAACAATATGACAGAACTTACAGTATGTGCAGTTTTAAAAATAAAGTTTCATTCCTGGTTCTTATCCAGTGTCTCTGTGTAAAATATATTACTAGAACCCCCCCCCCCCCAAAGCCTGAACCAGTTAGTCTGAGTTAAACATCACCTGATTAAGACTACTGTAGTGCCAAGATCCACTGGAAAAGTAGGTAAATATTATCGACTACATATGCGATTGAAACCGTAGAAGTCTTTTAAAACCTTCATAAACCACAAACACTGACATTAGTCAAATACACACAGGTCATTGGCTACACACTAAGGGACGCCAGGAGTGGGTACCTCTTTGGTCACCTTCAGGGGTCTTTTTCTACAGTCAGCCTGTCAGAAGTCACATGACACATGGCACACTCGTAATGACCGAGATTAAAAACAAAACAAAAAAACAGAGGGTTTGTGTCCAGTTGAGTCTTATAGTGTGAAACAGCCCTCACTAGCATGATACATTTTTCCAAACAGTACCAAAGGCAGTAAAATGGAACAGAAATATAAGACTTATTAAAATACAAATCCCTAATAATTCATTCTATTTCATGTAAAACACTAACATTCAATTCCCACAATCACATTTTAGAAGGGTCCTGTACCATTACAGTCAACGACATTTATATAATGTAACATTATAGGCAAAAAAAAAGGGAAGCATTGAGCATGCAAAACAAAAAAGTCCCAGATTACTTTAGCTGTATGGGTGACCTGGGAGGTGAAGAAGTCAAGGGGACATACTGGGTGTTTTGGCCAGGTGGGAAGTGATTCACAAACTATTCTTACACATTAAGAGAACCTGTAATCAAGTACAAAACAATTTTCAGTTGCATGTTGCTGGCATAGAGGCTTCGGTCTAAGAAAAAATGCAAGGCAAAGACAACAAATTAGAAAAAAAATCTATAAAAATGGAGTAAAAACATTATGTGGCACTACACTAATTAACTGAGAAGAATGTCAACACTGGTTTTCTACAGTAAGAAAAGTTCAGTTAGGCAAAAAATATCCAACAAATATGAAGTTACCAAAGAATCAAAATTTACAGCAATAATTTGTGGTTGGTTCTTTGGCCGTAGCAGTGTCAATCATTTCAGTTGTACTCCCTCATGCAGCGTTAATGTCATCTTCAAGGATATTATGGTTAATGTCAACTATGTGATGAAACCATCGATATATGTAAATGCTTTCAACAAATTTGAAAATTTGCACAGCATCAAGGTCGCCGGTAGAAAAATTGAATGTTTTCACATATTCCAGATTCTATTAAAAGTGCAAAGAGTGAATATAGTGAACTGTTTGAGATGTTTGTGTTGTAGAAGTCGTGAACAAAATCCAGTCTCTTATGGCGTGACGCAGTAGAAAAAACACGGTGGTTGTCTAACAGAAGGTTACACTGAATCTATACCAAGGAGGACGTGACTCTGTCATTTACAGGATTAGAATAATGTACTACATGTGCACTATAGATTTTAATAGGATTTTACGGGACAAGCTCGTATTTTGTGACACGATCAAAAGGCACTAGACCTAATTGCAATCAAGAAGCTTGTTTTACAAGAGATTTCAAACAACGTACTAGGATACTGGATACTTTGTGCATTCACAGAATAAAGGCCCATTCACATCTAGGACATTAACGATAATTATAACTTTATTTCTGTTCACACTGACCAATGATAACGTTATACGTTACACAGCAAAACGCACGCGAGATAAAGTCAATAAAAATGGACCTCATGTGACGTCTACACGTTTATTTACTACTTTGATGAATTTTGATTGGCTGGCATTGATTTTATAGTCCAGAAAATCGCTCTGAAAGTGATCCGAACAATATCGTTGTCGTTATAGTTGATATGTGAACGGCACCACTCAATAAAATGTAAACGGTTTTTACAAATAGTTATAGTTATCGTCCTAGGTGTGAATGGGCCTTAAGAGAATTTTAGAAGGTGAAAACTTGACAGATGGAAATTGATGTTAGAATCAAAATGACCAATGAAAAACTCCATTTGGTTTTAATCCAACCTACCAATCAACCTGATACAATACATAACCTAGTAAGGGTAACTACGGAGCATGGTTTCCAACTATATTAAAAAACTGCCTGTGACTCCGTGAAGAGACAAGATGTGATGTTTATATACTTTATGTCTTATTTCCAAATGTTTATATTTGTTGGATGAGTCCCTGAGATATTGCTGCCTGTCTGCATTTTTTTTCCCAGTCTGGTGGTGACTTTCAATGTTCATGCTTTCCAGCTTCACAAATTTACACACATGCACGCACACGCACACACAATCACCCAGATGCTTTTGCTTATACAGCTCTGCGCAAACATGCACACACATGAGAAAAAAAGGTCCTGATGTCAAACTATTGCCACTAATGGTGACTTAATAAACAAACAAATAAACAAACTAGATCTACATGACTTTCGACAGTTCGGATGGAAAATGGAATAAATACATCTGACTATGAACAACTATCCAACATCTTGCAGATTTTGCACATTAGAAATACACTGTTTGCATTGTCATATACCCAGCTGACTTCCTACTTCAACTGTTTTAGCAAAAAGGGAAAAATGCTTGTGGACGAACCTGTTTCAGAATTAAGCCCCAGCTTATATGCAAGGATAAAAATAAATAAAATATGCTTATTTTTCTGCTCAAGCATCAATAATGTGAATCCAAACACCAGAGATTCAAACCCCCCAAACTGTGAGTTTCTCAAAAAGTAGTTAAGATGTTCAGCCTGCATGTAAGGTGTAGCAGACACATTTCAAACTGTTGAGACAAAGAAAAAAAAAAGGATTGTTTGGTTGATTTACGAAAACTCCAAGGAAACTGTCCACACCTGTGAGGATTTTAGGATTCTGGTAGCTAAAATCATCTCTAGCAGATAAAATACTGTTCTCAGATCTAGTTTTGTCCCCCATTTGTCAACAGAGATGTAAATACCCAATAGTTAAGTTGCTGCATTTGTGCATAGGAAACATCTCCCAGACATCAAATACAGATCCCACCCCCCCCTCCCTCTGTCTCCCCTATCATCCTCACCCCCATCTAAGTCTACTGATCCCCCGGGCGTTCCAGGCTATCTATGACGCGGCTCAGCCTGATATTAAGCAGCCTGATCTGAGTGTCCAGGTGGTCGATTTTCTCTTCCAGCGAACCTGCACCACCTCCTCGACGCCAGTACGCTCCCACAGGCCCCGTCATGAAGTACACGGCCATGATGAAGCACAGCGGCAGCACCGCGCGCTCAGGATCACCCTCGAACTTCTGCAGAATGTAGAGGCAGGACAGGGCGAACAGGGTGACACGTGCAAGCCAGAAGAAGCGGCCAAAGACAGCATGCAGCAGGTAAAAGAAACCCCCCAGGAACACAGACAGGAACCAGTAAGCCAGGAGAACAGCTGCAACCAGGAGCAAGGCGCGCGCTGGAGAGTTGGTTAAAGATGTGGGGCTGAAGTAGTGGCTGAGGTTTGAAGCTTAAGAAGAAAATGAGGAAAGAAACAATAGATTTTTACAAAAAAAAAAAATTCACTAACATACAACTTTAGCCTAAATACTACAAATATCTCTTCTATAAATATCTGTTTGGATCATCCTTGTCTGACTTAATAAACAAATAAATGTCATCAAATAATAAGACTTACAGTCAATGCCCATCACATCCAGCAGATCTGACCAGATCTTCCAAATGGTGTCAAGAAAAGAGTCAACTCCATGAACAAATCGCTCTGTTGTTTTCGAGAAAAACTATAGAAACAAATATTGGAAAGAGGTTAGTGTGTTCATCATTTGTCAATGTTATTTTGTAAACAGACTGGTAGAATTATTAGCAAAAATACAAATTAAAAAAAAAAACAAAAAAACCCCAAACAAACAGAAGTACATGTCCTTGCAGCATAAACCTGTTAAAACTCCAATATGTTCCATTTTACCCTCATATATGTGTGAGAGTTTATTTTTGTTATTGATATATCTGGGGTGATTAATCTTTAACTAGCTACCTCATGGATAAACAGAAATGGCAACATTTTTAAAAAAAATAACTAATTACAACCTAAAGAAAACATATTTTTAAATGAAAAAGCAACACCAAACCCAGTGCTATTGTGGCTACAAAACAGTGAAGAAAAGCAACACATTTTAGAAGCTTCAGCCTCCATAAACCTCTTTGCATCAAATAAGCCATGCAATTTCTTTCTAGGTTTCATAGCTAAAGTGTAATTAATAACAGGAATGAAGCTACACATCCCTAAGGTGGACCTGCAGGTCCACAAGAACAAGCTGTGTTGAGCAGATTGCAGTGAAATTATAACAAATAACCTATGGGCCTGGCCAAGCGAAAGCGAACATCAGGGTCATATTCTTTTTTTCTATAAAGCAATATTTTTGATTAATCAGCATGAAAGACATACAACTGTAATTTCTAAAACTGTTTAATTTGTACCCAAATTACAACTGGATATATAAGAAAATATATGAGAATTCAGTGTAAATTAAGAACAGTAAAAGTTGAAAATGAATTTATACAGAAAAAAAAAAAATTCACAACACACATAGCAATATGTAAATATATTCAAAATATATGAATGTTTCTAATCTTAGATTTCATAATAATCAAATATTCTAATGATTTTGAATGTTATTTATTATAATAAAAAACAGCAAAAAGATGTGCATTAAATATAGTAATGAAACATATGCCATCAAAGACTGATACTTTTACCAGTATCTTAATAAAATCTATTATTCTGGTGCATCACACTGAACAAACACCTCACGCTGTTACCATGAACTAATGTCTTTTCAAACTAAAATAAAAATGTCAGTTTGATTTTTTTAATATAATGTACTCTCATATATTAAGAAAACTGTGGTATGCTAAATATTTGCACTTTCCTTGAGGAACAGCATTTTTTGGTATTTCCAAACCTTGAATAAACTGCTGTATATTTTTCATCACTCTGTTACTTTGTCAATGATGATAAATTCATGTTTTTATTACATATTTGGTCATTATTCCTTGGTTAGCTAGATCTAGAATTTGTGCTATTATGGTTGCTGCTAAATTAATTTTTAAAAACAGATATGAAATGATTTGTATTGCTGCACAGTCCTTTCTCACTCCATTACATGCTTGGCCATGCTCCTACATAGATATTATACGTGTATCATAATTTGAGAATTAAACTAGACATAGACTATTTGAGGGTCAAGCAGTGTCAAATGTTTGCAGTCATCAACCCCCATATGTAAGTGAAGCAGACTTATTCATAATGTTAGTTACATATTGAAAATACATGATTACATTTTATCCTCCTGAGACCCACGGAAGGACAAGTTTTATAATTGTATTAATTGGAAAATGCATAATGCAACAATTTTTCCAGATACATTTGATACTTTTTACTGGAATGTCTTTTGGAGTGGACAGCATTTTTTTTTTTTTTTTTTTTATTAAGTAAAGCTGTGAAACTCATCTCCCACAGAGGACCAAAATGCATTAGTGGGTCTCAAGGACAACTTCCTGGTAAATATGTTTGAGTGGTCTATGTCTATGCAAGCAATCAGGAACTGAACAATCACGTGTCTTGTGCAAACAAGCATATGTGTAGTTAACTTTAGTAGGATGCAACATTTCAGTTTCAACATGCAGGAAGTGGAGCTGGACTGGACTGATAAGAACACACAGAATGTTACATTTATCTAAAGCTTGCTCACTATGTGAAATTGAATGGAAAAACATAAGGCTTGTACCATCAGGGGCTACAGGCCATCTATAAAGTATCATTACACGCACTTCAATGGACTTCATGAATGAATGGATAGATGTCAACTGCTTAAATAAAAGTACTATATATAAGCAAAAGTGAATGCAAACATGCCTCGTTTAATTATTTAAGCCACCAGTACCTCACCTGACATCCACTAAATTTGGATAAAACATTGTATAATGGCTAATTTTTCAAGATGGCATCCGTGAAATTGTTAGCCAGGCCTGGGCGGCTTGTTTCCCATTACCATGCTAAGACAACAATGACTTCGCTTTGTTGTTAGCTACCGCAAGCCACTAAAATCCGGTGTGACTTGGATAATACATGTCCACGTCTCACCTTGTACAACCCTCTGATGTTGTCCTCTCCGAAGACACTGCTCAGGGTCTGGTAGATGCCATTAGCTGCCCGTCGGAAGCTGTTCTGGTTGCTGGTCCTGCTCCTGCCCGCCTCGGATGTACACAGCAGAGATGCGGAAAGCACCAAGAAAACAACGAAAAACTTGATTCCCTTCATGGCACCGTAGGCCCAATGTAAAGCAGAAATGCGTACCAAAATTATTCAATCTAACGTAGTGGAAAACAGGTATGTAGCTGCCTATGTGACACCTTACAAGAGGATGACAGCGCCTTGCTGACTATGATGGTGGGGGGTTACTCGTGCTGCATTTACTCTGCCTCGTAAATTCCAATACTCCCGACCATTTAAGAAAGAAAAGAAAAGAAATAAATAAAAACAAAATGATCGTGCATTAAAAGTCTAATTTATCCACCAGTCAAATATTCTTTACCCGTTGACTGAATATTACCATGAAAGCTATATGTGAATACATTACTGTTGTTGTTTCATTTCGCTTTCATAAGTACGCCTTCAGACAAACATCTATGGCTGAGAAAAAGACATTTAAAATGAGCTGTAGTTAAGATGCATTAAAACATGCGTTAATGGAAGGTGTATTTAAAAGAATCTGAATTCGAAATTACTTTTTGTAAAAGGTGACACACATTTAAGAGTTTCAAATTACAATAACCAGTAAAGGCAGCTCTAGTCTCCATGTGAATTTGGAGTGGCAAAGACACATCTGAAGCTGCTTGGTGCCCTCTACCGGTGAAAACACGGATTTAAAAAAGTAGATCACCCGGTGTCATGGGCGCTCAAGTACTTTTCACTTCACAATATCACCTTCATGCATGCCTGCTCTCTATTTGTGTTCACAACTGTAAAAGTCTTTGTAATCCCTTTTTGTCTAATTTTTGTTTCTTAGTAGAACTACCATTATCATTACACACATTATCACGTTCTATCACAATTTACAGATTTATTTAGAAATATTTTATTGCTTATTGTTTTTATGTCATGGTTTTTAGACTGACAGACATTTGAATAGCTGTTCTCAGGGCAGTCCATAAATGCACTCTGACTTGTGGCTGAAGACAAGAACAGGTATCTTTCTTTTTCAGTATTTCTTCTCTTTTTCAATGTTTGTTTTATTGAACAGTAATTGGGTCTCCCAGTGCTGAGATTGGTCTTTGTCTTTGTTATTATTAAACAAAGTTAAAAGAGTGGTGAGAGTATTTCAGAAAAAAATACAACACCACATGAAGCTAATTAAAATACATATGGCATTGATAACAATGCACCATTTCTCTACCCTTTGTAGTCATGATAATTATGTTTGTTGTTCAATACAATATTTTTCTATAGTGTGCATAAAGTTAGTAATATTGCCTTTGTACACATTTACTGAGTTTCCTCTGTGGGATTAATAACTGTGCCAAATCAATTCAAATACCACTGTGTATAAAGCATTATTGCTTATAAGGTTTGACAAATAAAGATGCAGCTGACTGCTATTCCAGAGAGGTACTTGTTACTTGGATGGCTGTCCCCTGAGTTCTCATTATCTAAATCCTAACTACATTGTTGGCCAGGCAGAGAATGTGGGGGGGGGAAGCATAGCAAGATTGCAAATAATGATAACAGCACTGGAGCGGTGACAAGAGGGTCACAGTATGGCCATATGCAGGAACAACACTTCTTCTGCTAAAACAAGCTCAGCTAATGAGTTAAAGATCCTCTGTAAACATGTCTTAGTCTGAGACACAATGCAAACTGCTAAAATGACATTTTACCCATTCAACTCTTTATTAAATACTGTATTTCCAGAGACTCCAAATGTCTGGACATTCTGTTTGTTGGATATTATGTTTCTGCCTGTCCTGGAAGTCCATTTCACTGAATTTGATGAACAGTGATGACATTCATTTTCCATCCAGACTGAAAGAAGTAAAGTGCAGAGAGACAAATACACTGACATTGTCTGCTAAGATATTTTGTACAGAGAAACTCAAATATTCCAAAAACACGAGGAAATGAGTGTTTTGAGGTGTGTGAGACTAACATAACATGAAAACAACAATTTTGCAGATTTTCAATGAATTGTTAGCCACCCTTGTACCTGTGTCTGTGTTTCACCCACTAGATGGTAGACTTGCACTATGCTCAGACACACAACATGCACTCACACAAGCACACATGCACACACAGATACTTAACTTGTTTTCATAATTCACTTATTACTATACATAATCCATCTACTTTAATTCAACATTTTTTTTGCAGAAGTACTGATGACATTAGTCAAAATGACATAGAAGAGTGATAAATAAGTTTGATAAAATCTACTTAACAAAAACTAAAATAAAATTAACAAATACAGTACATTAACCCATAAAGACTCAAACATCCACTGGCGACCAAAACTACTACCAATCCATGCAAATATTTGTGTTAAAAATACAGGATTTTTTGTTTTTTGTTTTAATCTTTTCATGATCATCAGATGTGACCCATTTGGACGTTCAGAGGCTCTGTAGTTACTATGGAAACACTGCTATCTTCTGCAACATTGATTCACCAGTAAAATGGTAAGCCACTAAGTTGAATCAATGACACTGGATGGCAATGCTTGTTTTTATGTGCAGTTAGTGATATCTTTACTGAAAAAGTCACTTTCTCATCAGTTTTCTCTGTTTTTGATGTAATAACCCTCAATTTTAATCTATGCTTCTATGAACATCTACATGATCAGTGAATTAAATATAGGAAAATGCCTGATTTTTACTGAAAAAAGACAAAATAAAGTGGATGATCTTACAATAAATGGTGACACATCACATATGAAAGGTTTAATACTGCAACTTTCACTTGGGAATTGGCACAAAAGTAACACTGGGAATTTATACATTAGCATGAAATGAATAAAAAAAAGCATAGAAAAAGATGTCAACACAATATGCAAGAAAACACAATTAGAGTTTTATTTGGAGCACTGCAGTGTCCCACATTAATGCAACATAAACAAAAAAAGTTATATGGTTAGAGTGGATTATTAAGTGTTTATTTAGCTCAATGCATGTTGTTTGTTCAGGTATGGATCTGTTTCCTGATTGCCGTGACCAACGATACGCCGTATCCTAGCAACGACGCAAAGTCTCACGCGAGTATCCAAGCTAGCTTGAAGGACAGGACAGCAGTGGAGGAATGTTTTAAGGACCAACATCTTCATACAAGTTCAGTTTCATTAGGGTATTTTTTTAAGTGGCTGTAAGGGCAAACATGTACGGAAGGGCTCCAAGAGTGACCTTTATGACAACCAGCGTCACTCCACCAGCAGTTGGCCCCGGATCTTACGAGCTCAACCAGTGTCCTTACACAGTATCAGGTATGAGTTTAGCCAGCAGCTAAAGAAGAAACAGACAAAAGTAAGAACAACTAAAAAGTTCATATCAATAGACTCATAGCTTTATGGCCCTAGTCATATTTTTTGGCCAAATCTACATCACTTTACTCCTAACACAACTGCTCATTTTGCAATATTTTCTGTGTCCTGAAAAAACATGATTTAGGCAGCTATAGTTTGATGCTAACAATATGTAATGTAATGTTTAAGGACTGGTGCATCTGAAACCCAATATGATAGTAGTTTGTAAACACTGTTGAGGCTTGGCTGTTCATTGTCCTTCATAAAAAAAAACTAGGTTTACTGTTACTGTCTACTCTCCCTGGTTTTCTTTACTGTAGATGGTTATGCTCCTTTCCTGTCCTTGGCGAGCAGACAGCCAGGGTTAAGTGACAGTGAGACCTTACCAGGACCTGGACATTATGACCTCTATTCTGTCAAGGTACAGTATATAATTTCTTTACTAAATAAAATTGGGAAAACATTGAACTACTAGTTATTCAGACTATTCTGCAGCTGTGCAAAACAACAAATGACGTTCTACTTTAACACCAATTATAGATAAAAAACAAAACAGTTTAAATAAAATGAATTAATCAGTGTTGGTAGACAAAGATAAAATTTATTAATTTCTAAAAAGGAAAATCCTGAGATGGTCATGTCTTTCTCAGTTTTACTTTCATTCTTGCTCCTTGTGCTTTTGTCTTTTTGCTGAACTCCTCTCTTTAGCCAAATATCCATGGTGGGACCAGTCTTCAAAACCGCTCAAAGCGTTTTGAGGTGTCAGTGTCGCAGGTTCCAGGCCCTGGGGCCTACGATGTGCTGCCTGCCTCAGGGAACTTGCTCAAGGCTGAGAAGGCTGATGTGGGACAGCCTGAGAAGTTTGGCAGGAAAATGGTAGGCTCAGATGCTATGTTGGTGGAAAGTGTTCTAAATGAAATTACCCAGTGGTGGTCAGGTTGGTAGTCATGGCAGGTTTACTCCACATCTGTATTTATTACAAATGACAATACAATGAAGGGGTCATGTGGATAAACACTATATACTCTTGTCTCAAAAGCAATTAAAGTATATTTACTCATTTTAAAATTGACTGTCAGCATGTCCATCACCATAGTGAACAGGAAGGGGCCAGAGCTGATCCCTGTTGCAGTCTCACCTCCACCTTGAACTCCTCTGTCACACCCACAGCACACCTCACCACTGTCTTACAGTCCTCATACATGTCCTGTACCACTCTAACATACTTCTCTGTCCCTCCACACTTCCTCATACAGTACCACAGTTCCTCTCTGGGCATCCTGTCAGAAGCTTTCTCCAGATCTACAAAGACACAATGCAGCTCCTTCTGACCTTCTCTGTACTTCTCTATCAACATCCTCAAACTAAATACTGGATCTGTAGGACTCTTTCTTGGCATGAAACCATCCTGCTGCTCACAAATGTTCACTTCTGTCCTCAGTCTAGCTTCAACTACTCTTTCCCATAACTTCATTGTATGGCTCATCAGCTTTATTCCTCTATAGTTTCCACAGCTCTGAACATCTCCCTTGTTCTTAAAAATGGGCACCAGCACACTTCTCCTCCATTTGTCAGGCATCTTCTCTCTACTTAAGATCCTGTTGAACATCCCAGTCAGAAACTCTACTGCCACCTCTCCTAGACACTTCCATACCTCCACAGGTATATCATCAGGACCAACTGCCTTTCCACTCTTCATCCTCTTCAATGCCCTCCTCACTTCATCCTTACTAATCTTTACTACTTTCTGGTCCACAACAGTCATCTCTTCTACTCTTCGTTCTCTCTCATTTTCTTCATTCATCAACTCTTCATAGTACTCCTTCCATCTTCCCATCACACTACTGACATCTGTCAATACACTTCCATGCCTATCCTTAATCACCCTAACCTGCTGCACATCCTTCCCATCTCTATTTCTTTGCCTTGCCAACCTGTATAGGTCAGTCTATCCCTCCTTACTGTCTAACCTGGCATACCAGTCATCATAAGCCCATTGTTTGGCCTTTGCCTCCTCTACTTTCACCTTACGCTGCATCTCCCTGTACTCCTGTCTACTGTCTTCAGTCCTCTCAGTGTCCCACTTCTTCTTAGCTAACCTCTTTCTCTATATACACTCCTATACCTCCTCATTTCACCACCAAGTCTCTATCTAAAATCTATTTTCCTTCCAGATGACACACCCAGTACTCTCCTATCTGTCTCCCTGATCACATTAGCTGTAGTTGTCCAGTCATCTAGAAGCACCTCCTGACCACCTACAACCTGTCTGCCTGCAACACTATTCCTTTTTCATCCTCCACTATTTTGTCTTCTGCTCTGCCTTTGCCCTCTTCATCTTCCTCACTACCAGAGTCATCCTCCACACCTCCATCCTATGCTGTCTGGCTACACTCTCACCTACCATTGCAGATTACACCGTCTATATAAGATATATTCTACCTGTGTGCTCCTACCTCCACTCAGAGGTCACCTTGTGTTCCTGCATCTTCTGGAAGAAAGTATTAACTACAGCCATTTCCATCCTTTTTGCAAAGTTGACCACTATCTGACCTTCTGCATTCCTCTCCTGGATACCAAACCTGCCCATCACCTCATAATCATCTCTGTTTCCTGCAGCAAAATGTCCATTGAAATCTGCACCAATGACAACTCTCTCACTTCTAAGGATGCTCTGTATCAATTCATCAAGGTCCAACCAGAATTTCTCCTTCTCCTCTAACTTACATCCTACCTCTGGAGCATACCCACTAACAACATTAGTTTTGCTTGGTGTATCTTATTATGTATACCAATGGTTCTTTTCAGGGTCACTTCAGTCCTATTTCATGTGTGTCTGTGAGTGAAGACAGACGCTGGATTGCAACAGGAGACCAGGGTCCAAAAACTATGGTGATGATATGGGACTCTTACTCTGGGTACAGTGTCTCTCATTTCTACAGCAATTTAAACAGTCTTATCTATAGATTTCTGCATGTGACCATGCCTGCATGTGGTTACATTTTTTTCAGTATCCCTGTACATACATTTTTCAATTGCCATCCAGAAGATGGTATTGCTGCAATGACATTTTCAAGAGACACAAAACTGCTGGCAACAATTGGAGCCGGAGAAATCCAAGTGAGTATTATGGCAGTGTAGTTGGAATTAACATTTCATGTTTAGAAATACTCAAGTCTAAATTTGCATGTTTTTTTTTTTAATTTTATTTTGTGCTTTTTACACTCCATTTTGAAGACCACAATTAAAGTTCGACAACATTTTATGTAAATCAAGGGTGGAATTGACAAAAAATCCAATGATTCTCTCATCCTTTTTGTTTTCATTTTTACCATTTTGCCTTATTTAGGTTAGTTATAAGATGTGCCTTTATTTGATCAAATGCCTTTCATAAAAGTAAAAGACATATTAGTTTGCTTTTATTTTTAGATTTGACAATAAATGTTCCTGAGTGCTGTGTTATATACAGCTGCAATAGATTTGTCTTTTTGTAGGATGTGTGTATTTGGGACTGGACAAATGAAACAGAGAAGCCTTTGTTTTCAATTGAAATCAACCCTGAATATGGTTTTCAAGTAAGTAGCATACTTTTTTTTTTTTTTAAATTTTCAATATCTGTTTATTCAAGATATTAAACAATCAAATGATTAACTATGTTTCAGAAATACTTCCTTTTTAATCCAAATGACAACAATCAGCTTCTCAGCAGCAGTGAGAACCATGTGTTGTGGTACAGTACAGTAAGTCCTGCTGTTTCTATTCATTGAAGTACATGGTACAACTGTTTTCATTTGTTTGTCACAGTCTTTATGTCATTATTTTCAGGCTGAAGGAAGTCTTAAATATTATGGCATGAAAGTTAGGCAGGTAAGAAAAAATGTCTGTGTTATTTCATTATCAGAATTACTTTTTGTCTTTAATAACAATGCAATTCATGTTCTGATTTGTGTGATCACCACAGCAGCAAACTGAGAAGGCCACCAGCACCTTCAATGCTGCAGCTGACTCTTATGCTTCTCCTGGCTCTAATCAAAGTTCCTTCATGGCTGGTGTCTCTGCAAACCAGTCAGTGTTTCACTGGAGAAAGCCTCAGGTCCTCACAGCCACTAGAGCAGGCACTATTGTGGAGTGGGATGTGGACAGAGAGTTTACTGTGGGCCAAAGCTTCAGTGTGCCCAGAACATCACGCATTCTGAATGTACAGAGTGCTCCCATCACAGTGTTCACTGTTACTGACAGGTGGTTGGAGCCCCAAACAATAATCTGGCTGTCCTCTAAATGTTGTTTGTTACATCTCTTTTTTTTTCATACACAGCTGCTTTGTAACTGGTGACACTCAAGGCCATATACATTTTTATGATGAAAATTTCATCAGTCTGAGCTTGTACACTCAGTTCAATATGGATGCGATTATTTCCATTTCCTTTTCCAAAGAGTGTACAGAGGGATACTTGGAGGACTGCGCTCCGGAAGCAAAGCCAGTCATTATCAGGTAGAAGACAATCAACAACAGTACTTCAGTTTTAATGACTAAAAATATATAGACACAAACAGACAAACAAGAGAACTACCTTCATTTAAGATGAATTTTCTGTGTTTGCAGGAACTTTGTTGTATCCACAGTGAGCTCCACTGTATTCCACGTAAATGCACGGACAGAGGTCCCACAGATCTTGTTCCGTAAGGACTGTGCACCTGTACATGCACTGGCCTGCCATCCCAAACAGCCATTTGTGGTGATAGGCAATGTCAGTGGTGTTTTAAATGTATGGAACTATAACACCAAACATATCATATGCAGCAGGATCTTTGACAGCCTGATGGAAAAACAGATTCAATGCGTCACTTATGACCCTCAGGGTAAGCAAATATGTTTGTTAAAGCCTTTTGTGGTTATAGAAAACTAATGCAGTAAAACTGATAATAACCAGCTTTATTTTATTTTTTTTTTACACAATTCATTATGCACTATAAAGAACAAGCTTTCTATCTGTGCACAGGATTATACTTGGCTGTTGGCTTTGGCAGTGGAGCTGTTCATGTACTGAATTCGAGCACTTTGGAAAGTCATCCAGAGGAGTGTTTTCACTACACTAAAGACAGCATCCAGCACATCACCTTCTCCTCAGACTCCAAATATCTTGCCACAGCGGTAAGCAAACTTATTATCAATATTAAATTTAAGATGTCAGAGATAATTTCATGATCCATGAGCCTAAGAGGACTGTTATTTTGATAAAGTATATAACATACTATTATCAAGCTGTTCTTATAAGTGTGATAATTTTTTAAGATAAATCCATTTCTTGGCTTGTTCATACTTTATTGTTTTTGCTACAATAAGCTAGCCAAAAAATGCATTTATGGTCAAGAATTAATGTGTATCACAGCCTGTACTCATGTGTATAAAAGATTAGAATTAAAGCGATACCCTGCGGACTGGAGTCCTTGGTGTCCATGTCTGTATTCTCCCACAACAATAGAAATATGAAATGAATAGGATATGTGTGTTCACTTTCAAGTGTGAAATGTATATTTTCTTTCCTTGACTTATTTTAATGTTTTTAGGATGCTGGAAAAGCAGTTACAGTGTTCCGCTTGCAGACTAATGCAGATTCGTCTCCTCGCTGGGAATATTTGGGCAGATATCGTTCTCACTATAAACCCATTCAAGACCTTCTCTTTGGAGTGTACCTGGACAGCACACAACCCAGACTGTTATCATTGGGCATGGATCGTCGACTGGTCTGTCCACTTTGTCAAATCTATTACATTTCTGCTTAGTCTGCGGCTTTTGTTTAATATACCATATACTTAGCATATACCTTTCTGTGCATGCATGGAACTGAATAATAGGTGGAGTATGACCTGGAGAACAGTAAAGTAAACCAGCTTCTCATTTTGAGCTCAGAGCGCATTGAGCAAAGTGCTGTGCCAATGTGCATGACTTGGTACCCGCCACTCTCTGCCGAGCAGTTTCTTCTTGTTACCTCAGACCAATACAAGATGAAACTTTTCAACAGTACAACCAAGATGTGCAGGTATGAGTATCACTGTGACAATATATTTTTGCATTTTGTTTCAGTGGTCATTGTCAAAGTCTTGTCAAATTGTCCCATGTGTTTTACAAAATCAGGAAGACTCTACGTGGCCCAACATTTGGTTTCCCTGTTAAGAAAGTAGCAGTTGTTCCCATGTCAAAGGAAAATAAGACTAATTCATACTACATGGTGTATATGACAAATGACAAGGTCAGTGCTATAAGTAATTTTGATATACAGTAATTTGAAAAAACAAAAATTGCTCTCTCTGTATAAAACCCATTTTTTTGATCATGTTTTTTGAGAGACAACATCCTGGATTTTGATATGACTTCTATTTTATATTGTGTTTCCTTATACTACTAGATTGGTCTTCAGATTTTACCTCTGGATGGAAATCCTTTCAAGTCCACTGCTGTGATCTGCCATCCAACAGGGGTGTCTTCTTTTGCTTGCTCTTTTGATGGACGGCTTGTTTTTACTGCAGGGGGATCTGACTGCACTGTTCTGTCATGGGAGATAAGCTTGAAGTCGGTGTTAAGATTACCAGCTTCAAATGACAAAATACATGAGCAGCGTAATTTTCCTTTTTCTGGAGCTGATTTTCTTTCTTGTAAATATAGTGCTTTGGAAGCAGCAGCTGCTCTGGGAGGAAAGGACATGATGCCCTTTTACATTCTTATAGAAGGAGGGAGAGAAGGCAGGTTCTACAAAGTAAGTTAATCAACGTCAGATGTTATGATAAGATGATACGTTTCTCTTTGTAATGTCTGACATTTGATTTCGACTTTGTGGACATTAGGAGATGGAAGAGTTTTTCTACTACTGCCAAATCTGTCACCAAGGTATTGACACAAAGGAGAAACGACAAGTGTCTGACAAAATTCCCCTGACAGAGGTTCCCTCTTTAATGAGGGCTTTGGGCTACTTCCCTTCAGAACAAGAGGTATAGAGTTTGTAGATTTAATATTCCTATACATAAATACTGCAAATGTTACAGGTCACAGTAAAGCTGAAACGCTATATCATTTTAACCAGATCGAAGACATGCAAAATGAGGTCAAGTTCAGCCAATATGCAGAAACAGGCAAATATGTGACAGACATCAACCTGGAGGAGTTTGTAAAGCTTTATATTAACCACCGGCCAGCATTCGGCATCTCCAGTCATGACCTTGTACAAGCCTTTCACATCCTTGGTGACAGTAGCAGTACAAGCCAGCCTTGTCTACAGAGGCATAAGCTGTTGGAACTTCTGCAACTTCAAGGTATGAAACCTGTTAATTCAAAAACAATCATTCCTTTATTCACTCGAGATTTTAAGTGTTGTAACATAAAACATTTAATTTTCAGCTGAATATGTGTGATATTCTACTGTCAATGGGCATTTTATGTGATCTTTGACAGGAGAACCTATGACAGAGGACGAGGTGGCACAGTGTTTTTCTACACTTTTATGCCTCACTGAAGAAGAAGAAGAAGAAGAAGAAAAAGGGGAAGGTTCTGAACATAGCACTTCTGGATCGGATGGTACATAAAAAAATTGTAAATCATAAATTCAGAATTAACCTGATTGGAGATTAAAAAAAAAAAAAAAATCATTACTTGTTTGTGTGTGTGTGTGTGTGTGTGTGTGTGTAGGTGAAGATTCCAACTTTTCACTGGAAGCTGCAATCCCAGATGAGGTATCTCTGATAACATTCACAAGTCACATCCTGGGCTTTCCATCTTCTGGAGACCAGACAAGCGAATCTCCTCCTCCAGAATCTAATCATTCTGCACATCTGCAGAATGATGATAATGTAATGTGAACCTTTAACTACTATAAATGATGATGTTGATGTTGAATATTGAAAATAATAAAGTGTTTTGAGTCAATATCATGAGACATATTTCTTAGAAGATTTTTTAAAATCACATAATAGCATGGAATCTCAGGCCAGGGTGCATGTCACATACAAGATCATGTGAAAATCCAGATGACAATTCATTTGCATATTATTCTGTATATTTGTACATTAATTAGAATTCTGCTACAGTAACAGTAATCCACAACTTCATATGAGGTGGAAAGACATCAGCACATTTTTGTTTAAGTTATTGCT
>JAPSES010000219.1:2888004-2908400 GCA_029822895.1 Maxillicosta whitleyi | reverse complement strand
CACACACACACACACACACACACACACACACACACACACACACACACACACACACACACACACACACACACTCTTTCTGAAGTTTGAATGTAATGTGAAGTGTTCATGCATGTGTGGGTTCATTAGTCTGTGCAAGTGTGTTTGAGTGTACTTACTCCATCCGTGAGGCGAGGTCCATTAGTGTTAGGCAGATCTAATGCACCACTGAACCCCCACCCTACCCCATTCAGTTGGCCCAAAACCCATTTCCATATCTAATGAATGCAGCTCTACTTTAAAAAAGCCACAGTGCACCAATGCTCATCCATTTTACATGCCAACAAAGAGAGCCATTAGTAATTATTCTTCAAGCTATATTACAATATTCACTTAAAATAATGCACACGCCTGCTGGTGCAGCTCTCAATTAAATCATTTTTCATCTGGTAATGACCAGAGGAAGTCAACAGTGTCCTTGAGTGTTGGCCGAGGTTGTGTCAACACACCGGCACAGGCACAGAGGCGCTACGTGATTTAGGACTATCAACAGCGCATCCATCCTCCTCCACTTCTGTTGCTCTCCTTTGAAAGTTCAACCTCCATTTTTGCCTATCTCTCTCCCTATGTCTCACCATCTGACACTTTGATTCCTTTAGTCTCAGACACTTCCCCCACTGTGAGCACCGACTGAGTTCAACACTGTGGAGCGGTGGAATTAAATGGCTGTCTGAGGACCTAACTTCAAAGTGGTTGGGGCAACCTTTGGATGATAAAGACATTAGAACGGCATAATGTTGTTATTTTTTTGTCTAAGTGTTATTGAGAAAAACAAAAACAACTCAATGACCTTAAAGTTATGGATCAAAATATTGGCAGAAGAGTTTCTTTACAGCAACTTAGAACAAAGAATTAAAAGCAGACTGATTTACTGCACCAGTAATATTTCCAGCTGAATTTACAATGAAACTGTGGTAACTGAAATGCTTAAATCTAAAATGAGCAGTGAAATGAAATTTTCATGACACTTTGCTCCAGACTCGGTAGTTAGTAACATGATTTGAAAAGAATTTAACTATGTAGAATATTGAACAGATGGTGTTGCACAGAAGAGACTGTGTTCATTTAGAGGCAGCAAGACTGAACGATGGAATAATCTGAAATGATTTTTGCATGCTCTGAATGGCCAATCAATGAACCCACTGCAACTGTTCTTTACAAAAGATCATAAATAGGTCCTGTTTTAAATTTTTTTTTTGTCACAATGAGTTTCCTGCTCTGCACTGCATACACAGCAGGTTGACTGTTCAGAGCTGATATGAAGGTAAATGTACTGGAGAGGTATGAGTCCTCCTTAGCTAGAAATGTTGCAAGCTCAGTCTTTTTAAAGTTGATGATGAAAAATGCACAGAAGAGTGTTTTTTTTGATTTTTTTAACAACAGTAGAGTTTCCATTTTCTTTTTATTAACCTCAAAAAGTCCAAATCACTATTCTTTCAAAGGATAGTGGTAAAGCCTTGTTTTTAACATGTCAATTCCAAAAATTCTGTTTCGGTAATCAGTGGATTTGAAATCTGAAGATGGTGAAAATATAAATCTATTATACGTATTTATATTCCTTAGATTTCTTGGTGTGGGCATTTGAATTTTCATAATCTGTGCACTGACATACCCAGAAGTCAGAAGTTGGTGAATGAATTTTATCTGTGAAGATGTGAGATCAAAATGTAACTGTGGGCAACGTTGTCCGCTCACAGAGAATTCAAATCAAATTCACATATACATTATGGTCTGTACAAGTTTTTGCAAAACATGTCAGTAAATTCAGCCTGTAGGAGTCTGCTCATAGATGACCCTAGTCTAAAGAAGTTGTGTTCAATTTTTATTCTCATTTCCATAATAAATAGCCTGACATTCCACTCTATCAAAGCTGAATGAATATGTTTATACTCACTAGCTGTGTTTTTGTTTTGCTTTTAAAAGCTCTCCTTGACATTAATAGGCAATTTCTGCCTCTGAACTCGGTGCCAGCTGCGATACTATCATGGTGCTTATATGTCTGTGTGCACTGCAAAGTAGTTATGTTTCTGTCTTTAACTTTGAGCATTTGAACATCCCTGTCCCTCCCACCCCACGCACACACACCCTCTGCAAAAGCGAACCAGAGGATGAAAACTTAGATCTCGTCCTTTTAGTGACTTTTGGAGTTCAGATAAGGAGAAAGGCACCACATGGAGTTAGGAACTTTTGAGACTCCCTGCCAAATCTTGCATATCTCACAGAATAGAGAGCTGATGTCTCACCTCCCATTGAACCTCATTCCAGAAAAAAATATTGTATTTCAGTCAATGGCAATGAAGACGAACAAATTTTTGACTGTTTGAATTCTGCCCTCATTTACAAATGAGGTTTGTCAGTTTAGTATCTTACTGACTTCTGTGGAGTCACGGAATAAGTCAATAAGTCAAGAAAGTCACAATTTGTTGTAAAACTGTGGAAGTGTCACGCTGTGAAAATCTGTAGAAATAGAAAGACGAACACATGCGGAAATCACAAAAGTGACGTTATCATAACTGAGTGGCTGAAGAAGTGCCAGATTTGTTATTTTCACCTCTTTTAATACTTTTGTCACACCATTTTCAAAGAACGAGGTGAAATATGTAGGAGTAATGGTATTTTTGTGTTGGGGAAGTGTATGACATGTGACAGGGGATGCAGTCCCAGAGTTGTTACTAACAAAACTGCACTTTTCCTTATTATTATTATTTTTTTATCATATACATTCTTGACATAACAAATAAAATAATTTGTCACTCTCCATTGATCCGCCATTCATAGTTTTAGGGTTAGATCAAGGAAGAAGTTTGTTATAATTTTTCTAATAATTTACAAGGCATTCTACATTTGATAAAGGTGTTTTCATCTTTGCTCCCCCCTTTCATTCTCTATGAATATTTGATTGGATAATCTTCTGTTTACCTTCCCAGTAAAGTTCAAGGAATACAAAAAGTGAAGTTTGGCCTTTAAAAATCCCACACCACCCACAGTTTAACACTCAGCACAGGATGTCTTTAAGCACATCTCCCTTAAATTAAATCTCAGGTTGATCTCTGTTTGACATCAAATATTTCAGACGATGAGCGTTGCAGAATATTTAATCCTTCAAGTCACATTTTATTGCTTTTTCTTCACCTTGCATTTAAATACATTCATAGTATTATTAAAATGTATTTGGCTACAACTGACAAGCTTTTTTCTAGACGTAGTCTTTCTGAGTTGTTAAGTTGAAAGGTGGACTGGTCCTATCTCCAAGGCCAGAGGCAGAGGAGGTCACACTGTAAAACTCTGAGAGATAAGAAAGGACCAAGGGTTTGCCCCTACTTCTCTGTTAGACTCTGGCATTTAACTAAATTTCATATTTTATTCCGCGTCAACTTCATGAGTCCTGCCTTGAAGAGACACCAGATAATTGTGAATGAGTCATTCTATTTGCTCCTTCTTTGTTCATTCAGCCAGTTTTTGTTATCTTATTCTCTCCATCCCCTTCTCAACTCCTTCCTTACTCTCTCTGTCTAGTTAGGGATGGATTCTGCACAGAAGTACAAAGGGGTCCACTTTGGCAACATGACTGGGAAGAGAAATGAGGTGAAAGTGGAGGACATACCAGGTCCAGGCCATTATTACCCTGAAATGTGAGTATCTCATGTGATGCGGCTGTACTCAGACCCATGACATATGAACAGTGTTAAGTGTTGACTGTTAACACCACTTCACTCGTAGGTTCAATTTTGACGTTTAAATCTATGGCAAGAAAACTACTCTCAAATGTCTGTGATGGTAATTTAACATACAACACATACAGAGACACCTCATTTAAACAGACATCTGTCCTCCTGCATAAATGATTAGCAAAGTTGCAGCAATGTAATATACATCTTTTGTCAGCAGAGCATATATTTGTTAATGTCTGTGAAGCCATTTGAAGGACAGGGTTAAAAATGTTCATAAAGAGTACTGCAAAAAGGATTTGAGTGATTTTCATCAGTTTCTTTGGAAATGAACTTTAGACACCATCTCTACATAAAAACTAATTAAATAAATGTGCATGATATTTGATGTTGTTATAGTGACAGATTTGTTTCGAAGGCTGTTAATCTGTGCATGTATTTCAGAGTAAAACCCTTGGACATGGTAATGTTAGCTGCTTCAGGGTAACTTATAGAAGATTAGTGCTCCGTTAACCTCACAGAGGCGTTTGCTACAGAGAGAAACTTTTCCACCAAAGTGAAATATTGCTTTGATGCTACAGGCAGAGCATTATGTTTGACATTTCTCACCTAACATTTCTATTGATGGCCATGTAGCATGGGGCTTACTAAGGGTTTCTAGACTGGTTGGCACAAATCCAACTCAACTATTCATAATGGAGCAGGCTAACAGAAGAGGATGTGTAAGCAAAGTGCAGCTCCTAAGCCTCCCATAAATACAGTATATACACTAGCTACTGTACATTACATTTATACTGTCTGCATGCATGCATTTATACCTGCCTACAGTATGTTTATAGGAGTAATTTAAAACACTTGAAAACAATATATTTTCTTATCTTATAGTTGCTTACAAAGCTTTTATCGGTCCCTTACCTGTTGATTCCTTCTCTCCGCTGCACTGTATTCCCTTCTGACTTGTCTTTGTTTATCTCTTTTCATTTACTTTCTCATGTATTTATTTCCCTTTTTTTCATGGTGTATTGTATCTTGTAATGTTTGTCTTTCTTCGTTGCTTTTTTTTTTTTGTATGCATTGCCTTCTAACAGCATCGTTCTCTCTCTCTCTGTTATATTTTATGTCTTTGTCTCCATTTCCCTCAGAGTTCCAGAAACACACTATGTGAATGTAAACCTTCAAAAAGAGCAGAAAGGCAAAGCTGAGCTTATCATCCCTCGCTACCATGAACTGGTGTCCAAGCAAGAAGAAAAAAAGGTGATTATGCTTTCATTTGAGCGGTTGTTTGTAACTGTGCGGCTATACATAAAGGAGATAAAAGCTTCTGTATCAAGCGCTATGTGTGTTTGTTGCAGGTTCTTTATTTGCCTATCATTTGCTGTACAGTGGTCACTATGGGCACAATTGGCAATTTAAGCCGTGATGTTTAATTTTCTGGGTACTCAAGGGGCAGACTAATAAACTGTGACACATTATGACACATTACAACACCGTAAGTCTTTATGAGCAGTTATTTGCCCGTTCATACATCTGCCAGATACTGAATGAAGAAGTCATATGAGGTTACATCTGTTAAGAAGTATTTTTTTTTAAATTTTTAATCTCAGTGGACGTTTGAAGAAAACATCTAACTCTCAAATCACTAAATGCAAATGCAATATATTCATCAGTGATTACTTGTCAGGCATTTGAGATAGTTGCTGAAGAATAAAATTGATGCAGTTTCAGATTGTGTTAGAAAATGTATAAAACATAATGTAACAGAAGTCAAACTAAACAAAAGCCAGTCGACTGAGCACCATTAGGTAAAGGCTGTATTTAGCTAAGTTTGTAGCAACAATGAATCATTAAAAACATAATGCGTTTTACAGTATTTCATTATGTGGTTTCTGTTTATTTGGTCAATAATAATTTGCTTAAAGCACTTTGAAAATCATTTGTTGACGTAAAAAAAATAGCAGTTACTGAAGTCTCTAACCTTTAGGTTTTATGTAATGTTGAATGTTGTTTAAGGGAATATATACCCCTGCTAAACAGTTTGGCCTTTTCTCCACTGCATTTTGTTTGTGATGAATTCTTTCCTAATAGGGTTTGAATACTGCAAATTGAAAATGAGTTATAATAGAGACTGTGACTTGCAGCAAGAAAAGACTCAAGGTAAGCCATTAGGATTTATTCTAGATTTATTCAAGCACAGTCGATTCCAGATGAAAAGATTTGACCTCCCCCCCTCCTTCTTCTGTGATTAGATTCCATCAGAATTATTTGCCCATAGAGGGCAGTAGAACATAAGCTTTAATCACAGAGTGCAAACACACATACACTTACGCACACATGCACAAATACACACACACACACACACACACACACACACACACACACTGATACATTGGAGCTGGTTCAGTGAAGGGGAGTTACTCACCTGCATATGAACTTGAGTATGCTGCCACAGTAATGCTTTGTGATGCCTTATTTCTCTGGTCGGTGGAGTTAGAGTGGGTGAGGCAGAGTCTGAAAAATGTGTGACTAGATTTGTGGAGAGAGGAGAACGTATTCCTGCTGTCAAGGACTCACACCTACACTTTTCCCTCTTCTTGTCCTCTCTTTCCTTAAACATCTCATGCCACTGTTCTCTGGCATCTTTTAAGCTTTTGTCTATTTCCTTGTTTATGTGGTTGTTTATTCACTGCTGTTAGGTCTAAGTGGCATGATTTACAAACATTATGAGGTTAAGTATGTCTGCATTGTTTATTACACGTTGGGGATTTGATTATATCCATTGTTCTTCTGACTCTTCACACAATAAAGCCGGTATACATACTTAGTTTTTAATTAAATGGTTAATATTATTAATAACGGCCATATGAGCTAAAATATCTCATTCTATACTCTAATTTATCCTGTGACTTTGAAAAAACAACTTTGCCTTCTGTGTGTATTTGTGCACCATAATGTATTTGGACCCCCTGCTATGATGGCTGCTCTACCATCCGTCATCATTAGTACCTGACACCTCAACTCACATGTACTCCCACACACACACAAATGTACACACATCCACTGACCAGATGGGTCATTACCCACAGTGGGGACACTCAGGACAAACACCTTTACTTCCTAGAGATCAGCAGACAGTCTGGCTGTAATGGCTTGGGGCTACCGGTGTCCCATAGAGTTTAAGAGTCCGCGTGTAGGCTTTTTCTATTAAATAGGCATTCCGACATTGCAAGGGCAATGGCTGAACAAACCACTTCAGCTAACCATTACTCTGTGTATCCCTGCAGTCAAAACAAATGGAACTGGATCAGTGTTATACCTGGTAATATAAGGCTCACTGACAGCTCATGTTTAAAATGTTAACATTATCATGGAAGCTGTAGAGGACTTGTTATTTTTAGAGACGTGGAAGAACAAGTGTTCCCAAAGAGAAAAGTCTCACAAACAACTGTCAAATGAGTTTTCCACCATAACTCTAAAATCAACTGAGACGTCACCACAGTTATAACCTCACCTGAATCAAAGACGGTACGGGAAAACAACACGCTTCACTGGAGAGTCATTTCAGGTGTCAGTGTCACATGACTTCTCCACTGCCCTGCCCCTTCAGGAAGTTAGATGAGGATTCTGTCATGTTCATTCCAGTGGGAGAAATGAACACGATTTAGAGATTTTGACTGATTCTTTTGCCTCAGAGTCACCCACATAAATTGTGGACCAATTGGTCACATGCCACATATCCTATGAACATTCAGATGATTAAAATGGCATTTCTCAGACACACAGATGAGGAGAAAATGTAGTTTGTTTGAGGTGAACTTCTGTCTTGGCATCAATCTTTTGCAAGCTCTTGCGACATAAATCTCCCCTGAAGGAGGTAAATACAAGCGTGAAAATAAACCAAATGATAATTATGATAAAAGGGTATTAGTTACCTGTAAAAATGTGATATTGGGATATTGTTATTTTATTTAGAACTTTTAAATCTATGTTCATCCATCCAAATAACATTCTTAACTCTTTTAACCATACCCATGTAGGAGACAAGAACTAAAGTGTTTCACCTCATTGTTGAAGCATGTGGTTGAAGATCCTTATAAATGGTTTATCTTGTCTTACATGCCTTTTCATTGTTATTTGGTGGTTAGCGTTAGCTGTTTTTAGCCACAGTTTGCCGCACCGTGTCACGCACCATTTCACGACACATTGCAACAGCACTGATTGGACACAGGAAAATGTAATGTTTGTTGCAACATTAGGTTAGTTAGATCAGGGGTTCCTGAATGTTTTTAGTACAAAATTACATGTTGGTATCTATATTTTTCAGGACTCTACTTTGCTATTAAACAATGTTAAATAAATGCACCAATCCCAGATAGAAACACAGTAATCATTAGCTAACTGATGCACAAAACACATCATTCACATGCTCTTATATATAATCAAATACTTGAGAGACTTACTCTTCCACTGTTAAATCACTGCCATTTGAAAGTCTGTTCTTTCCTCCAATATTGGGAATTAATTGTTTTGAGATTTTCATGCTTTTGTTACTGAGCATTTTCCCCGCACGTACTGTAAATGTATGAAACCTGGTCTGAGCAGACCAATGTAAAAAAATAACATAAGGCTCCTCTTCTATCTGAATTAAGAAGTTGAATTGCATAGGGTTTTGTTACATATTCCGCCAAACTTTGAGAAAGGCAGAGTTAGAGTAGTTAAGGTTAAAGTTTCTCAAGGTTTTCTGTTTGTTAAAACATTTCTAAGAACTGCCTTTTCAAATAACTGCCAAGAGTTACTGCTGGCTGTAATGGCCAAAATAAATGATGTTATGACCAAACAAAGAGTCTTTGCACTGTCTGCTACATAATGTAAATATAATGTATTCTGCGTTTTGAGATGCAGTCATATATTGTCTTGACATCAATATCAGATGATATTTACTGATATTGGCCAGTATTGGTATCAATAGTACAATATTTTTTAATCAAAAGCAGCAGCAAATATTTATCAGGTATGTTTTTTCACAAATTTGTATGTTTGAATCTGTTTTCATTCAAAGATAATGTCAAGGGGGGATAAATATCAAAATGAAAAAGAAAAAGACAGTATATATTTTTTTTTACTGGTGTCGAGTTTGTCATTCATCATTTTGCTTTATAGCAAATTATATTGATTTGCTGTGGTATTCAAAAGTAACTGCATTCTTTTAGTTACAGTATGTGCATTCTGAAGCACATTTAGAAATAAATGTAAGTAACTATGTAACTTATTAAATAAACTAAGTTTAATAATGATTTGGCAGCACCACATCCTCTGTGGACCACTGAGAGAGAATGCCTGGTGAAGATAAACCTCACCTGCACGCAGTTTTAGCTCAACTGAAAAGAGAACTTGTACCTTACATTATTTCTGTAAAATCAACCTGGATATGTGCTTGTGTATACTCTCAGCTGGTGATGCACTCAGGGATTTTACTTGTTACATCTGGGAACATAAGTACTCCTGTTAGTGTCGCACACAAACTATAATACAAGACAGTGTGAATATTAGATATAAGGGATAATGTTTTAAAGGTCAGCTGTCAGGGCAATCATGTGAGTATTCTGTCTCTATGCATAAAGTACCTGTAGTTCAGATAAATATACATTTTATCATAAAAATCCTGTCAGCAGCAGCTTTACTGAGCATCAGTATTTCTGAAAGTGACATTTCAAATTCTGAGGACAAGTTTCTGTCAGGAGGACACTGTAGACTGTCAGTGTTCATGAATAAAGATCTGGTGGTCCTATGGTATGGGGGGGGGGGGGGAGAGACATACTGTGCTGGATTTCTGCACTGTTCCCCCTTAAGATTCTGCTGTGAGTTATAACTTTTTCCACAGAAAACTGTGTTGTTTTACTGCAGACCCACTTAAACCACCTCGGGCCCAACAACTGTGTGTCTTTACCACCAAAACAAAAATATTCTGCCCCTGTTCTTGGGAATGTGGGAAAATGTGAATGTATGTTCACTGCATTTCACTGTCAGCATCTTTCTGAGTGTGTGTCTGTTGTTGCTTGCTGAGTTTTAGGTACATTAATTACTACACTAAAAGACTGCAATAATCTCAGGATGGCACATTTTCTCCAGACTGTGAAGAGAGCAAGTGTGCATTTTCTTTCTCTGACACTAGTCACTTCTGAAGTTTTGTCTCTCTGCAGCTCTTTTGTGATTTTTCCCAGGTTGTTTGTCTTTGACATGGCCTTACTTTAGTTCATCATCAGAGCTTTGCTCATTGCTTGTCTTTGTCATCGTTATTATGGGGAAAAGCTGCTCTGTCCTTGCTGTATCTTTTGTTCTCTGTCTCCTTTTCTTCTAATTGGCAACGCATAAGTGGAAAAACATGTGATTGCATCCCAAAACAAATATTAAATGTTGATTACGTAGTGCATTTTTGTTTTTCTGCTTTCCGTCAGGGAGTTCCAGGTCCAGGCCAGTACCACATCAGAAGTCAGTTTGAGCCTGTGAAATCTGGTGGCAACATGTCGAAGTTCACATGCCCCTTCCTCTCTCAGTCAGAGGTACAGTACCAGTGTTTACTGTGCTTTGAGCATTTTGATAGCAGGTATAAGTGCATATATATTTTCTGAAAGGTTTGATGATGTTGTTACGAAGGGACAAGTGCCATAGTGGAAAGGGGAGAGGTTGAAGTTGTTATGAGAGAATAAAAACCTTATACATGGAAGAACAAATCAGACTAGTGTTCATGACCCATTTCACACAGAAGGCAAACGTTTTTAGTGTTGAACATGTCCCTGTGTTTGCTATTGTAACCACAAACAGGTCAAACATCTTATCTTTATTTCAGGTTGAAGTGTGAATTCATAATTTTGTGTCTAAATCACCATAACTGTAACTGTGGCGTTCCCACACACTCCCTGCAGCACTGATCATATACCTTTTACAGCAAAACTGCAAATACCCATAAGTGTCATTTAGGGAGTAAATGGCAATTGACCCATTATGTTATTAGCACCTAATACAAATCACTGTAAGTACATTTGGTCCTTATTACCATGTGAATACTGAACCTGATATAGTAGAGGTGGCTCCACTTTAAGAGAAACAATTACCTGTAATGTCTCCCATGTACAGCAGCTGTATCTTACGTGTAGCAGAAAATAGCTGTAGTTAGCTGTCTCTTAGCAACTGTGGCTGAATCAATTTGATATGTCACTTATAAAACAAATTGTGAGATACTTTAACACGCCCCATCTTTTCTTTGCACGTCTGTACCTGTATATGTTTCATTTTGTAAGACAACAGCATCAGTATTTATGTTGATGGGAACCTTAGCATACTGTACTGTTATGTACTGTGTATGTAATAGACCACTTCGGAGTCGACATGATGGTGTATACGCCACAGCAGTTGTGCTTTCAATCTGGTGGGAGAAAAATACTGTATATCAATTGGGGTAAATTGAGAGATCAGAGTGAAAGACAGTAAAGAGGAGGAAAATGTCTTGTGCTGTAGATTGTCAGGATAGAAACACTAAAAAAAAAGCAACCTTCACTACAGAATATTGTTGTTGAAAACGCCCTTTGAGTCAAACCGTAGACGCTTATGGTTGAAGCCTTTAAACAGGCGGATTGGACTGATGAAATCGTCTGGAATTCTCTGCAGTGCCCATTTCATATGTACATTAAACAACACTTACCCAGTCATGTAAGTTGGCTGTGAGTACAGAGTTGATCCACTTGTCGATGATCACCCACGTGTTGTACAACTGCGTTTTATGGCCTTGTCACTGACTCGGCAGCATGTTGGTTCTCAACACACAAAAAGATCACACAAATCTTGGTGTTATACAATGTATTACAACCTGTTCTTTGTGCTTTCACACTGAAGGGTCAAACAGGATGTTCATTAATAAAATGAGTCATGGGCTGCCAATGTGATTTTTTTCCCCATGAATCGTGCGAGTTACCACCGTATTACCATTAAAATGTGTGGTGTTACAAATTTATAGGCATTGAGGGATTTGTATGTCTGGAGCTTTTCTTTTGTGTAAACGCTGGGTTTTTCAACATGTTATAAAACAGACTGTAACTTTGGCTCCATGACCCACTGAGCTGACACTGAGTATGGATCAGGAAACCTCACTCTGCTACTAATGGTCAACTTATCTTTGTAAGACACCTTGTCTCTCGTTGACAGACCATTAAAATAATCGCAGAAGGCCTCTGTATCTTCCATTACTCTGTTTCTCTCCTGATTTTTTGCGTTCCTGACACCGGCTTCCATATACTGTTGATTCTACAGCTGTCACTTTCTGCCACCAGTTAGGCCCCGCCCACAAAATACAACATCAGGATTACCAACATTGGAAAGATATGTACTACATTCCTGAATTCTAATTAGATTACTCTCCTCTCTAAAGACCAAACACTTCTGTGGCTTTACAGAGGCCTGGCTGTTGCTTTTTGCAGCTGTAGCCATTTTTAGAATGTATATAACGCATTAAACATCCTAATGTTATACATTGACAATTATGCTACAAATCAGAGTTGATCCTGCCTGTGGGCTGATGATTATTTTGCACAAATATTGATTTAACTGACAAAGATAAACACAATTAGATCTGCAAATGCAATGATGTTACTCTACATAATGCCCTATACACAGAGAACACAATCAGACCATATTGAAAAGATTTCTCAGACATAATCTTTGGGAGACAAATAAATTCAATTCAGTTTCTTGGCGGAGACTGGATTTCAGTATGGAATATTTAAGATTAACTTACAGATGCAAGACTGAGCCAGACTTTGCTTGTTTAATTGATGTGCTGGGAGTAGAAGGTTTCTTAAATTGGGGGTAAGGATGAGTTTATTAAGAGGCTCAGAGGAGCAAAGATGAAGGATATGAAGATGTGTAGTTTTATGTTTCAGGAATAGTCAAATTCCTCTGAGGCACTGCCCCGTAGATTCACTTGTATGAGAGTCTATGATTGATGTCTTAATTATTTCATACATTGTAACACTTCACAAAACACAAATGCAGAAAACTGCTGTATAACACATATGTGAAAATTTCATGCCTTTCGTGGATAGAGATATCAGATAGGTTTCCAAGTACTGCTAACGGGGATGGAAATGAACAAACAGGTTTTCTGCATATACAGATATTTACTGTATCTATTATTGTCCTCAAAACATCTAAAACATAAAACATTTTGCTAGTTTCCTGCAACTGATGCAAGATTCCCAGGATCATTTGATCTATGCCTGCACGCACATGTGCTTGAGTTGTAGTTTTCTCTGACCTATTTTCTTTGACCACATGCTGTGTTAGCACGTCGACCGTGTGATGTCGTCACTGACACCCACCGAGACACGTCTGTGAGTGTTTGTATATGTGTGTACGCACATGTCATAAGTCATCTCTGATGCAGAAGCCAGATCGTCAGTTTTCTTAGATCTTCATCTCCCCGTGAGTCCGGTTCCAACTGACACCGTTATCCTGCGGTGGGATGGAGAGGAAACGAGGGAAGGAGGGAGCGAAGGAAGGAAGAGGGGAGGGGAAGATAAGAGGAACAGCTGGAATCTTCCAGCTCTCTCCTTGCCTCCTCCTTTTTTGACTCCCCAATTTCCCATATCAAAGCCTCCATCCGCCACTTGGTGAAAACATGTCTTTTCCTTGTTTCCTCTCGCCCTCTCTCAGGCTCTCACCCACACTTCTCAATTAGATGCCATTATTTTGGAATTAAAATAAGAATCAGAAGTGCATATTTTGAAGAAAAAAACCCCAACATGCATGTTTTTCATATTTCCGCTGATAAACAAGAACATCGAATAAGCCTAAGGCGCATAAAACCACTTCAAAAGGAAAAAAAGAAATTCAATCCTTAACAACTGCTCTGTAGCTGTCTCTCAGTGGACCGCAACTGAAACAGGCATCAATAACATAACATATGAATATTAATATCTAAAAGTTGCACAGTTTGGTTGCTATTGCTGTCATATTGCTATTCCCTGTAATCTAAACTGCCTCCTGTCTGTAACAATCACATGCTTTTTGTGAACTTGTAAACTTCTTGACCTTCTGTTCCTCATAACTTGACAAACATCAGGTGAAAATGTTCACAGCAAATGCAACCATTTCCCCCCATTAACCACAATTCATCCACTAATTTTAGCAGATGTTCATGATAAACAGTACATTCATATTAATTGTAATTTTACATTTTATGCTGGGACTTAAATGTATACTTTTCAAACTCCTGTCTTTTGACCTGTGATTCATATGTTCCTTAATGGGATGGAGTTTAAAAGTTTGCTGATTAGATGCAGTATTTTACACTGTAGTGTCATCTTACTTGAGCTGTTGACTGACAGAATTATAGATGTAACTAGAGGTCTTTGATCTAAAAACCTGAAGCTGCTCTTAGCTTCATTCTCTGAACTGTTTATAGACATCTGACACTAATTGCATTTGCTAATTGCTTTTCAGAATTTGCCATTTGTCAAAGCCTGCATGTCACACTTGTTTCAACACTTGCTCATACGTGGTGGCATTTAGTAGCTGTTTCACATTCAAAATGACATTTGTGTTGGATTGCTTGCATTAATTCTTTGTCTCCTCATCAGTCCACACATGCAGACATATGTTCAATATTTTTCTTCTTCTTCACCACTGAGTTTGTTACCGTCATACCTATTCCTCTAGAACTTTTCTCAGTTTTTCAAGCATGAAGACTTTTTTCCCTATTCCTATATTTTCAAATTTTTTTTTTCATATATCATTGTTTCTACTCAAGTTTTCTGAAACACAAATTGAAAATCCACGTAGAATCATCTGACTGGAGACACACTTGACAACATATCTGATGACAAAGACAACAAATAAGTAAAGGGAAAGATGGTTAATGACAGACAAAACATGGATGGTGTTTGTAGTTGACATCTTAGCCCTCAGACCATGTAGATCAATCATAAAGCTTTCTTAACTGGTGGAATTGTGACAGTTGTTTACAGTTAGCTAAAAGACAGCAATAGTCCTCATTGTTGTGTGTGTGTGCGGTGCTTGTGACAGCCCAATTTTTTCAAAAACAGGACTGAAGTTCCTGCTAAACTTCAGGTTTTTTACTCTTCATCTTGCCGTGTTGTAACAGTTTCTGTCTTCTCTTTTCTGTTCATTAAGTTCAAATATTTTCAACTCATGCAGACACATTCCAGGATAGATTTGAGCCTTTGAATTAGCATTAGTTTAGAGCCTTTAAAATGTGCTTGTGGTTTAGCCTGAATACACTTCAGGAATAAAAGTGGGATTCTGTTTGATGTCAGAGGGGCTTCGGGGCATTTACACTACTGTTACAGTACCACACTGTGTGGCCTCATTAATCCACATTGACAGATGTTAAGTCGCTCTGTCACAGATGGGGACACAGAGGCACCTTGCATTGACAACATGTTGGCCTTGGGCAGGATTTTCACAAAAATAATCCTTTGATTTTTCTTGTCCTATGTGTTTTGACAGTTGACAAGAGGAAACAAAACATAAAAAAAAAAAACCTTCACGATAAATTGAGCATCCATGTGAAGTGTCCAAAACAGCCTGGCCAATCACTTTTAGAAAGAAAGAAAGTGCCCATAAATAAGATTTAACCAACGCCAGTAGGGTAGTATTGGGTTGACAGATGGCCACAAACTCCAGCTCTAAATGAACCTTTTTTGTTTTGGCCTTGAAACAGCATCTCTGAAGACGCCCGCTCCTCTCTTTTCTCTTCTCTTCAAAATACTCACTCCAGCACTTACCCTCTCAATCTTTTCCTACACTTTATTTGCTCTTTTTTCCCCTCTGATTTCTCCTTATCGCCTAAAAGCTCAATAATTCAGCCGTGCATTACCAACACAATTTTCATTACCACACAACTAATTTTCCATAGACTGCATTTTGTTTAAATGGAAAGTACAAATCAATGATTGGCATGATTCCAACACAAGGGACCGTCTTTAAGATCATTCTTATAGTTAGATATCATCTGGGAGAGTGGCTCAGAGTGGGTCTGTGTGTGTCCATGTTAGATTGTGGGGCATGATCATGTTAATGTGAACACGGTGTATATTCACAGGTATCAGGTTCTTTAGATTCCACTGGTGCGTTGGTAACAACCAGCTGAATGCTTTGGTTGTGAGAATCTGAAATTTTACATTACAGTGAAATGCAGTTCACCTTCAGTAAATTTGACTGAAAAGGCGTCTTATCTGCTTCGGTCCCTTGATTGCCTGTGTTGTTATAATAGGCTATCAGATAAAAACACATTTATATCCTGAAAGTGAAGCTGAACAGTTGCAACGCTGAATCAGCTCTGATATCAGCAAAACAGTGAGAGAACATTACATACCTGATTGTGTGCATCATTATCTTTGAGTTGAAGATTCTGTTTACCCCATCTTATTTTCTCTGTCCTCATCTCACCACTTTGCTCTGTCTGTATACCTTTTTAGTCACTGATTTTCAGGCATTTCTAGACTTTTTCTCATCATTTTTTGGCTTTAATGTTCCAAAACACTGAGTTTGCTAATTATTGCATAGTGAAATAAAAGCCAAAAGGTAATGTTCCTCTTCACACAAATTCCCCATATAACCAATGTAATTTTACACAAATTTAGTAAATGCACACGATTTGATCCCAGAGTAGCAGCTTATAGGAGATTTATTCAGTGGTAAATTTCTTTTCATGTAAAACACAGCTGTAAAAGTCTTAAGTCATGGTATGTCACATAATCTTAGCTGAGCAGAATAAATTGATAATTTCTCAATATAAAACATAATCTCAAATTATTTGTTATTTTGCACTAAACTACTTGTTTTTCTTTAGTTTCTTCAGGTCTCCATTTTTATATATACTATATAGACACTGTCTGGAATATGTGCTATTTTTAAAACTTCACTTTACTTCTGTTGCTCTGTTTTTACTTACTAACCCATTTTTACAGTCACATTCCTGTTTATCTTCCTCCATCAGAGGTTTAGCCCTGTAAAGGAAGTGTCGCCCCCTGTTGGTGCATATAACGATCCACGTGGTGCCCTGGAGGTGCTGAAAAAGTCCACAGGGGTGAAGAAAAGTCCATTTGGCATCACTACAGTGCGCTTCACTCCTACCCACGAAAAATGCTCTGCACCAGGTCAGTGTGTGTGTGTGTGTGCGTGTGTGTGTGTGTGTGTGTGTGTGCATCATTCAGAGTTGTTTTTCATGTTGGATGTAATATTCCACTGTGACATGACATAGCTAAACTGCAATTTATTGATAAAATTCATTTTCCCCTCAGAAAAAAACCCAGAAGCATTGTTTCTTTGTTGTGAAAGTATTTTAGTTGCTGGTTTAATGTCTGAAACACAGTTCGTTTTTATTTTGAAGTAAACCATTTTCTTTAGAAGTCCAAGTTAATGGTTGTGTCTAGTTTCTAAACTGACATGTGCATAATATTCTATGAAACAAGTAACAATTAAGACTGAGAACTGCATTTAAACATGTATTAACATTTTGAAAGTTCCTTAAACACATACTCATGTACTGACACTTACTTATAGTGAAGGAATGACACACAGAGTGGTCAGAGTGTGACTGTTTTATGGACTGTTTTATTACCAGACTGTCAGTCAGCTGACAATAGTTACACACCACATAGAAGTGAATAAAACATTAGAGCATAATCACAGAAAAAAATAATATAATACAACGTGCCAAATAGCCAGTTTTAGGTTTATGCAGATTTAGAAACTGAATTGTGAATGTTATGGTTAGGGATATTTTCAAAGCTGTTGCTTCTTTCATTCCTATCTGTTATAAATTGGGTCAAAAAATATATATTTCCATATGCATTTTTTTATTGCTCATTGGGACCAATGTAAAATTTAAGACCACATATGGTTGGATTTGAAAGGATGTTGTTATATTTTTAGACTAATTATTATCATAATAGACAAATGTGGACTAACTGGACTAAATGCATTTATATTTTTTTTGTTTATGTATATATATATATATATATATATATATATATATAATTCCAGACTTATGATATATATGTATTTGTTTTTTTTGTTTTGTTTTTAACTCATAAATACCCAGCACTACTTTTATGTCAGTTCCCAAATGAAATTTTCTCTAACCTTTCTTAACCTTTCTCAAGTGATTTATCACCATTTATTTATAATTTATTCTCTGTATTTACTAATTCATCAGTATAAGTAATGGGTTTTCCTATATTTAATTTACTGATCATGTAAATGTTCATAAAAGCTCAGGTTATAGTTGAGGGTTATTATATCAAAAACAGAAAAAACTGCAGAAAAAAGTGACTTTCAGTCAAATCTGTCATTAACTGAAGATAAACCAAGCATTTCCATCAACTGTCAGTGATCCAGCCCCATGGGTTTTAGTGGTGAATCATGTTGTAGATGACGGTGTTTCAACGTTCACTACGAAGCCTCTGAACGTCCAAATGGGTCATATCTGATGATCATGAAAAGACGATAAACTACATTTTACCTGAATTATTTATATGTATTGATAAGATTAATGGATCAGCAGGTTAAACAGTTTAGGTCAGTAGATTATTTTGGTTGGTCATGGATGTTTGGGTCTTTACGGGTTAAAAAAAGTCTTGTCCTTTTGTTTTATGTCCTCCCAGCAACAACAAAACATCGTTGTCTTGTGCAGCTTATTGGTTGCACAGTGGTCAATGTTAAGCTAAAGATGAAATGACATAGCATTTGCAAAGAGTGAACTTGTTTTCGATGGAACAGTCACATTTGAAGAATGAAGTGGCAAACAGCACAAATGGTACAAATGGTTTGCCTTTTAGCACAGTCTAAATCACTGAGAAATAGCCACTTCCAGCATGTACTTGGGAGTCAGCCAGTGGTAGGCTTATAGCAACAGACTACTACCTATAGGTCTGACCAGGCACTTGCAATCAACTCCATTCTATAGAGTAAAATGTTTCTGAGTTTGGTATTGGGTAAGTGATAGTGTTCTCAGTGTCTCTTATGTTCACACAGCCGGTCTTGATGCACAATTCAGATTTTTTGTGAGCTTGTTCATATTACACATTAAATGCAACTTTTATCAGGTTTGAGTATGAACTGAATGTGACCCTGAAATGATGTGTATGGTCAAAAGATGTCCTGACATAATACATAACCACACAGGCATGCACTGCGTTTATGGACGTAGCACTCATGGGATGCAGTATTGTGACGTCACATTTCATTGATAAAGGTTGGATAAATGCGACCTGGCCGTTCACACTGAAGGCACATTGCAAAAAATCATATACGTATTGGATTTAGGACCACATATGAAAGTGGCCTCAGTTGGATTTGAAAAAATCTGATACTCACACTGTGTTTAACAGTTCAGATACAGGTCACATATGGGTAAAAAATTGGATTTTGGCCACATTTGCCTGCAGTCTGAACATAGACTAAATCTGTTGCTTTGGCTGAGGCTACCGTTTTCATCAAATATAATTCTTTGTTTTTGAGAATATACTGGTCAATCTGTGACCAAAGCCGGCTTTCACACATGTATGGTCCTAAAATGTTGCGTTATCAAAATAGTACAAGCACATTGTTAAGTCTTAAATGTTGGACAGGTATAGGGCAGGTGTATTCAATGGAAGTCAGGGCTACATGAATGCTACACACCTTGCCAACACAACAGAAATAAAACCAGAGTTACTCCTACGCAATGTACTGTATGTCACATCCCTGTGTGTTCATTCTCAGTCTATATTAAGTCTGTTTCTCAGTGTTCTTTCTTTCTTACAGGATTTTTCTGTTTTAGACCTTTTTAGCACCTATACAAGCACACAAACCGGCACAATAATCTCCTTGT
Organism: Maxillicosta whitleyi; assembly: GCA_029822895.1. Lineage (NCBI taxonomy): Eukaryota > Metazoa > Chordata > Actinopteri > Perciformes > Neosebastidae > Maxillicosta > Maxillicosta whitleyi. The sequence continues at coordinate 2,888,810 of JAPSES010000219.1, read as the reverse complement.
CTGTTATCATGCAGGTCCGGGGTCCTACAATGTCTTTGAATATGGTTTAGCCCGTGAGAGTTTCAAAAAGGCATTTTTAGAGAGAACTAGGAGGGGAGGTTTTGGCTCCACAGCTCAACGCAACTGTGTTTTCCACAACAAGGAATCGATAGAGGGTCCTAGTCCAGCACAATATGAGGTATAAAGAACCAAAATTTTACTTATCTGATGCCAAGATATGTTTTGATTTTCTGACTATTTAATATTGTATATAAGCTTATATATCGAACACATAATATAATCATCATTGCCATGTGTGTTGTTTATGTATTTTAATGTTTTCAGACAGAAAAGAAACCAGAGGAAAACTACAAAAAGCAGCACATGGCAGTATTTAAATCAGTTACAGAACGTCTACCATCATCACTCCTGGCTAAAGTAAGTCTTTTTCTGTCTCTGTCTTCTCGTTTTCTCCCACACTTTTCTTTGATTCACTCTTTTTCTGTTAGAACTCTTCAGCAACCTACTTAACAGAAGACTCTGCAATGAAGTATAACAGCATTATATGCCAAGTTTTTACTTTCGTAAATGGGACATCACAGCTGTATCATCTAACCCGCTATGCCAAGGGTCTTGTTTTCCTGCAGTTAGTTTCCTTTGACTGCTTCTTTTCTTCTTCCTCCTAATGCTCATTTATGCCGAAGAAAACAGGTCGCAAGTCTTGATAATTAGTTTCATGTTGGTCTCTCATGTTCCTCTCTTTTTTTTTTGCCCATATTCCTTACTAACTTGTTTCATTGCATATTTCTTGTGTTCATTTGCCTCAA
>JAPSES010000219.1:2866999-2887904 GCA_029822895.1 Maxillicosta whitleyi | reverse complement strand
CCCCCCCCCCCCCCCCCCCCCCCCCCCCCCCCCCCCCCCCCCCCCCCCCCCCCCCCCCCCAAAGCTATAAATACCCATGTGTTTATCCCTCTAATAAACAATTCTTGAAAGTTTTATTTACAATAGTATTAAGACATATTATAGAAATTTTATATAAAATTTTCCTTGTCTTTGTGATTCCTTCTCTTGCGAAGCATTATGCCTTTGTTTATGTAGATTATTATCTCAAATGGATAACAATAACAATGCCAATGGTGTCAGATTTGCAAATGTGACAATGTTTGCATTGTGATAGCTGAATTGCTTTGCCCTGTAGGACACAGAGGATGGTGTTTGGATACATATAAATAATATGCTAATGAACAGAGGGAAGCACAGGTTTTTTTATTTATTTATTTTTTTTACAACACCTGATGTGAGGTGTAGTAAACAATCATACTGGCTCACTAGCTGATGCTGATTTGTTGTTTGTTGTTTGCTGGTGTGCTGTGAAAGTGTTTTCTACAGCATTTTAATATTCAAGCTACACAATTTGTATTTTCGTCTTCCTTCTGGGTACCAGTTAGTGTTTACTCTGAATAACTAAAGGTTAGAAATGTTATGTGAATCTTGAGGAAAAGGTCTCCAGAACTGATCTTTACAGTGAAACCTAAGCTGCTCTCCTGAACACCAGAGTATAAAGATAAAGGGTCATCCCAACAGGTTGACAAAGGGTCAATCAACATATACCACAGAAAGCAGAGTGCTCACATTACTGGGTTTATATGTATATGTAGTATTAATATTTCAAACTCCAAACAGTAGGGGGAAGACGTGTACCAGAAGGCAGTTATTGCTCCCAAAATCACTAGTGAAATATTAAGCTAATTTTTTATACTCATCATTATGGTATCATCAAGTTTTCTTCTACAAAAACTCATGTCTGGTTACTTTGACAGTCGGCCAAATTAACATCCTGTCTTACAATCTTCACATGCTGCCTCAGCTGATAGTTTACATTATGCCTTTGTTAGCTTAGCATGTTTTTAGACAGTAACCAGTCACAGCAAAACCACAAGTCACCTCTGTTTTCAAAAGCTGCACTAAATATCTGTTTGGAATTGTCCTAACAAGGTCAATAGTGTCAGTTTACTCTGAAGGATGGATCAACAAATTATAACATCCTGTAATAACTCAATACCGTCATAAGCCTCATTATCAAACTCACCCATGTTGAATAAACACTGGGATTTCAACATCAAATTTCAAATCCAATTCCACTCATTTAGAGCAGTGTCCAGTGGTGAAAATAATAATAGTGCTTTTCATTTTTGTCACTTTCTTTGACTCTAAATATTGTTAGTGGTTTTCATCCTATTTTATCAGTTTCTGGCTCTAATCAAGGCTTTGGTATTAGTTTGCCTCACTGTGGGAGCCCGAGTGAGTGACTCAGTACTCCCTCTAGTGGTGACATAAATCCCTCTGGACCATGGGTGTCAAACTCATTTTAGTTCAGGGACCACATCTTCCCAATATGATCTAACGTGGGACGGACCAGTAATATAATAACATGTAAATAATGTCAACTCCATACATTTTTCTATGTTTTAGTGTGAAGTTACTTTATAAAAACTCTACATTTTCAATCTATCCTTTAAAATTGTGAATAACATGAAGAACTGTGAAAAAACTGAACATTGTCAAGAAAAATAAGTGCAATTTTAACAATATTCCATCAAAGTTTATCTTTTAGATGTGTGCATGACAACTTACAGATCATAGCGGATCCGCAAATACACACAACATTTAGGAACAGGTGGAATATTGGTCAAATTACACCTAAGTCTCTTAAGACATTTCAGATTGTTCATATTTCTTGAGGTTATTCACTTATTTTGTTTAAGAATAATGTAAACATTTTCATGTAATTTTGCTTTTTTGACAGTAAAACAAAGAGAAGACTGAGTGAGATGTCAATATTTATAGGTTATCATGATAGTATTTGACTGGTTCTGATCAACTTGAGATTGAATGTGGAACCTGAACTAAAATGATTTTAATGTCCTTGATTCATAATATTCTTAGTGTAATGTTTACATTTCACAAATTCATCCCTTTGACCCTTTGGCAGGCCGGTTTTGGCCCCTGGGCTGCATGTTTGACACCTGTGCTCTGGATTGTTAGATTTGATCGTTTCAGATCACATCTCTACAATCTAGTACGCTGACATATTTGGCAAAAGTTCAGAGGTCTTTATTATCAACACATTTATGATAATTTTTTAATATTTGAAATGCTACATCTAATCCCTTTAATGCGCATTTCACGGTTAGTTATACACTGCCAGTATGACTCATTTTATATAACCTATTATAATTAAAGTCACGTACTATTAAATCTCTTAAAGACAACAGAGCAGTTTCTACCTGTTGTAATTCTGTCCTCACTCTTGCACCTGCAGGAAATGCCTCTTTCTACTGAAAACTATTTTAGGTCTGACAGATAAACTAAGGGCATTTGCGAATGCAATCTCTTTGGGTCCTGTACATGTTTGAAACGAATGCTTTTACCTGGAGCCAGTGGTTCTCATTCGTCACTGTTTGGATGCAAAGGCCTGCTGGTTTTCTTTCCCTCTATCTAATCAGCAAGTGATTTACACCTTTGAAACCGACTGAATGCAATTAACTACCTGGTAGGATATAAAACCGGCAGGATGCAAAAAAGAAGCAGGATTGAAAACTACTGCAGCTTTATGTGAGGGCCACAGCCAGCAGATAACACATAGAAAATAAATACTGACAAATACATTTGCATCTGTAATTTATGCAATTAGTGCAATCAGTGATCTCTGCTGGGGAATTATATTACTTTTCTATGCTGGGAAGTCACAGGTCAGAGTCATCTTTATCTTGCTGAAGGACAATCTTCTTTCCTCGTGCCTCCCTGTGTCCAGTGTCGTAGAAAAATAATTTAATTAAACCATCTGGATTGTATAGAAATGTATTTTTGCTGCTCCCTCGAGTCACACTGTGTACATACCCCTTTCAGAAATGGATGGAGCATAGTGCCTGTTACATTTTAATCTGTTAGTGTTTTGCACGGTTATTTGGACAAACCTATTCTCCACATTCTGCGTATTTTAGGTATTTATATTATCATTAGTGTTGGTTTGTTTATGCGCTGAGATAATGTGGATTGCTTTTCTGCACATCACAAATCAACTTTAGCATGGACGATGAGACTCATTAGAAAAGTGAAAGATATCCATTAAAACTTCTGATACTGATCACCTCTTTAATAGTCTCTCTACTCCATATATCTGTCTGCACTGTTTGCCATTTTTCACGACAATGGCTCAGTGGAGTTTTCTGTCACACTGCAGTATATTGTGTTGATGGATGATCTTGCTCATTCAGATTCCCTGGTGTGCTAAATCCTAAAGCGTACAGTAGAAGACCTGACAGCAGCTCTATACACAGTTCACATGATGTCTTTCTTTCATGCTGTTACACCTATAGAGCTATAGGTTTAAATCATCCTTGGTAGCCTTTGATTATATACCAGACAGTAACTTTAATCCCAGTGGCAGTACGTCCAGCTTGGCTTGTCAAATAACAAAACTGGCCTTGGTCATGGGTGGGAGGCATGTGAGGTCAAAGTAAAAAGAAGAGGTCAGTGACTATGTGTCACATACTGTAGCATGTCTGTCTGCAGCGCTCTTTGGGTAAATAGCTAGAGGTAGAACAGAAAAAACAACAATTGCTTGTGCCGTATGACTGCACTTTAAAGACACACTATTAACCTTATATTTCACTCTCTATCTTGCCTTTTCTCTTTCCTAGGTAGTACCTCTTAGTGTAGTGTAGTGAGGATCTGAGGACACTTATTCTGGCCCCACACAGAGCCTCCTTTATGACCAGTTAATGAAAAATCACCAAGGGACGTCTTAGCCGTAACTGTTAGCCACATACTGCGCTGCATCTAGGGCCGTATCCCTGGTAACGCCTCCTCCCCCCACAGAGACAGATATTAAAAGTGTCTAATCAGGAAACAGTCGTGATAAGAACTGAGCGAGACAAAAAGGAAACAAAAAAGGATAAAGACCCAAAGCACGTCTTTATTATTTGTTTCATGCTTTGGAGTTTATGTCTTTGTACTCTAACTTAAAAGCTTCATCTATAGCAGTAGAGGTTGACATTTTGTTCAGGGAAATATTTCACACGGCATGGCTTTTGAAATCTCAAATACAAAGGACATACCATGTCACTTAAAATGATAGAAACTGTTTAGCGTGACACATTAAAAACAGTAGGGAAACCTGTTATCAGGCTTTCAAAAAGATACTTTCTTTTCTTTGTGATTAGTCGTTCTGCCCTTTATCAGTCTTTTGATTCTCACTTGTTTTGAAGCAAAGTTCAGGGCAAACAATGGCCTTTGTTTATTCTGTGGCACTATATTTTCAGATCCATCTCTTCCAGAACCCTATTGTAAAAATGAATACACAATGAAACATGATTTATTGAGGCATATTTTTTCTGTGTTGTTGCGGACTTCCATTCATCAGATGCCTACATTTCTAGCAGTCTGATCCAAACAGACTGGATTACTTTAAATATTTAAGGCTCTTTCAGATCTGTACTTTACTACAGGTCTGGATCTGATAGGAGCTGATTACATGTCTGTTGAGAGAATCAAAGAATCAGAGAAAGGACACATCTGAAAGGAGAGAAATTATCATAAGGAGAGTCATGTATGCATTTTATCCTCTCTCTCTCGAGTTAATTTCCAATATTATTTCTCTTGATCCCTGTCCTTGTTTTCTCCATTTCCACTCTGAACAGCTTTCCCTCTATGCCTCTTTCTTTCTTGTTCCCCCTTTCATTCACTGTTGCTTTCCACACTCTCTATTTCCTGCATTTCCGTCTTTCCTCCTAGCCATCCCTTCCCGATAATGACCTTTCTGTTCAGAGGTCGTGGGATACCCTCAGGCAGTGCTGGGGGAGAATAAGTGAGGAATTTAATTTGGACCCATGCTTTACCCCAAGGCAGTGGAGTTCCTCTCTCTTCTATAGATCAGTGAAATATTGCCTTGTCCCTTAAAGCGACAGGCAAGAAGCTGTTTTGTCTGTCCGTCAGGCTTTACTAATACGTTTCTGCTTTTTGTCATCTATGTCAATTTCATTCTATTGCCAGTGGTGTTCAGATTAATAGAGTTCCCGATAAATGCTTATGTAACACCGAATGAGGGACTGTCAATCAAGTCAAGTGGCTGAATATGAGATGTTCATAGTTTAAGAGGTGAAGTAGTATCAGTTTCACTTTAAGTGCACTGTAAGTGATTTGTAGGCAGTAATTGAAAGTTTCAGTGTAACCTGCTGACAGACAGAAAGTCAGGCAAGTGGTAACAAATGATGATATAACCTTTTCTACACATTTCAGTTCAGAAGATTAAGGAAACCATGACACTGGTAGAAGGACAGAGATGTTTGTCCTTATTTGTCTCGGCAGCCAAAAAAAAAAAAAAAAAAGAGAGAGAGATAGATAGGAGATAAGAGACAGCAGCCATTTTGACAATTGAAGGTAATAATATTTCTCACTGTTTCTTTGTAGATAAATTTCACTCCTCTCTGCTCAACAAACAAGTGAGAGATTGTGACAAAGTGTATTTTTGCAATTATGTTATAAATCCAAAATAAATAGACCCGCATCTTCATATAACCATGAGAGATGGTTCTAAATGAACAGTGTCTACTATGGCAGACAGGAATGTTTGTCCCACAGGCTGAGTGGTTTCTGTATCTTTGTTGACTTTATGCTGAAATGTGTCTCACAGAAAGACCTGTAGCACACACAAGAATGCAAAGCAGAAAGTGGTGGAAGCTGGAGGTAGAAAAGCACTGCCCAAAGGTAGCATCTTAAACCCAACAAATCAAGGAGACAATAAGAAATTACATGCAGAGTGCAGGGTCTCTGCAGGTAAACACACAACCATACACTTCTAGTGGAATGGAAAGGATGCTTTAAAGGGATTTTTATTATAGCATTGTATCGTCGTCTTTTTTAATGTTTAATTTTGCCATTAAAAAAGCCCCAAAGTTGTATATGAGAATCAGTAAAGTTTTTTATTAAATTGAGATTTTATGAACAAATTAACCCATAAACACCCAAATATCTACTGGTGTCCAAAACCATCTGTTTGCGTAAAAATGTTTAATAATGTCATTAACTAATACTACCAATCTATGGAAGTCGTTGGTGTAAAATACAGTTTGTCATCTTTTCATGGTCATTAGATATGAGCCATTAGAACATTGAGAGGCTTCGTAGTTACCATGGAAACACCATCGTCTTCAACAACATTGATTCACCAGTAAAACCCATGGATTTTTATAAATGACACTGGAAGTAGACATTTGTGTTATATTCAGCGATTGATATCTTTACTGAAAAGGTCACTCTTTCCTCAGTTTTCTCTGTTTCTGATATAATAACCCTCAACTTTAATCTGATCTTTTATGAACATCAACATGATCAGTAAATAAAATATAGGAAAATACAGGATTTTTACTGAAAAAAAGCAAAGAAGATAATATTGCAATAAATCGTGATAAACCACTGAACATCGGTTAAATCATCATTTGGGAACTGTCATCAAAGTAGTACTAGGTTTTTATGGGAAAACTTGTGTGATGCCTAAACAAACTCATTTTTTTGCAAATAAGAAGTTATTTCTATTTTTTTCTGACACGAAACTCAAATATTTGACAATATAAAGTTGTTGTTCAGGCAGGTCTGTCGGGTCTTTGTAAGTAATTTGAAACTGATGTAGTAACCGAGCAATAATGTCTCTGCCAGTCAAACAAATTTCAGTTTATCTGCACTAATATCTGCTACACTGACAATGAACAACACTTCATAATTCTCCTTTCTCAGTGTAACCGACTTGATAGAATCAGACAGGCAATATTAAAACATGGCTTTTATTACATGTGCCACTGACAGTGAATGGAAGCAAGATTCATAATACAGTGATGGTTCAAAAATAATAATGAAAACAAAAGGCAAAGGAACGGTGCTTCACAACTGGAGACATTTCCATTTACTCTGCAACCCTAGCTCGAGCTTGTAAAAGTAATAGAGTGTCTTTCAATTCTCTGGAAACAAACAAAATGATTGATATGTGTATAGTTACTCATTGTCCGGTTGCCTGTACCTTGTATCTGTGCATTGTTAGAGGAGTGTTAAGTAAAAGTATATTTGTCATGAATACATAGATTTAAAGGTAAAAAAAAAAAAAATGGACTAAATTATACATCAGTGTCAGGTGTTGCTGTACCGGCATCTCTATAGGTTCATGTCAATGAAAAATGCAACACTGTGGTGTAAGTAGAGAATATAAAGACTGTGAATAGTCTGCCTTGACTGCTTTTCTTCTGCCTACCTGTTAGTGGTGCCAGTTGTCATCATAAATGTCATCTATAAAAGAAAAATCACATTCAGGAGCTAGTGTCTGGTATTTCTTTTGCTATGACACAGGCAAAACATCATTCACAAGGCCTGACGCATTCAAGGGAAACCTCATTAATGCCAATGACAAGTGGAAAAACACCATATTGCATGAAGGAAAAAAAGATAGTACACAGAATGAACAGGAGGGAGAGAGAAAGAAGGGAGGGATGAAACTAAAAAGAATATAGGAGACAGTGGGAGGGAATGAAGGCAAGAAAAAGAAAATAAGGATGAGAGCTTCTGTATAATATGTAATTATCTATCCTATTAGCTCTGGTTGAGATAATTAGAGTGTTTGCTAAACATACATTTATCAAACTGAAGAGCAGCATCAACCCCCCGCTCGGCAGAGGACAAAATGAACCAAATAACCAAAATACAGGAGGTGGAATTATACTGAGAATAAAGGAGATAAGATTGACAGAGAGACTGAAGATTGGGGGAAATGGTGAGACACATTCAGAGACAAAGAGGATGACAACAGAGAGCAAGGAGGAAAATAATGTAGACAAAAACGAAAGAAAGACACAGTAATGAGATGAAGTCTGTCTGGCTCTAGAGAGAGAAGATGAAAAATAAATATAAAATACAGCGAGTCAGACAGAGCGTGTGACAGTTGTGTAGAGGTAATGTGATGGGCAAGATATTCTTGAAGTATCTGGAATAGGAAAATATGCAGCAGGCCAGGGTTTGTCACATATTGACTTTTTGTCTCTGTGTTTCATTGCATTTTTATGATATATCCACGGACAGCTAATGGCATGTCATGGTGCAGCCTCTATTTATGGGAGACAAGGGAGCGGGGTGATGAAAGAAAGAACAAAAACAGGAAAATGGAGTTATAGATTTGATATGGATTTTACTGTCAGCTGTCAGGGTAATGATGATGATGTGAGTCCCTGTGAGAATTCAAGTGTGGTCACATGCACACACAAGTGCACATGTAGAGCAAGTGGCTCACTCGAAAATGTGGCGATACGTACATAAATACACTTAAACACATTCAGTGACACCAGAGATGTACATACAGTAAACAGACATGCATCCCTTTGACACACACAAGTGTTTAAACATAACACACACACACATACACACACACACACACACACACACACACACACACACACACACACACACGCACAATTAAGTGACTGAACAAGGAAGAAGTGCTTAATGACACTTACACCCCCAGGCTTCAGACAGTAACGCTCCCATCATGCCCTACTCAATATTCTCCAGAACAATTCATAAATGTGATAGATAGGAAAATTTGACGGTGGGTGTGAGGTGGGGAGTGAGGGTTATGTGTACGGGGGAGGGGACAGAGTTGCTGTCATATCTAGTAGCTGTACTGCCTACTCTTTCTGACAAGAGCTTTTTTTTTTTCTTTCTTTGTGCTTCTACTGTATCCTGCCCATTCTCTTTCATTTGTTCTTTAATATATATTTATATGAAAAGACAAATTATGTGAAATCATGCTTATTTTTCTCTCACCACTCAGCCAGCTTTCCAATGCATAGCTTCAATTTGACTTATCCATAAACTATTTACCTATAGCCAAGGCAAAGAAGATTTATTTTTATAGCACAATCCATACACAGGGCAATTCACAGTGGTTTACAAAAACAGAAAAGAGGCAAGTTAAAAACACACAATACGATTAAAGCAATCAATAAAACATAAATAATAATCAAATAAAATAAAGTATAAGAGAAGAGTGCAGATAGAACCCTTTCTGGTGTTCTATGCACAGTTGAACAGAACCGTTTTCAGCCTGGACGTAAACATTAGACTAGAGGCCTTTCTCACATCATCAGGATGACTGTTCCAGAGTTTAGCTGCATGGAACTGAAACACAGCTTCAGCGTATTTAGTCCTGACTCTGGGCACCAGTAAAAGATCAGTCCCTAAGGTTCTCAGGGTCTGAGATGGTTCATATGAGACCAACACATCAGAGCTGTACTTTGGTGCTAGACTGAAGAGAGGTTCCAGGATGGACCCCTGTGGAACCCCACAGGTCCCCACCATTTGGTTTGACACACAGTTTCTGAACAAAATACTTCCTGTCCTCAAGGTAGGACTGGAACCATATCAGGACAGGGCCAGAGAGGCCTGCCCAGTCCTCTAACCTCTGCAACAAGATCACATGATCAGCTGTGTTAAATGCAGCACTCAGATCCAGCAGGACTAAGACCGTTACTTTACCTGTGCCAGTGTTTAGATGGATTTCATTTGTCTTTGATAAGTGCAGCCTCAGTGCTGTGATGGAGCCTGAAACCTGATTGGAAATCATCAAAGCAGCCGTTCAGTAGAAGAAAATCAGAAAGATGTTGGTAAACAACTTTCTCAAAGATTTTACCTAAAAACAGCAGGTTTGATATAGACCAATAGTTGTTCAGTACTGTCTCATCAGGACTACTCTTCTGTAGGAGAGGTCTAATGACAGCAGTTTGACAGCATGCTCAGTAAATGACTGAACTGGGGTAACAAACTGCTCAGCACAGGTTTTAGACAACTTGTCGAGGCAACATGTTGCTGAACTCAAACGGGAGATGGTCTCTTGAACTATTTTGTCAGTGACCGGTGTGAAGTTTGTCAGCTCTAGGTGTCTGTAAGGGTGCAGTGTTAACTGTGTTGTGGGATTAATTGAGTGTTTAATGCCCTTTATGCATTGTCTGTTTCTCTACCCTTTTACGTCTCACCATAAAATGTTATTTTGATTAGTTTTGCGCAGCTATTTAGCAGCAACATGGCCACACGATTGATAGATGCTTCTTCTGCTTTTAATCCACCAATTGGTCAGGCACACAGTGAAACAAAGAAACAAAAATAAAAAGACAATTATAGCTCTCTGTCATGTTAGGGGGTAAGTAGTCACCTTTAAACATGCAGTGCTACAGAACTGCTAAAATTCCACAATTAATTTTCAGCATGCTGTAATTGAATATTACACTGACATCAGACTAGGATACAAGTCTTCTGTATCTAATCCTGGTCTGTGTTTTCAGGCTGTAGATAACGTAGCCCACGATGCCCTGATTCTGTTGTTTTCAGACAGGTAGACAGGTTAATTATTGACAAGAGTAATTACCGACCACTCATCTGATTCTACCAGACACACAAGCTTGGAAAACTGGCTTCATGTTTCTGTAATGATATGAAACAATGTCATTTCCATCTATATTTATGTTTAGTCTTTGGATTTGGATGGAGAGGTGGGAGCTGCAGAAGTATGGTATTTCTATAGTTTGCCGTTTGTCCCATGATTTTAGCTCATGCAGTTTGAACTGTGTGATATAAGTGCATTACAAAATAAACACAAGTAATATTCAGTTCCAGTTACTGACAAAAATATGTCATTGAATTCCAGTTGCTGCTCAAAAGAGGCTACATAAAGACAAAAATCAGATCATATGACATCACAATCATATACAACACCAAGACAGGGGGTCGTGTTGTTGAATAAGACCACATTTTAGCACTGTAGTATTCTTTACTCTAATCTAATCTAATCTAATCTAATCTAATCTAATCTAATCCAATCTAATCCAATCTAATCTAATCTAATCTAATCTTACTTACTGGTTCGAACATTTCTTTGGAAAATAACCAAAAAGCAATTGAGTGTAATAAATTACAATACATTTCAGTAATTAAAATATGTGCATTATCTAACTAGTAATCTGTAGTGTATCTCCATATGTGTTGCATATTTGAACAACACAGTGAACTGGGAATCCAGGTAAAAACTACTGAGTGGAGGCATAAAAAGAAGATGCCAATCCATGCAGCACTAATGTCTGTTTGAACACAGTCTAAGTGATTCATTAAGGGCACCGTGTGTATTCATTTGTGACTTATGACAGGTCTCAATAGAGCTCAATATCACTGGTCTGGCTCACAAGATGTTCTCTGCTGCTGCTATAATTTGTGACCGAGCGACTGTTTTCATCAGCGTTCTTCTCCTTCATGCTGTAAGGTTACCATGTGTTACTATTCTCAAAGTCCCCCTCACTCTGTGACAGAACATCAACAACCTCCCGGCAGCAGCTACACAAAAAAATTGCACATTTTGACAGAGATGCTCATCTTTTTTTTTTTTATGTGGTGGTTTCACTTGCAGGGATTTAGTCATTTTAACACCACATGCTACGTACACTTCCACATATGCAGATAATTCACCAAAGCAACTTCTCCATAACACTATTTTGTAAAAACACCATTGCTCCATCCTGCTCCTGGTACAGCTGAAAATTAATGTGATTCATTAAAAACTAAAAAAACTAGGCAAATAACCCAATCACCCAGCACAGGTCTTGAATAGACTGTTTTAGTGAAACTGAAAAGAAACAAATAGGACCTTGAAACAAGGTTTGCTTTAAAAGAAAAAAAATAGCCTGTAGAATATATTTAAATACTTTAAATAGAGTTTTGGTCTGTATTCTGCCACATGTGTTTCATATAGAATAGATTTACCCTTCCAATGAAAAAAAAATGATCTGAAGTAGAAGTATTTACAGAATATTTCTTTGAAGAACCCTTATATTGGTTTGTATTCCACTTCCTTGTTTTAAAATTGATGTTAAATTGTTGTCCATTAGAGAACATGTGGGCGTTGAATGTGTTTTTACTGCAGAACATAACTGACATCAAAGTTCAAAACAGCTCGAAGGATCTAAGAGAAATCGTAATGGTCTGCTCATACAGTGGCCTGGTCAGCTGGTATCATAGACAGCTGGTGGGTGGCAGTGTGTGGAACAGGAAAAAAAAATGAAAAAGAGATAAAAGCACAAGAGTTAAGTCTTCATTTTCACTTGCAGCCATTAACAGGTTGCAGTGTTCCTGACCTCCAACACTATTGTAGTGTAGCATACAACATACTATTGATTTTACTTGTACGTGCTGTTTGTCCCAAGGGTGGTGCTCTGAATGCGTTTAACTCATTTAGCAACAATTTGCCTAATGGAAAGTAACACCCTGTATCTTTTGTGTGAGTCAAAATTGTACCCGTGAAGAGACATTGTAATGTAAGCTAAAGCAGTTGAACAATCACATTTTTAATCAAGTTTTTATTGAAATTTTATGAACATACAAACAGCAAAAACATCAAAAAAGTGCCTGGGCACACTATACGACATTACATTCACATTATTTAGTCATTCCACCATTCCAGGTTCTGTAATCAGTGAAATTATGCCATTTTTTTTGTCCATTTGTGCTACGTGTAGTCGCAGTTTGTGATTTTTTTCCCCCATTGTATTTATTCCTTCCTTAATTGTGATCCATTGGTCCTTTCTTGGTGTTTCCGTTGTAGTGTAGAAGTCATGAATATTCATGAGGGACACCGGAAAAGCCAGTCGTTCAACCACAGACCCTCTTCAAGCTTACAGAAAACAGCTTCAAGCAAGATAAATAGGACATCATTTTTCACAGAAATGACGCGCAATGCATTCAAACATAGTGGTGACACAGCAGTATGAATGAAATAATGATAGAAGTTGACCTTTAATTAAATTATAACATCAATTACCTATCGTGAGTGGGAAAGATACAAATTCATTCATACCTAAAGAAAGCTATGGTTACATCTGTGTAACATCGGTGCATTGCTTAAAATACACCTTAATTCACTGAAACATGCTTTGGCAGCCGGTGAAAGCAGAGGTGATATAGAGAGGAAAACGTCAGAGACAGAAATAAATGCGGAAAATGAGGATGCATGCATGAGCAGCAGAGGAGACAGAGAGAAGTGAGAGGGGGGGAAAAGTTAGTTTTAAATGTGTGTTGGGGCACAGATGGAGAAGTTGTCTGTGAAGCACTTTCAGGTTTTATGATGTGTGGATGCCTTCTAAGTTATTGCTTGGAGGAGAACATCACATACGCTTGGTAAAAAATCTTTTTCTCCCTTTCCTTCCTTTCCTCTCTTGCTGTGAAGTCCTGGTTATTGTTACCTCCCTGCTGTCTTGCTATTATAAAACAAGTCAACTGAAAAACAGCCCTTCCTCAAAAACAGTCTGTGAGTCGGAATGAAAGACGTTTTACAAGAAAGGTTGGATAAACATTACATGATTTTTCACTGCGCTCACTTGTGACTCCAGTGCGTGCCTTATAGTAGAAACCATATTACATTTATTTGTAGGCTGTATTGGAAAGTTGGATAGGGTAATTTAATGGGTCAACACGTACTTACAATATAAAAGTTACCAGTGATCAGTTTTACACACCAAACAACAATACACTTACAACATAACTTTCAATAGTGTTTTTCTATGTGAATATTTAACTGTATGTATGAGGCAGTCTGACATCACCTGCTCATTTGTTATTTTGAAGTCAGTACTTTGCATTTTTCCTCTCTCCATGTTGGCTTTTAGGAGCCAGAAGAGAGCGTATTTGAATTGAAAAAAATTGCATAACAACGAGAGTCCAAGGAGTCAGAGGTGAGCTAAAGCTAAGCACCAATTTACTGCTTACTCTAACAGTAGACCTCATTAAGCACTGTATTACAAACTCCTGTTATACGTGTTAGTGGAACCTCTTAACTTCAGCTACAGTGGAGATATCTGCAAGGGAAAAAAATTGTTTTGCGTCAGATCAAGCGAAAGTGAACATCAACATGAAAATGTAGTTTTGCACACATCATTTATCAAGTGGGCTCATGTTTTAGTTGAAAATCTCTATTTTATGGAACTGTTAGCCTTTTTAACATACCACTTGTAGAAAATAGTTGCAACCAATTTTATCGATTGTGCTTTTTACACCATAGCTATACCTCAGACATAAAAATTTAGCTTGAATTTGACGCTAAAAATTATATCTAAAAAATTTGAAAATGTATTCAATCTGTCATATTTAAAAAGGCTATCTGTGTTCCTGAGAAAGGACTCTTTATTTGTAATTTACCTATATTAGCATGGATATTAGTGACTTCAGATTTTTTTCAGGACGACTTATTTGTCAATAATAAAACATTCTATGCAATCAAATCTTAATGTATTTCTTATTTATTTCTTATTTCAACCTGTCTTAAAATTGTATTTGAATTTTTAATCAATGTGAAACACTTTGGGCTACAGTTTTTGTATGAAAGGTGCTATACAAATAAAGTTTATTATTATTATTATTATAATAAAGTCAAAGTCGAGTCGATTTGTTGTACCATTACACCATCACGTTGACAGCGGAGGAACACCACAGACACACAGCTATTCAACAATGAGCAACCAGTGCTAATGTTCACTGGAACATTAATAATGTACAGTAAAGAGCAGAATAAAAAACTGTACAGGCACATGCATCAACAGTCCAAACAAAACATTGGCTAACACCTTGAATTTTCTTTCATATGTGAACCTAACACAACAATAACTGTGAAAAGGTAAAGACGGCAGCATGTTAGTGAAAAGAGCGCATTGTCTTCATGAAATAAATCAACAGAATAAACCAAACACGATCTGTCCACAGTATTATTCAGTACTGGTGCTTCAATGGTTCACAGAACATTACTTGAACCATAGTTTTTCTAGATCACAGTCAGTCAGTGTGCTAGTCATGTGCAGGTTGTTTTTTTTATTTCTCCATTTGATCCGCCCCACAAATAAAATGAAATTTTTTGGATCCACACCAACCCGACCCGTGTCCTCTGACCCACACATCACTACCTTGCGCTCCATGTTTTCATGTAGAAAGATGAGAGTATCGACGTGTGCTGAATGGAGGAGGGTGATGGAAGGGAGAGAATAACACACGGCGTATCAACTCCTCTATAGTAACATCGACTTGTGCTTCAGATATCAATGCATTGACAAACTGGCTTTTCTGTTAATGCCCTATGGACCACCACAATTTGTAAATAACACTGTTAGCATTAAATAATAAAACAATAAAACAACTGGCTTTTTCTTTTTAAAAGTAAGCCAACATTTTGGGTGATGTATATAATGGTAAAGAGTCATCTACGTGTTACTATGGCAACCTTTTCATGTGTTACCACATTCTCATGTCAATAAAACTTTTCAATATTTGACCCCAAAATGTATTTTCTGCATAGCTGAACATAATATCTAAAACGTTTTGTCCTACTTTATATCAATTTCTGTTAAGAACTGCAGGTTTTGATTGTAATTTACATTTTTCACCTAAAAATGTTATCTTCCCAGATTTTTTAATAAATGATGTTAAAGTGCTTATATATATAAGTCACTCTGCTTACATGACAGAGACTGTGGAACACAATGAGTCCATGTGTTACTGCTTGATCGCATCCTTTTATGAAGTAAACCCCAACTCCAAAAGTCCATGTTAGAAAGTGAGCAAGCTGTTATATACACCTGTCAATCAAAGCCTGACATGACAGACGTCATCACTTTCTATTTGGCCTCAGATCTTATAAACAGAAGAAACATTTAAATATGGACCATCAGATCATTTATTACAGACTCCAAATGGTACAGATGAAACCAGGATACATGCTACATACTATACTAAACCCACTTTTATTAGTCTATGGTTCATTTCTTTGTGTATTTGATCCTAATAGTTCATAAAGTTTAAATAATAACCGTCCGGGTGCTGCAAAACTATCTTTATTTTCATTTTGGCAAAAATCTGTGGATTTCTACGACCTGTTTTAATTCCTGCTTAATTTCTTACGTCTATAACTAGTTATGTCATGACATTTGCACATATAAGGTCAAGACTACTGATGAACATTTCTCAGAATGCAACATAAATTTTTTTTTTTTTTTTAACTTGTCTTGTCCAGCATCATAACAGCACAGTGGTGGTCTGGCTGCTTTTTTTGCACTGAACAAATTTACTTTGCTTTCGCCATAATTATTTGGCAGCAGCAGCGGTTGTAGTCCATAATCAAAATGTGTCCAAACTTCGAGACAATTATCTAAATTGTTTTCTTGTTGGTTGAATAGGACAGAGCAGCACAATCAACAACCTGGAGGGGGTGGGGCCTGAAGTTACTTATGTGCATTTAAAGGGCCAGAAACAAGGTTGCAGATTGACCTGTGGAGTTGAATTAATGAAGAATTCAGATCCAAGCAGAGCATTTACAGTTTATGTAGAACACAGAGAAAGGTTTTCAAGTGCATGATGATTAAAAAAAAAAAAGCTAATTATTACTTATTTAAGATATTTTCTCATTATTTTTGTTTTGGAGCCAAATTCCTTTACCCTTTTACTCAACTTTTTTCTCTCTCTCTCTCTTTTTAATGACTTTTATATTCATCCAAAGTTTAGGCTCTAAACTGTTTGTGATGTTAAAATCATTTAAACCAAAACCATGTCATTAACATTTTAGATAATTATATATTCCTGTACTTTTCTGTTGCCTACCACTGAATAATGAGTCAGAGCTGTCTTTATCTAGCACTAACAGTTTATACAAAGGTCAGGAGATGGAAAGATTTAGACTCACTATCTCCACAGGAAGTGGCAAGTGGTTATTAATAAAGAATAACTTTGTAGGGAATCTAACATTTACCTATTAGTCATCATCCTCAGAACCTATAAATAGCTTGTCATATAGGATACCTGTAAGTAGATGGTTGTTAGTGGGTTCTTGGAAGCTCAAGAAAAAGTCCAGTCTCATTTTTATACATTTAATTTCACTTGATGTGATCACAAACAGAATGCAACATATTTATTTCTGAGGACCCACACCCGACATTTCAGTGCAAATCACTTTTATATCCATTGTAAACTGATCCCCAACAGTGGGCTGACCCTGTAGGTTAGGTGAGTTGTGTCACTAAAAAGATAAGCTGATGTTATCTGACTCTTAATTCAAGCAGCTGTGATACCTCAATTTCTGAATTAAAATAATATTTCATGAAGATGATCCACTTAACTGGGTCAGTCATACTCGCATTAGAGCAAAGCTAAGACAAATACTGTGCTGTGGGCTTATCCAAGTGTTTGTGGATGCTAAATTCTGTGTTTATATGTATGTACAGGTACATACAGGATAACAGGAACTAAAGTAACAAAATGTCTCCTTGTTTTTTGTTGCAATGCATTCTTTATTATTGTAACTTCACTTCATCTTATGTCACCAGTGAGTTAATGTATTCATATGACAAATTTGTATTTTTACTCTGGAATGTTGCAAAATGTCAACAACCCAAGAGAGAGATGTGAAAACAATGTGACTCATGTAATGTTCTTTCTCTGTCTTGGAGTTCAAGTCTCTTCCTCAGTAAACCCTAAATTATATATTTTCAGATAATTACATTAACAATACAAACAAGGGAGGATTTGTGCTGTAATTAATAACTACTAGCTGATGAGGAATTTATTTAGTTGGGGCAGCCCTAGAACTGTCAATCACACCCTTTGAAGAATTTTACTGATCACCAAGTGCTGTCGTGTTTATGGTAATTAACACATTTGGGTCACTGTAAATATTATTTATTGCTCTGAGTAAGCTACAGCCTAAATAAAGTCACAGGGAGACAGTTAAGCTAAGCCACTGATTTGTTGACTCTGTTCTTCTGTCTCTAATGCTTAGAAATGTGGACTTTTATTGAAGACTGTTTTTATGTCAACAGTCTAAATTTGATGTCATGCTTAGGCAAATAAACTAACACATACACTCAAATTGTAAAATACACTGAACTAGCTTCTCCTGTGCAATACTTTGTGTAAGATAACAGAGAAACCCATCAAAAACACCTTCTCGGTCTCGTAGAAGCATCAGCTATATGCTTTGTGTGTCAAATTTGATTTGGATCGACTTATCTTTGGAAATCTTCTGTCATGTCTGAGAGATTGGAGAGATTGGATCCCATTTGTATTTATTTATTTGAGAATAATGTAATCTTCAGCAAATACTTGTAGACCAATAACACAGTAGAGGATAAAGATGAGCAAATTTAAACAAATTAAAAATGTTTTTTTATTTTTATTTTCCACTTTTCTATTGGATTAGTGCAGGGAAGATGTGACCATGCCTGGACCTTTAATTTGATGCTGTCTGTGCCTATTATGAGGGCTGAGCTTTAATTTATCTATCAGATTTCTGAATTTCATTTATTTTTCATATTTCTATTACTCATACCATTCAGCTTAGTATGTATTTTTTTTTTGTCTATGTCACTGGATCGGTCTTTCAGTTTCTATTTCTTCTCATGCTCTTCATGTGCGTAAAGCAGGCACATGAGGTAAGCAGCTGTGTCTAGTGTCTACATGCGTATGCCTACATGTACGTGTCTCTGTCCAAAGTATGGGTGCCAGCTGTGTCCAGCAGCTGTGTGTTTAGTGCAGTTGTGTGTGTGTGTGTTCACCCATATGCAGGTATGGGCACTTTTCGTTTTATACACCAGCTGTGTGTGTTTGACTGTTTGGTTATGGACAGCTGTTTAGTAGCAGGTGACGATATTAGGAGCCAAACAGACAGTCAGCCCAGCAGGCGTAGAGGGGAACGACAGGGAGAGCCAAAGCCCGGTAGGATGTAAGAAGGTCTGGACTGGGCATGGACTCAACCAGGCATTCTGGACCTCTACTGAATGGCTGGAGTTCAGGAAGGCCCCAGCTGTGGGCTTAATGTTTAAGAAGGACTGTAAACCTGCCAAACTTCACAGACAGATTACTGATTAGTTCATAAATCGGTCACAGTGAGGCAGACCGTTAATTATGGGCCTAAAAAAACCTGGGTTTAGACTCAATTTGGTCTTAACTGTCGGCTTAATCTTCCACGCCACGATCCTCAGGAGGTTCAGAATCGCATTAACTGATCAAGTGCACATGTAAATGCCACATGAGATCTAGTGAAATGATTTAGCTGTTATATTAGAGCATAAGAAGGATAAAGAGAAAGAAGAAACCTGATTTTAACTTGACTGATTTTAAGAAGAAAAGCTAATTTGACTTAAGGCATCATTTTTAATGGAAGAGTGAAGTAAAACAGTGATGGGCAGTGAAAAAGCAATTGAAAAACAAGACTGTACTCAGAAAAGATAAGAAAGAAGGATAAAAAAAAAGAAAAGGATACCAACCACAGCAGAAAACCATAGCTGTCGGCAAACTGTTAGTCTAACTGCTGCCTATAAAGTGTGAATAGGAAGCGAATGGGACCCATATGGTTTCTCTCTGTCATTCTGTCTATATTGAAGACCTGTCTGAAACCTCATTAAGGCCTTATGACACCAACCATACCTCCACTACTAAAATCCGACAGATGGTTATCAGACTCTATGATGAGACACCAGCTGTGCTTATAATACAAAATGACATGGATAGTCTTTTCTGGAAGGGAAACAAGCGAACAAATGCGTTCACTTTCCATTTAAATACATGCAGTTTATATTATTACTTAAGAAAAAAGCAGTGCATGTACTCAAAATTAAGCAGCAAACGAAAAAAAAATAAAAAAATATTTTTGACGTGTTCAGTTTGACTGCACTGATCAGTTGGTAGATTTGTCTGCACTCATTAAAGAAATACTGCTTTTAAAATAGATATCTGAAGAAAACTCTATGCACATTTTCTGTCACCCACTCAGAGTGGATGTGAACCACAACCACACTTCACTTTTAATTTTGTACAACTTTTTCTCATCACCAGAACAGAAAGAGTAAATTAATTTTAACACTAACTTTTGAGGTTAATTGAGGCTCAGAGTAGTTTTAGCATTTCAAAGCATTAGTTTGACAATTTATGATGTTTTGGCTTCTTTGGCCAACACGCTGAAAGTAGTAATTATGTTATTGAAGTTTCAAATATGACAAGTAAGTCTGGGTTATCTGGTCAAAAGATTCTATGACCACTTATAAAATGTACTCGAATTACAATCAAACTAAGTTTTCTTCTAGTTAACCCACCGCTTGAAGGGGAGGCAAGGGGTGTTGTTTTTGGTTCGGTTTGTTTGTTTGCTTATTAACACTCTAACAGCAAAAATATTGGTTGAATTCGTACATAATTGGCTTTACAGATTGCCAGTGACACAGAATAGAGCTCAATACATTTAGGGAAAAGTAGGTCAAAGTTCAATTTTTTTAATGAATTCTTTTTTCCCCCCTCCTATTCACTTATAATGGGCAAAATTCCAAACGTGTATAAAAACATCAATTTTGTTTCATTTTACTCCAGACTTGGCACATATATAGAGGCAACTGATATGCTGACATGATGACATAGGTTGGATTGATCCCAAAATGAGGTACGATACATGCAAGGGGCGGGGTTTGTTATGCCTGACACCTCTTATTACCTCCGCCAAGGAGGTTATGTTTTCACCCGCGTCTATTGGTTTGTTTGTTTCTTTGTTAGTAGGATTACGCAAAAAATACTGACCCGATTTCCATCAAATTTGCTGGAGGGGTAGAGTGTGGGGCTGGGAAGAACCCATTAACTTTTGGGAGTGATCCGGAAGAAATCCTGGATTCTGGATCACTTTGAAATTTTC
>JAPSES010000219.1:2848128-2863548 GCA_029822895.1 Maxillicosta whitleyi | reverse complement strand
CGACATCTTTTAATTCATCTTCCTTCTCATTTCCACAGTTTCTTACAAGAATTCCTTTGTATGTGTGTGTGTGTGTGATAAACTGACTACCTCTTTGTAAACGTGTGAGGTCTGTCGTATTGTTGTGCACATGTTGTGCCTGCCTCCTTTTCCTCCCACTGTGCTTATAATGAAAAGCTAAATGGCGCAGGTTAGCAATGATTAAAGATGGACGGCTACCCTAGAAGGGGAAGGGGAAAACAGCAGTTGGGAAATGACAGTTTGAAGTAAATGACAGCTCTGCTATGTTTAGGATAAATGGATTGTGCAGCTATATTCAGCTTTCACCATCAATTATTCAAAGACTCACCAACAAGACAAATCCCCAGTAACTTGGATTCCTCTGCAGCAGAGGTACTGCAAGTTTTCAACCAGACCATACAAATGACCCATTTCCATTTTCAGAGCCAAATTTCTATAACTAATGTCTATGGGATCCATTACAGTAAATGTTCAGTGAAATAGCACTTAATTAGCAAAACATTAATGACTTAGAATGTAATGGCCTTGAAATGCAGGCTATTTATCTGAAATTACCTGTGATATGTTGGAAATGCAGGTCCTCTGTCGGTGGAGGAGCACCATAATGAAAAGTGGCCTCTCGTCTGAACCAAGGAGGACTAACCACAATGTGTGTATCCGCGTGTGTGATTATTTCTTGTGTTATGAAGAAGTAAATGTGTTTACACAGTCACATATGGAGGCTCAGCTGCCTTCAGGGAACAAAAGACCAGTTTCCAATGTGGAAATCATTACGTTTGAAGGCTGAAGACTTATTTTAAGGTTAGGGTTAGGTTAAGGTTATGATAAACCTCCAGGAAATTTTAATCAGTTTTGCTGAAAGTGAAGGAAACATGTCTCTGTGTAGTCCACATGTATGTGTTTGATTGAATTTGCATGTAGATCATGTGACATGTATGTCCTTGCATCTCTACACTGATATTCATTCATGAATGTATGTCTAATAAGTCTGCCGTTGTGTTGTGGTAATGCATGGGTGAACAGGTCATTTGTTGTTTCTAATGAATGTGTGTCTGTTACGAAGTGGGCCTGTCAGTTGTGTGACATAATAGCAGTGCTTCAGAATGTGTGTTTGTGATTGTGAACATAGTCAGACATTTGCCAGTGAGCCAGAAATATAACAGGGTGACACTGGAGGCTCCTCACAATTCCCTATTTTTCACCTTGACTCCTTGATACTCTATTGTGACCTGGTAATCGATCTCGGTGCAACATCTTGAAGGATTCTCAACTGTCTAAAATGCACATAGAGAACAGATGACTGCGGAGGTTGGCTATGGACAAGTCCTGGCAGCGATCAGACCCATGATGTGACATGTGGATTATATAAACCCCAGCAGGATTTAACCCTTACATACTATTTGGGTCAAATTTGACCTGTTTTGACATTCAACAGTAGTAAAAATACCCTAAGCATCATTATTTCATTCTGAAATTTTATCACTTTTCCTAAATTTTGCCAAAATACACAAAAAAATTTAAATATTTTAAAATGTTATATTTTTGTTATACAGATTTTTGGACATTGAGGCTGGTTCGGGTTAATTTTATATGTAAATCATAATGACTTTTATGTATTTATGTGTTTATGTAAAACAGGACATGATACTGTGTGATAATAGATGCATTTGTCCAAAAACGAGTTTGTAAAACTTAAAAAAATATGCTCTTCCTCCTCTCTGAAACATTATATTTATATATTACATATATTTATACCCTGGATAAGCGGCAGAAGATGGATGGATGGATATATTTATTAATGTGGGATAGTCTATTTAGACATTCTAAATAAATCTGTAGTTCAACATTTGGTTTAGACACTTACTATGAGGGAATTCTTGGTCCAAACCAAACTGTGAACAATTCGTCCAGGTTAAAATGATCAAAGGTGTGTGTTAAGAAAAATAAAACATCACAACCATACATCAAGCGAGACTATACCACATTATGAATTGAATTAAAACATAATCATACAGTCCTGGAAAAAATTATTAGACCACCCCTGTTTTATTCAATTTCTTGTTTATTTTAATGCCAGGTACAACTAAAGGTACATTTGTTTGGACAAATATAATGATAATAACAAAAATAGCTCATAATAGTTTAGCTTCAGAGCTGATATCTATCCATTTTCTATGTTTTCTTGATACTAACCAAAATCAATTCAGTTCATACATCAATTGTACTGACAAAAACAGTGCTTTTAGACATTCCATGTTTTCTTTTCTGTCTGTTTTAGTCACATGACACACACAGGACTTAGTACTTGATTGCATAACCATTGTTTTTGATTACTTTTGATGGTCTAATCATTTTTTCTGTGACTCTGACTTCTACATAGACACCTATTTGTCAGAGATCATAAAGTAGGGCAACACAATGTGACAAAGTAACAGCCAAATAATGCATCTGTTCTACCCTTCATATTTAACCCATGTCTATTTAAAGTGACGTGTCAGAGACAAGGATGACACTTGTGAAATGCACGTTGCCATGGCTCCTCTCTCCTCGACTCGAGTCCTCTGTTGGGAAAAGCAAGGAATTGAAAAGAAGAAACCTTTATTTGTGCTTAAATATAAAAAATAAAAATAAAACATGCCCTCCCTATGTCCTTTTTCATAACACTTTTCATTGACCTTGAAGGTAAAAAATCACAAAGCCAAGGAAAGATGAATAAGAAGTCAGTGGAGAAGACAACTGCTGCTGTGAAACTACTATAAAAAAGACTTCCTTTAAGTCAGAGGTGATTGTTTTGAGACAGCAAAGGAAGCTAATATTTCAGAAAATGAATGGGCACTGCACTTGCACTGTTGAATTTACAATAAAGATACAAATTGCATTTACATTTACATTTAAAATTACACAAGCATGCACTTTATTTTATGGCGATGTCATTCTGGTCAGCTGTTTACCATTTGCTTTCCGTTGCAAATTCCCTAATACGCTCTTGTATCAGCAGCCTACACTGTTGAATTCCCCGTTGACATCGAGCGTCTGTGGCTTGTCTATGAGGCAGCACTGAGATGTTTTTTTTTTACACTGCAGGGAAGCATGGTGGTCATTGGCTAAATGCATAAAATCATCCCACCCAAAACCCTTACAACGGACGTTCAGCGTCTCTTGGGGTGGATGTGTCAGTAGGTCCACCAGGATGCTTCACTGCAAAAAATCTAAATCTTACCAAGTGTAATTTTCTCATTTGTAGTCAAAATATCTCATCACACTTAAAACTAGACAGAATCACCTAAAGCAGGGGTTGTCAAACTCATTTTAGTTCAGGGGCCACATTCCCCCATAACATGACCTCAAGTGCGCCGGAGCAGTAAAATAATAACAGTGAAAAAAGTACAATTATATTATGATTATGTTCACATCTACAAAGTTTCCTTAAAAATCAAAATAATATGTACTTGAAATGTATGAAGAACAAGTGGAATTTTCACAATATTCTGCCTCAATTTATCAGTTTATTATTTACACATGTGCAGTACAACTTACATTACTATTACAAATACACAAAACATTTAGTAACAGGCAGAATATTGGTAAAATTGCATATACTCCTCTTAAAACATTTCAGGTTGTTCATATTCAGGTTATTCACATTTTCTTTAAAAGGATAGTTTGTTAATGTAAACCTTTTCATGTAATTTTACTTTTTTTACATTAAAGCAAAGACAAAACTTGAAGTTGTCAATATTTATAGGTTATCATAATAGTATTCTACTGGTTCTGACCCCCTTCAGATCATATTGGTCTGTATGTGGAACCTGAATTTAGATGATTTCGACACCATTAATTGTTAATATATTCAGTGTAACTTTTGCATTTCACAAATTCATCCCAGAGTCTGGATTGGACCCTTTGGCGGGCCGTATTTGGCCCCAGAGCCACATGTTTGACACCTGTAACCTAAAGAGTAAATTTTCAGTGAGACACTATTAGAGAATAGAGCTTGAGAATCATATTTCATGAAATCTTACCAAAATAATTTTCACTTGTTCCATTGGCAGATTTTTTTTTTTGCTTAATTCTATAAGTGTGATGAGATATTTTGACTAAATGAGAAAAATACACTTGGTAACATTTAGATCTTTGCAGTGTGGATGTGCAGGTTGGATGTTGGATTGGATGAACTGTTCGAAAAAGTAGGTATTGGTTTGAAAGAATGACAGCAATGTTCATCGGAGCATGTTGGAGCTCAGTCCCATGTGGATGTCAGTGGAAGAGAGGTCATTTGCCAAACTACTGTGACTACATGAGCTGCAGAGAAAAAGGGTCAAATCATACACCTGCATGTGTGTGTTGCTGTGGTTTTATGCTATAGATTAAGCAGAACAGCCTCAATTAAGCATTGCTTTTATTTTTATTTGCTTTACTATAACATGACAAGTTTTATGATGGAACCATAAGATGATTTTCCCCTGTTTTAAAGACCAGCAGGTGCTACTGCTTTAAGTGTTGTGTTGTTCATACAGGATGAAAACACACACAACCTGGTGATGTTACTTTATTACAAAGGTTGGAAAGAAAGTGAAAAAAGGAATAAAGATGATCGGTGAATGAGGCATATAATAATAATAATAACATTAACCCATTTATACTGTATACTCATTTATTTCTCCTCTGGTGTAACTATTACTTTCACTTTTTGTATGATTATCCTAAAGGCTGTCAATCAAACTATACAGCAACACTGAAACATAAGGAAATACATTTACCTCTCCTCTCCTCTCCTCCTAGGATACCCCTCCACCCAACATGTATGATGTTTGTAGGACATTTGAAAAGGCTAAGAGACTCTCCTTCTCAGAGCCCAGAAGTGAAGGAGCTAAGAGACGACAGAGATGCTTCCTCTCTGCTGCACCGAGGGATACATTTGTTGAACAATGTGACTCAAATGTTCCAGGTAAACCATCCATCCATTCATCCATCCATCCATCCATCCATGTGCCCGTCTGACTATCCATCCATCCGTCTGCCCACCCACCCATCTGCCCGCCCATCCGTCCATCCATCCATCCATCCATCCGTCCATCCATCCATCCATCCATCCATCCATCCATCCATCCATCATAAAAAAACCCAAACATTTGGAATCAGTACAGCTCCACCCTTTCAACATGATGCAGTCCAATTAGCTCCATCTCTGTGGGCCTCTAACCTAATATTTACCTCAATTACATTCCCATTGAAAAATGTTGTTTCAAAATTGATAGAATCATGACTTACTTGGATAATTTATGACTAGCCCCATTTTACCAAGGGACTCAACCCATGAAGCACCCCAAACCGTTTAACCAAAATCCAATTTGCATATAAATAGATTTGGACTGTTTGCCGAAGAGTTTCTTCTTCACACATACACACAGACACACATGGATAGGCAAATGCACAGAGTGGAATGTGCACTGGAAGTGAAATGCGCATATCTTTGTGCACACATGCAAAAATTCAGACATTATTATGTAACTGTACATTGAGAATCTCTATATTCCTCATTATGGCTGGTCATCCGCAGTCACATTTTTGGGGATATAGAGTATTTAACTATTCTGATTCATCGCATGAATATTCCAAGTCCCTGAAAAGGACTGACAGTGTTTGTTAAAATGGTCTATGACTTTGTATCATGGTATTTATAATATTTTTTTTAAGGAACTGGACCATGGTGTGTAGCTGTTTTTCAGTAAACGATTTTGAAGTATTTAATCAGAAACATCTCAGTTTTATAAATATATTTGCTAGAAGCAGTCTACCTTTCCTCTTTTATCTTATACACAAAACACCTTACGAGTAACTTCTGATGTAACATTAAACGTACGATTGATCGGCTGTTTCCCTACCGTCTTTCTTTTCTTTTCTCTTATTAAGTGTGAAATCATCAAAGATGGTAGCAGCATATCCACTGGTCTGATGAAGAGTCCCAAGTATCCTACTGTTTCATCCAAAATCCGATAACACAGTTTTTTTTTAGATGAAAACCACAATAGAAACTTATATTTCTTCCGCTGTGTTTACTGCATTTAATGTAACCTGCACTGCCACCTACTGGTGAGACAAAACTATATAGCTTACTTTAGCCTTTCCAAACCAATTGATAGAAAGGTACCTAATATGATTTTTTCATGACTTTTTATGAAATTCCTTCAACTTCTCTTGGCAGCTGAAGTTTGCCATTGGGTCAGACCAGCTGTCTTATTGTAAAACCATCTTAGACCTGTAATGGGCTTTTCTCCCATTTTTATATAGAAACTTCTTGTGCACTGAATTCAACCCCTAGAGTCCATAAGCAGAATTCAGCTGCCAGGGTTCTCACTCGCACAAAGTCCTGGCAGCACATCACGCCCACCCCCTGTCCACCGTCACTGGCTCCCATTCAAGTCCTGTATCTCATACAGAATCCTCCTCCTCCTCATTTCTACATCCCTTCGTGCCCTTGCCCTCAGTACTCGTCAGACCTCTTCTGGTCTTTTACCCTGGCCCAGATCTACAATACCACATCTTTTGCGGGTGCCCATAAACCCCTAAGAGTCACCTTTTCACCAAGTCCTCATATGGTTTAATTTATTCTGCCCTCCTGATAATCATTGGCACTGTTAGTTTTGCTTGTGCACAGTATATGTCTATTTCCCCCTCCTCTATACATGGTCAGCATCTTCAGGTCCTTTGTTCTGAGGATTAGCTTATTAACTTTAGTAGCATTTTTCAATATAAATACCATCTCCTTGGATTAAAATGGCTGTGGAGGAGGTTTGTTTTTACATGCACTGAGAGTAAATGTTTGTATATTTTTTGTTTTGTGTTTTTTTTTCTTTTTTTATATCAGACACAATGTGGATTTTTGTTCAAAGTTCTTATCTTGGTATGACTTCTTGCTATCTTTTTACCCTTTTCAACTGGCTGACCTATTGGTGTCTGTATGCCACGTCTAGGTGTTTGACAGGAGGGCTGTTTGGTTAGTCTGTGCTTTGATCACGATACAGACAGATACAGATAAAAAGACCAGCAAGCCCTGGTGGCTTTAAACTTATACTGTGGTACTTTTTCAGACTATATGAATGAGATGTAGCAAACTATGGGAAATCAAGCAAACTATGGGAAATCAAGCTACTTTTAACTGGACTTACACCCTGTGGTAATATATGGTAACATCTGAAGCTGGTCTGTGCATGTCTCTGTGTGTTCTTCAGGTCCTGGACACTACAACCCCATTGTGAAATCCTTCCCTCAAATGACTCTGATCTCCTCCAAAGAAGATCGATTCAAAGTCCCTATGAATGCCACTCCTGGACCTGGTGCTTATCAGGTAAACATGCTATTAAAGTTATGGTTTCTCACACTCTGGTAGTCTTCATCCCAGTCTTGCGCTACAGTCCTGTTTTAGCAGCTGACGTTCAGTGTGTATGTGTGTGTCCTGGGGTTTTAAAGACTCTACGTAATTATCTCTATAAATGAGAGTATGTTGGGCCTGTTTGTGTGTGTTTGGTTTGTGCACGCAGGCCCACAAATATGTCTGACACTATCTGGTGTTGTGATCCTATCAGATTTCTCTCTTTGACCTTGAGCTGTGCGGAAGACATTGATTGCCTCGTAAAAAAAAATCCAAACTTCAATAAGTGTCTGTGGTTTTCGACCAATCTCCATTTCTCCACCGATGCAACCCGAGGCTGAATGATGGAGTTTCCTGCTCAAAGAAGCTTTTAGTTTGTGGTAGAATCTGTTCTTAATTGACCCGCCTGGTTAAATAAAACCAAGGAAAGTGAGTGCGTTTTTATTCAGTGTAATGTTGTTTAATGCAGTCATGTTAGAACACTGACAAAGACAAATGTACTTAATAGTTGAAGTATAATAAAGCTGTAATGAAACCCAAGCAGAACTTAATCTCTCTCTGCTCTATTTTCAGTACATTTTACTGTAACAGTGTAGAATTCACAGCTTTGGGTTACCGCTGCTGGTGAATGTGTGTGAGAGATGATTGAAAGAGCTAATGCTGCTTCCAGTGCCTGCTGACTTTGAGTGGTGAACATCAAAGACAAAACCACAGAGTCTGACTTGAACCTCACTACAAAGTTCATAGTCATGTTCATGTCCATGTCCATGGGTGTAATGTTATCACAGGGCTTTCTCTTCTTTCACTCTGTCTGTCTCTGAATAAGCAGTGTCTGTGGATTTATCCCTACAGCTTTTTTTTCTGTACTTCATGGTCTCTGTCTGTCTCACTGTTTCCTTTTCCACTGTTACTATCTGCATGCCTTTGTTTCTTATTTGTCTGAGTTATTTAGTAAAAGTTCAGTTGCCCACCTCACTTGAAAAAGAGTAGAATGTGTTGTAAAGACTCAGTATGCCATGGGAGAGCAGTGGCAGGCTCTAGTTTCCTGGATGTATTTCATATTGGCTGTTTCTCTAGTCTTAATGAGCTGGTGATGAAAATCAGGGAATTAAATCTTATAATAATAAGTGGAGTTAAATAATTTCCTGCATACTGCTTATAAATCTAAATATGATTATTTTAATGTGTGGTGTTTTAATGCATGAGGTTAATTTCATCAGATTCCATGACAAAAAACCTTTTCTTTCTATGTTTAACCTCCACCATCTCTCCCCCATGTAGACTAAGTTTAGCATTTTTTTTCCTTTTCCCTCTGAAATGTATCATAAATTATGCCAGTAAGCGGTTGTTTACAGATTTATCTTTCCTTTTTCAGATATATGTATGGAAGGATTCATGTTCTCTCAGGAGTTTGATGGTTGTCAAAGGAATTAGCTATAATCTACCGTAAATCTACATGTCTTTAAAATAACCACCTTTGTGACTTTCGTATGACTAAGAAAAGAAGATCTTGAAATAACTTGTAATGTGTGAATTTCAGTCGCCTTTGAGTCAGATTAACACAACCGCAGTGTGAGAGTACTAAATCTGAGTAGTACAGACAGAACACTAGTGCATATTTTTTCCACATACATTTTTATAACCTCTGTCTTCCTGTGTAGATATACATACTGTATTCGCATGAATGTTCCTTAATCAACGTATACTGTGTTCTTTGCTCTATTATCTCCAGTCCGTGACTCTCACTTATAAGGAAACTGCTCCAGGAACTTTTCCACTGACAGTAGAGAGTAAAAATGTCTCATAGTATCTCATAGGATCCTCTCCTCTCCTCCTTCTTAAAGCTGGAAAACTCCCCCATAAAAGTAATTAATTCAACCGAATTAATTCAACTATAGCATTAAAAGTCAAAATTCTCCCTTCTGGCTTGTCAAGTGTTTGTCTGCGGTTACTAAACCGAGGAGTACTTTTAATGCTAGACAGATATTTAGCTCGAAGGGAAAATGTGTTGCTTTGGTTAAACTCTTATTATTTTTACTCTGTTTTAGCATTTTCTGCCTTTACTTAAGGATCTCTGAGCACTAACAGGAAACAATGGTAGTGGGGGAATCAGATGAAAGAAAAGTGTTCAAAGCTGAAGTTGAAGTGGGAATGTTATGGTTGAAGATTGGTCAAATAAACCCTTTTGCTGCCCGACCGTCCTGAAATATGTAGTGGTAACATGACTTTTGAGTAAACATATAATAGTGAATCAAAGGATGAGTAGGATATTTTTTCTGTTTCTTTCATCAGGTACTAATACCTAAGGTGTCCAGAGGAGTTTATATAGAGATTCTACTCACTAACACAGATGTCTTGTCTGATTCATGCCTGATAGACTCTAATGCCATACACTGCGTAAGACTCCATGGCTCTATTCAGCTTTAGAAGCACTGTTTCCCCTTTTTTCCGCCAGCGACTACATGTCTAAGCTCTCGTCTCAGTAATTAGCCCTGTGACTGTGAATCTATACGACACCACAGGCCGTACAGAGTTAAAGATGGTGTGAAGTGGTGCAGAGAAAGAGCGAGATAAGAGAGTGTGGAAGACAAGTAGACGGGGATAGCGGGGTGATAGGTATCCGAGAGGCAGGAAAGGGTTGGAGAGAAAGGCGAGACAGGGACAGAGGTGAGACAGCGATTTCAAAGTGCAGAAAACGACGAGGGGAAATTAAGCAGAGCGACAGACAGCAGCAAATGGAGCAGTTGAAGAGGGTAGTTAAATTCAAAACAGCTGAAATGTGTTCTGAGGGCCTGCAATCTGAAGCAGTAATCGGCGACATAATGGAATAGAAGCTATTGCAGCAGCAGCAGCAGCAGCAGCAGTGTGTATATTTGTGCATTCCATATGTATGTATGTGTGTGTAATGTCACAGAGCTATCTACTTGAGTGGCATTAGGCCACAGTGAGGATTCATTTAGTGCTTCCATTAAATGCACCATGTGTGATACCTGCTTCTGGAAAGTAGGCTTGATTACCTTTCTCACACATGGAAATGTTCTTATTGGTTAAGCTTAATTTAACAGAGAGAGAAAGAGAGAAAGAGAGAGAGAGAGAGAGAGAGAGAGAGAAGTATAGATGGAACACAAGAAGGACACAGGGAGGAGATGTCAAGCAAAAACAAATATTAATTAAATGCTGTGATTTTTGCCTGTCTATAAGCCACACAAAAAGCACAAGATAACCACAGGTTTATCTTCATTATGAGTCAGAACAGAAGGTGTCCTTAACACAGATGACATTTTATCAAATCTTCCTCAGGGAGTGCTCCTCCATGTGAGCTTTTTGTGTTATTCTTTTATTTTTAGAGCTTTCAAGTTCGAAGCACTACACCATGAGACTTTCTAATTATGTTTTTTTCCTACAAGGACAGTGAGGTTATATTTGTTTTATTATAAATTAATATGCAATACGCCTCCCCCCCCCCACCTCTCTTGTTGTGCAATTCATTACAAACAGCCTTTACAAGATTTCTTCTGTGAGGTTTGCATGTTTGAGAGACTACAGGTTGGAGTTTACGTAATGAATTGCATGTGGTTTCCAAGCCCCCCAGAGAGAGACTAAAGTAGATGTGGAAAACAAATCAATGAATGAATAATTGTTGGTGTTTAATGGTTTTCATCAGCAGGACAACAACACTGGTTAACTGTTCAAATGCTTCAATGATATGTAAATGATGTTTACATGTAGTAGCCCAGGGACCTCTTGTGACGGCACTGGACTGACACAAATGGACTTCAAGTGTCAGGCTCCCTCTTGTTTCTCATGAGCTTGAACCAAGCACAAGTATCCAGAAGCTAATTTAAATAATTGGCTCTGATTGAGTAGTTATTTTATCACATCGCCATTGTACTGGCAAATGAATAAGTAGCACCTAAGCAATTTTTTTTTTTTCAGTGAATCATTTTTATAATTGAGTCCCCGGAAGCTAAAAAAAAAAAGTTATATATATTAAAAAAAAAGTTACTTTTTAAATTGCTTATTTGATTTGGAAGAAACCGAGCGCTCCCAATTCCTGAGGGATTTGAAGCAAAGTAAAAGAGTTGTTCCCAGGTTACCACTTACACATGTCGTGCCACATTTGAACATTTGTATTGTAGTGTTTTTAATGGTGATGAGCAGCACCACTATAATGTCACTATAATGAACTCTTAGTTGATGACTGTCATAAAAAATAATTGCAATTAACATTTTAATTTCCTTTTTAAGTCCATTTTATGTCACTAGAGTATTATAGATTTGTACACAAACAGTGCACCTATTGAAGAAACGCCATTTACTGGCACTGAGTTCAGGAACACATAAATCAATTTTGTGCTGTGCTTCTGCAAACAAAAATCACACAGAGCAGATTTGACAGAAAAGAGGTACATACACAAAGCTTAGTCAATGAAATTACTGATAATGACGGGTACCAAAAAGTAAAGTGCCTTGAGATAAAGAGGCACAACGCAGTGACGCCAATAAAGGAGCATCAGTCGTATCTAGCAAACTGTTGAAATAGTGAGGAAAAAACACATTTGTTAGTTTCATACAGTTGAGCAGAGGTTACAAAAAAATAATAGCAATTAACTTAAATTACTGCAATAAAGCAATTGTGTAACTGTGACAGGCTTTGTAGATGCCAGAGTGATTTTTGAGGTTTAATCTGCAGTTAATGGAGTTTTGGTTGGTTCCACACATCTGAATTGTTTTTGTTCCTTGGGCATCATCAAATCAAAATCAAATCAAATCAAATCAAATCAAATTTTATTTGTATAGCGCTAAATCACAACAGATGTTATCTCATGACACTTTACATGTGGAGCTGGTAAAAACCAGACTCCAAGGCCAATTTTACAGAAACCCAACAAAAACCTTCCAGGAGCAAACACTAGTAATTGGTGACAGTGGCGTTAAGAAGACAACAAAAAGGTTTTAGAACTGAAACGTTTTGTCTTTTTATGTATCCATGAGTAGAAAGATATGTCAGACTTCCTGTAAAATTCTAAAGGGAAGGAATATAAAGTTGTGTGACGTGTGTATGTGTAAGCTGTGCTCTGTAAGTGGCATGTACTGTATGTCTGTTGTGGGAAAGCCCTCTTTCTTCTGTGCTTGTGTGTACACTTGTACACGTCTGTGTTGAGGCTGAATAACATAATCACCAACTCCCTGCATAGATCCCCCGTTTTCCTTCTGCCCTCTTTGACCTAGTGAAACATCCCATAATCTCCCCCATCATTGCCATGCTGATGCTGTTGTAACTTCCAAGGGTTCTTCCTCATCTCCTCGACCTCCTGGGCAACCCTAAGGGTGACCTGGAGTTGAACCCACAACCCTTTTCCCATTAGGATCAATATGAAGATGTGAGCGGCTCCGCCAATGTGCCTAAATCCCGCTGTGGTATCTTTGGCATACTGATGTGTGTGTGAGTGTGTGTGTGAGTGTGAGTATATTCACTAAAGCAGGGGGAGGTGGTGGGAAGTTAAAGAAAGAGAGAGCTTTGATAACATAGAGGAGGTGCATTCCTCAGGCAGTGCTCAGGTAGAAGGGAGGGTGGATAAGGTGTGCATGTAGAGCATATATGCATGTGTGTGTGTGTGTGTGTGTGTGTAAAAGAAGAAAAAAGGAAATTCTGTTTTTTGGGGTTTTTTTTTTTGGATAACTTTGATATGGAGGTGACTTTAAGGTTAGACTTTGAAGTGCTTATAAGATTTCCTTCATTTTATTTATTTATTTATTTCCTGTCTGCTTTTCTAATGTTTCATCATTAACCCCAGTACGGTATGTGTGGTGTGACTAGTTCTGTGTAGTTACATTTAATACTTTAATGCTGTGTTTCCCAACCTTTTTTGTGCCACGGTACATATTTAATATTAGAAAAAACACAAGGCACATCACCAACCAAAAATGTCACAAAAAGTATATTTATTGAATTGGAACAAGAAAGCTCAGAGGGGTGCACCAGCGATCCCTCAGACTGAGCCCCTGGATTGAAGTCTGTTGTATATTGTTGTATATATTATGGGAGAACCCGATACCTGGGGTTTGTAGGTAACTCACTAATCCATGCATCACTACTGAGGGGGCTTTATCAACAGAATGCACCACATCAGAACCACTTCACTTTTATTTTTATTTTGCAAACAGAAGCAGCAGACTGTTGTTACACACTGGATCATTGGTGTGTGTAGTTGTATGGATCTGTATCACACTGTGGGCTTACAGAACCAATCAGGTGATATTGGATCATTTTCCACGGCACACCTGATGACTTCTCACGACACACTAATGTGCCACGGCACACTGGTTGGGAAACACTGCTTTAATGGATTAAATTACAAAATAAATGTCATTTTTATCTGTTATTACTGTGAAAATATATATAATTTACAGTTAATAGTCAATGATTACAAAAGCATTGCATTCAACTACATTATTGTCTTTAAAATGCTAACATGTAGAATATAACTTACTTTCTGTTGCATCTTGTTGCCATGGACGCACATCTTCCTTTGCATTATTTCTAAGCAATGCAGGACAACAAATGCATAGAGAGCATCATTGTTAAGCGTAGCATGCTTTACATGGACCTGCATCTACATCTCATTTTACAATATATGCTCAACATTTGACCACTGTTTTTGTTTCTCCTTTATAACTGTTGTACAGACTCTTGTCTTCCAGTAAAATCAATGTGCATTGCTCTAAGCAACTTGAGTGTACACTGCCTGATTAAAATGTATGATTTCAGGTCATTTCAGCTCTTTTACCAAGTATTTGTCAAATGTAGTAAGTTCTGTTCTAATGAAGCAATTACAACAGTTTCTATTACATTTTAATTAGTGTTTCTAGTAAACTTTAAGCTATTTCAGAAGTTACCCAACACTATAATGTTTTATCTATGCTATTACTGTTTCACTGGTCCCACACTGCAAACCACAATGATACAAAAATAATAATCCTGTGTGCTATATTTTACATGTTCATCTGTTCAATTTTCATGATCCCTTTCACTTATTCCAGCAGAGTTGAGCCTGATGTTTGTGAGTGGAACTGCTGCCTGGATGTGCTGCCATTTGGGTTTTGTTTGAAATTAAAATTGTAATACTTTCATAAATAATGGCAATTTCACACTATGTTGACCCTTTTTATTGACACTGTAAACACCCCATGGTAGCAATGGCTGCTCAAATACTCAATAAACATAGGAATAAAAAATAAAACAAGTAGTGCCAGGCACAACAATTCCTGTCTCGTACATATTGTATCTTATTTTGGCATGGATCCAGCTGATGTCATCATGTCTATGCGTGTGCTGATGTCAGCATATCAGTTGTCTTTATATATGTGCAAAGTTTGAAGTAAATTGAAACATTAACGTTTTTATAGACATTTTAAATGTTACCTATTTTAAGTAAATGGCAAAAAAAATAAAAAAATAAAAAAAAAATCATAAAAATATAAACTTTAATCTACTTTTCCCAAAATGTAATGACATGTATTCTTCATGATTGGCAATCTATAAACCAAATTTGTTA
This sequence comes from Maxillicosta whitleyi, assembly GCA_029822895.1. Classification (NCBI taxonomy): domain Eukaryota; kingdom Metazoa; phylum Chordata; class Actinopteri; order Perciformes; family Neosebastidae; genus Maxillicosta; species Maxillicosta whitleyi. Next base: position 2,848,596 of record JAPSES010000219.1, on the reverse strand, counting down.
TGAATTCAACCAATAGTTTTGATGCTACAGATGTTTGAAAATTTGTCCATTATAAGTGAATGGGAAAAAAGAGATTTTAAAAATTCATTAAAAAAAAATTAAGTTTTACCTACTGCTCCCAAAATTTAATCTGATTTATTCTGGGTCACTGACAACCTGTAAACCAAATTTGGTATGAATTCAACAAATAGTTTTGTTGCAACAAACAACCAAAAACAATACCCCTTGCTTCCCTTTTGGGGGGCGGGTTAAAAATTTACATGCAAGTGATACATACACATATATACACATACATATTTAACTGCACCATCTTCAGTTCTGATTACAGGAGACATTCATGTCACATCTTTTTTTACCACATAATTTTTATAGTGCTACAATAAGGTTCATCATATTTTTTCCATCCATAGTTTCATTCATTTTTTGATTATTGATGATGCAGAATCGAACCGCTGCATCCAGTCTTCA
>JAPSES010000219.1:2830716-2848028 GCA_029822895.1 Maxillicosta whitleyi | reverse complement strand
ACCTGTTCCAGCTCCAACATTATGAACCACTGCAGTACTGACCCATGGAAGGATCAGAACTATTGGTGCAGTTAAATACACTGAATGTCTCCTGGAATCAGAACCAAAGGTGGTGACGTCAAATATTGTGTATTCTAATTTTTATCTTAGCTCAAAAATATAGAAAATACATTTGAAAATAAATGAAAGACATCATGATGAGCCAAATATAACTGTAATATTCAGATGATTATAACATGAGCTCACTGACATCATTCGAAATAAAGTTACTTGAAAGGATGCAACTTATTTGTTTATTTAATGCAGTAAATAAGTGATTAATGGAAAAACAAGTATTGTCATTCATAGTATTATAGCGAGACAACCATCCATCATTTCTCACAGAATCATATTTTGCCCACACACTGGCCTCCTGTTGTTTATGCTCTTATTTATTCACTGCTGTGTTTCTCTGTTTAAATAGATATTTGTGGCCAAATGTTGACAGATGAATTTTAATGACTGTGTTATCAGTATTTAAAATGCTGCAGTTTGCTCTTAATATGTAAATCATGTGTTAAAATATAACCATGCATATGTTTGTAAATGTAAATGTTTCTGTTCTATGCAGTCGTGGGAGGACTACTGGCAAAATGTGTCTCATTCCAGATTACTGAGGGTAGTTTCTTTAATGTAATTCAGAACATTCTAGTTGCTAAAGTGAGTGGCATATTTTTAATACATACATTAAATGACTTCATCATTGTTTTGCATTATATGTAAGTGTTCATGAATCTGAAATTCATACAATACTGATATTTATTTGTTTTGGCTTAGACTGAGGAGTGACTCAAAATCTAAATTAACACTTTAGTGAAGTGCAGTGCATTGTCTCTGTAACAAAGGGTAAAGGAATATGTTGCTTTGCATCAAATTATTGTGAAAACCAGAATGCAAAAAAGAAAAAAAAAAAACATTTCACAGTGGAACATTTTGTCTCCATTTCTTTCTGAAGTGCACTTTTTTTTTTTTTTTTTTTTTTGCCTTGAAACAAATTTTACTGGAATAAAAATGACCTCAAAACAGTGCAGTCTGTTTTCCACAAAATGAAACAGGTCAAAAGTTAGAACATAAATATCTAAAAAGTACTAGAAGGATGTAAGCCTCTGCCTAGGCAGCTACATACATACATATATACTAGTAATAATACTGGCTTCATGGAGATAATACTTAGCAATAACTAAATATATTTTATTATTGTAACCTTAACCTTTGACCTTTCAAGCTCAAACTTTTTGTGGCACTAGATCAAACATCCTCCATTTAAAGAAATTGGTGCATCCATTCTGTCCTCCTCAGTGGGCGTAGTCAGAAGAGTTGAGAACATCATGTAAGTTAGAAAATAGATTTTAAAGGTCTACAGAGGATACAGTTGTACTTATAAGTTTACTGAATGTATCTGAGCAGAATTTATGATTCTTTGGCCATTTTTCAGAGACTATGAATGATAATATAAACATTTTTATTTCACTTATTGCTGGTGGTGATGAAGCCCTCTAGGGTAGGAGTAGGTTGTCCAATAATCAAAAGGTTGGAGGTTTGAATGCCATTTGCCTCCAGTGTGGCTACTGTTTGAATACATATAAATGTTAGGTGGTGGTCAGAGAGTCTATAGCTGCAAATTGGCAGCCATTATATAAAGCACTATATAAATCTCAGCCATTATCAAACTAATGTGTTTCTATCCATCCATCCAACCATCCATCCATCCATCCATCCATCTTCTACCACTTATCCGTAGTCAGGTTGCGGGGGCAGCAGCTTAAGCAGGGTGTCCCAGACTTCCCTCTCCCTGGTCACCTCGTCCAGCTCATCTGGTAGGACCCCGAGGCGTTCCCAGTCCAGCCAAGAGACATAGTCTCTCCAGCGTGTCCTGGGTCTTCCCCGGGGCCTCCTGTTGGTGGGACGTGCCCAGAACACCTCACCAGGGAGGTGTCCAGGAGCTATCCTGATCAGATGCCCAAGCCACCTCATCTGGCTCCTCTCAACACAAAGGAGCAGTGGTTCTACTTTGAGCCCCTCCTGGATGACCAAGCTCCTCCCCCTATCTCTAAGGGAGAGCCCAGACACCCTGCGGAGAAAGCTCATTTTGGCTGCTGGTATTCGTGATCTCATTCTTTCGGTCACTACCCAAAGCTTGTACGTAGATCGACCGGTAAACAGAGAGCCTAGCCTTTTGGCTCAGCTCCCTCTTCTTGATGACGGACCGGTGCAGATCCCGCATTACTGCTGACGCCGCACCAATCCACCTGTCGATCTCCCGCTCCATCCTTCCGTCACTCGTGAATGAGACCCCGAGATACTTAAACTCCTCCACTTGGGGCAGTACCTCCTCCCCGACCCGGAGGGTGCAATCCACCCTTTTCTGAGTGTTTGCTCTTTTTAAATCATACTGACAACAGAAACTATCCAGATGACCCTGGTCTAAAGTTTCCATCCCCTACTTCTTAATCCTCTGTATTAACATCGATGACAGCTTAAAGTCTTTTGTGGTTGTTGTAGATGAGGCTCTTTATTTTCTCAGATGGTAAAGCTGCCTATTCTTCTTGGCAAAACATCTTCAGGTCCTTTAAGAGTTTGGGTTTTCTTGCATGAATTGCATGTTTCAGACCTCCCCAAAGTGGCTCAATGATACTAAGGTCAGGACACTGAGATGGCCACGCCCACGCCTTCACTTTTTTCTGCTATAGCCAATGACAGGTCCACTTCTTTTTTAGGTCATTGTTATTTTGGAACATCCAAAGACCATTCCATTGTGTCAGGGTATGTAAACTTATGAGCACAACTATAATGCTTATATATACCATTACATTCTGTATATTCATTATTTTACAGATTAATACTTTTATTTTATTATTGCAATTTCCTTTACTTTCCAGCTTGTTTTTACCTCCTTCACATGAGATTTGTGTTGTTAAATCCAAAGTCCCTTTATTCTTGACATGTGTACGAAATGTTATTTTATTGTCGGTATGTTCAGATGATATGTAGCTTGTGAAAAATAGGTCCAGTTTTTATTTAATTGATGGGGCTGTAGAGAAACCATGTGACACTGATACAGGAAATGACTCTCTGGTGAAGCTTTTTGTTTCTCTAAACCATCTATTGATTAAATCTTCTGACATGTATATGGTTTTATGTGAGTTTATACAGAATTTTTCTTTGACCTTTGATGTAAAATTGGCATAATGTAATCATCTGTAGTCACTGTTATCAAGAGCAGACGCACAAACATCTGGACTCATTCAGTCATTTTCCAATCTGCTTAATCCTCTGGAGAGTCACAGGGAGGCTGGAGTCTGAAGGTGGAGTACAGCCTGGATGCACTGCCAGCTGATCACAGGGCTGACATACAGAGATGTACAACCATTCCCTCTCACATTCACACCTACTGGTGATTTAGAGTCACTAATGAACCTATTAAGGTTCTCCTATTGGGCAACACAGTGGTGCAGTGGTTAGACCTTCTGTCTCACAGGAAGAGCATTCAAGGTTTGATTCGCTTTCTGTTCTTTCTGTTTTGTTCTCTTTCTGTCTGTCCATGCAGGTTACCCCACCATTAACAACAGGCAACATATAGGTTAATTTGAGTTAACAAGTGCTAACGCTAATCGCTAATGTTAACTTATAAAGATCATTCACCACCGACCAAAACCATCTACTGTTCTATGATGTGTTATACTTGTTGATCCACTAATCCTATCAATACATGTTAATACTTGGTGTAAAATGTAGTTATTTTATGGTCAACAGATATGACCCATTTGGACGTTCAAAGGCTCCATAGTTACCATGGAAACACCGTCATCTTCTACAACATTGATTTACCAGTAAAACCCATGGAGTTGGGTCAATAACAATGGATGGAGACACTGGATTTAAGTTCAGCTAATGAGAGATTTAATATGATAACCTTTGTATTTGCTTTAATGAATATCTGAATTAAATATAGGAAAATATATGATTTACAGTGAAACATGCAAAATCCAGAGGATAATATTATAATACAAGGGGGTAAATCACTTAAGGGACATTAAATGTAGCGAAAAATTAATTTGGGAACTGACACAAAAGCAGCACGGGGTCTTTATTGGGTTAATGCTGCTGTGTATGTATTAGGATGGGTAACATGTAGAGAATGAATTTGTCTATTTGAACAATAAAGTGAGTTAAACATAAGTCTTTGGATAATAGGAGAACGCCAGAATACCCAGAAAGAACCCACACAGACAGAAGGAGTGCTATCAAAAAAAAAAAATCTGCTATTTATCCAAAATTGTGAGTGCTGCAGTGATAGAAGACAGACTGCCATCTAAAAAGACAGATAAATACAAGTAAAAACAATAATAATAATGATATGTTTGATGGTGTCAGTGCATTTAATCTGGAACATACGGCTTGAAATGCTCTTATATACCGCTATAAATAGACGCTGTATTAAATTTGTCGATCCTATAGTGGCTTTTATAATCCAGACATGCAGGATTTTCATGAATCAGCAGTCTCATTCTAGGTTTTGTGTGTAACCCATCGTGTCCACTCATGTTACATGTGGGACCTGCCCATTTAAACACAAATAAATTGTGAGTGATTTTGCAACATTGGCCATTTTTGTGAAACCCTCTGCCTTGCATAATTAGATTGATTCCCAAAATGTACCTGAGAGAAAAAAATAAATAGTATAGTATAGCATGTCATTTTTGTGCCCTTTTTACAGTTTTATTTGCAGATTTTTGTTTAAAAAATATTTGAAAAAATTAAAAATGTGTTTTATCTCTTTTATCTGAGTAAATATTATTATTATTATTATTTTTTAAATAAACCCAAAATGCTTCCAAACTTGCTTCACAACATTAGTCTACATTTGGTGTGAATTTTTAGACCCCATGTTTTGTTTTTAAGGACCACTTTTATAGAAGCACCCATTTCAATGTGAATAATACAGACAATCCCAGTAACCTTCCATTTTTACGACATTACCTCTGTTTTGATTACTGTAACTGTATATAAACACAGTTACTCATACACTTCACGCTACATATTACAATAAACCACATTATTTTGTCTTGTTCGTTATCTCTTCTGTCTCCCCGTGCCTCTGCAGCTGAGTCCAGGTATGATGAACACGGTCCTGAAGGGCACCTTCAACGTGACTCTCGACAACCCCCTGCACCCCTGCGGTTCCCCCCGTGTGGCTCCTGGCCCCGCGATGCCACAAAGGACCATTAACGGCGTCTCACCCAACACTTCATTGCTACGAGCACTTCGCAGAGCTCTTTAGCGGGTCAGAGTGTAGGGGTGAGAGGTGAGCTGGGTAAAAGGTCGATGTGGAGGTCATCACGTTTCAATTCACATTCTGGAGATATTTCATGAATATTAATATTTTTATCCATCTCACTTGAATGTATAATAGATAATGAGTGAGTGCTATTATTCAATTGTTGAATTACATTACTTTGACTATTAATCAAAGGGAAACAGAAGTGGCTGTGGCATCATTATGAACTTCTTATTTACAGCTGTTACACTAGTGTTCCACTTCAAAATGAAGCCTGAAGAGATTTTCTAAACAAGATGCTTTAGATTAATTGTGTTAATGACAATAATCACTGAAGGAGTTTATTTTGTAGCTTGTTGATTCCTTCTCCTACTGGCATTATTCATCCATCCTCACACAGTAGTCCTTCCAGTTTGTGTTTGTTTTGTGTGTGGGTGTTTATACGTCAAACCAGAAAACACAATAGACTCATAGAACAGTTGTTTTGGTAATCTTGTTTTTTTTTTTCTATCACAACAAAATCCCTTTTGCAGCTAATTTCACAGTTAATTTACTCATTAAAGCAGCTAATAACTTGTACATTTTGAATATTGAATTTACTTGCTTTATATCCCAAGTAATTTTCTCATTTTTCTCTTATTGTTACAGTTTGGAGGAAGGTGACAGCTATTAAGTGTGTGAGAAAAAAAACCCTAAAACGGACCCTGTATGTGCTGCTTTTCTCATTCTTCACTTTCTGCAGTGACAAACTTAACACACTGATTCAGCTATTTTTTTTTTTTTTTTGTGTGTGTGGCTCATTCGCCTGTGTATAAACCGCTCTGCTAATTAAATACAATTAAAAAGGCATTAATGTTGAAACTGGGTGATGAGTTTGCAAAGCATGTTACTCTTACAACTTCCCCTCATTCTTACAACACTTATCATCCATCCCCATCAAACATCTGTCTTTTTTAAGGATAAATGACAAAGATTAATAATGTTTCGTCATACCCATCACACTGATTGTACTATAAACCCCACATTGACAAGTGACAGTAAAGACTGGGAGTTCACGTATCTTAAGTCTGCCTTTTGACACTGCCCTGAGCGGTGGATTGTCAGATATCATATTTAATGACAATGAACCACAAGACTATTGCTATACACACAAATGCTATTGGAATTTCTAAAGATTTGTTGCCATACATTATTGCTTAGCATGCATAAATCATAAAGCTATTCATTATGTATATTTGTGCTGACTACCCAGAATAGGTGTGAAAGTCAAATAGAAGACTCATAACTTATGGTCCAGTTTTGTTGTACAATGATATGCTTTGCTCATTAATCAAATAACCCTCACCTTTTATTTAATGCACATATGCTTCCAAATAAGTAAGAATATTTGTTTTACGATCACAAATTCAGTGTAATTCTATGCATGATACCTTGCCTGCATTAGCATTAGTTTGTATTTTAGGTGTGAATTTAACCCAACAGGATTTTTTAATGCTTTGGTCTTCATGAGTGTAGCATGGCAATAATGAAAATGAAGAGGAGCAATGTGTTTTATAGAGCAATGACACATCAAATCATGCCATTATTTATATGTTCAGGTTGTAATTACCTTAGTGTAGTGGCTGTTTTTTACAACCAACTCCAAGTTTCTTAAGCATGAGCTGACTCATTTTTAAGCACTGATTATCTATAATGAAGCTAGAGAGATTTATGGGTAGTGATATAGAGTTACAGGGCCAGAACACCAAAAAAGATTGTGGGAAAATCAGTGCAAATTACACTAAAATATAGCCTGTAGTAAGCTGTAAGGCTTGAATTGACTGCAAACTGCAGCCTAGCACATTCTCACGATGTTGCACCTGTGTGATTGTCATGGCTATAAATGAGGGAATTCCCTACATTTGGTGGAAATCGGCCCCTTTCTATTTAAATGCAAACTTGAAAGGAGCCAGTTAAGGTGCTTTGGGAACTGGGTCAGGGTGCCTCTGGGACACCACCCTGGAGAGGTGCTTCGGGCATGTCCAACTGGGAGAAGACCCCGGGGTGGGCCCACGACACACTGGAGGAAGTATATCTATCGACTGGCCTGGGAACACCTCGGTATGCCTGCAGAGGAGCTAGAGGAGGTGACTGGGGAGAGGGAAGTCTAGTCTTCACTTATACTGCTGTCTCTGTAAGTGGAAGAGGATGGAGGGATGGATGGATGGACGGACGGACAGACAGATGGATGGACAAACAAATGAATGAATGGATGAAAAACTGACTAATTCACACACGACCAGCTGAAATTGTCACAGCCACTGAATCACTCTGAATGATACTGATTATCTAGTCAGATCCCAGAAGGATCTACTTGTTGTGTGTTAGTTCAGAGTTTTAGGTCCTCGTACTGCTGGAGTTCACATTGCTCAACCATGTGCATTGAAATCCGTCAGGGTTGTTTGTTCTGTTGGTTCACCTGGTAGAGGGCATCCTACATAGACTAAGGCCTGGGTTTGACCGGCATCTGATTGGACCCTCATTTCCTGTGTCTTTTGACTTTGTCTAGTAAAAGCAAAAGCCTAAAAATAAATGGATATAAATCACAGATGCCATGACACACATCCAGCTGTGATACTAAGCAGAACCCCAGTACTAATATTTCTTCAACATCCCAGATACACTCAGTGATGTATAATATTTTAACAGTCTGACATTAATCAAACATGTTTCAGATTTCCTTCTTGACACATAATGAGCTGGAGATTGTTTTGTCCATCAGTAGATTGCATTACAGATGTGAAATACTGTAGAAGCATTAACATTAATTTGGTGTTGAGCTCTATGTGTGTGTACATCACACATTAAAGATAAGCAATTTGAGGATATTAAACTTTATTATTATTTTTTTTTTTTTTTGCATTTTTGCACTTTTTATTATGGTCTAACCTGTGCTGAAATGCAGAAAAATGCTTGGAACACAAAAAACTCTACACAATTTCCTGCAATATTAACAAGTGCAATCCATCCTTTGTGGATTCATCCCAAAATCCAATAAAAGCCAACAGTATTTTATGTCAGTTTTCACATAATAACTAAAGAACAGTTCTTTTCTCATATTAGTGTCCATAGTCGTTAACTGTGACATGTGACCAATCAAACAGTGCTGTGGGCGGGATATTACCTGAGAGATGAATGCAAAAAGCAAGACAAAGCTGCATCAGCTTCAAAGATGCATATTTTAATTAAGGGAGAATGCACACGGAGCCAGTCGGTCATTATTGTAGAGTAAACCATGACAGGTTGATGCAGGACCCCATGTTCAAAGTGCCTTGAACCACGCTGGAGGGGTGTATTTCATAATAATGACCAGCTTGTCATATATTATCTCACTTGTTACACAGCTCTTCACTAAAGAAATCAATTATTTAACAAGAAATACTGGTATAAGAATTAAATCATTTAAAAATAATTGTATTTAGGGATGCACCAATGCCGATACCAGTATCGGTCCGATATTAAGTGTGTGTACTTGTGCTTGTAAAAGTACTCAACTACACCGATGCCACTTACAGCAGCGTGACATTCACAATTAAGGAAGGAGTAATGTCAGCAGTGTGGAGGTTTTTCAAAATAAATGAGGGTGACAAAAATAACACTGACTTAAAGTAACGTTAAAGACACAGACAGATAGGGACGGAGTGTTGTGTCCATCCTCTGTGCACATAATTCTGTCTGTTTTTCAGGTGCTTGCAGATGCGTACTCAGATGGAGAATACCACCAGGAACCGTGGAAGTAGAGGATGTGTTCAAAGAGCGACTGTGTGAGTTAGTGACAAACTACTGACATATTTATGACAACTACCCAGGGCTGAGCCGGTTTATGTCCTACTTATAATACTATGGGGGTAAGGAGTGGTGCAGACCGCCACTCTCAGAAGTGAAAATGAAACTTAAACTCATGTATCTTTTCCCTCCTGAAGCTTCACTTTTAATCCTTACCAGAGGAAACGCTGCAACATTAGTATCACATTAATGTTACTTCTGTCCTCTACATTTTTGTAATTACTGACTTTCTTCTTTTTCTCAAAACACTCATTCCAACACATTAAAAGCAGGAGCAGCAGAACTGTATATGGAATAAGAACTGTAATGGGATTATTAAGTACTCATAACACAATCGGCAAGTACTCAAATATTATACTCGGTGCTTCCTTAATTATATTGCTTCCGATAATTAAAATGTGAATAACAGAGCTGATGTCATTATACAGAAATAACAGACCAGTCAGAGAATCCAACTAAACCATGTAATAATTAATTAACTTTACTGGATACAGAACGATGAGCAATGATACTGCTAATTGTAAAAGTGCAGAATATTGGATGTGATAATCCTAAAATGAAGTAATAAGGGCATTTTTTTTTTAGTTTTTCAGGTGATGTGGTCTTTGAAAGCCACTGAATAGCCAAGGCCACTGTTGAGTAGACTTTTATTCATTTTTAAGTGAAGGAATTTAATAAACATTTTTGGCAAGTGGTGCATACTAAATTAAAAAAAAGCGTTGCAGAAAGCAGGATGAGCTACTCTTAAGGAAGATAATATGGAAACAGCTGAGAGTTTTTGGGTGATATCTGCAGTAACAGAGCTACACGTGTTTTTGTGGCCCACGGTGTCAGATAAACCACCTTTACTACTGAGGAGGGTGTGGATTTATATCCTTTTATATCCTTTCCACCAACCATAAATCAGCTTTTTCATGACTGCGTATCTGTCCAATCCGTAAAAGACAAAAGAAAAGACAAAGAGCAACAAGATGTCTTTAAGCCTCGACAGAAGATGCATGAATGATATTTATAAAGCATCTTATCTGAAGTAACCTTTCAATTGAATGGCCCACTCTGCCCCTCCCTGCTTCCTGTGATCCCTTCGTGCCTTGTCTCGCTGTGTTCAGAATGTCTTTGTGAGCGTTCAGAGTAACAGGTTCGATGGAATACCATGTCTCTGATTGTTCCTGTGGGCCTTTTAGCCTAATGAGGTGTTTACCCCCTATCATTATTCAGCTGGGAGCCGAGCAGAGGGAGATGGAGGGGGGACACGGCAGGAGGAGGACGAAGTCAGAGGAGAGAGAGGGGGTGTGGGGTGGGGGACAGAAAAGACAAGCAAAAAACAGTGAAAAAAGACAGAGGGGAGATTGTACAGTATATTGATAGGGACAGGATCAGAGAGTTTAGAGCAAATGAGAGGCAGGGTTGGTACGAAAGGCAAAGAGGAAGAGGAAAAAGCTTGGCGTTATTTATGCCTCCCTCGGCACTCGTCTTTACCTTTTTTTTCCCTGCGAGCTGTTTTACATCGGCGATCTAATTAAATCAAATAAATCACAGTGTGCGCACACACACATGTACGCACACACAGCCACAACAGCCCCTCCTGATTCTGGATTTGTGAACATCTCCTCCCCCTAACCCTCCACCCCAGATTGAATAAATCTCGATTATGGTGCATTACACGGCACATCATTCATGTTGTTTATAGGTCTAAAATATGCAAACAGACCAGAGGCATAAAAGTGATCGATGCTCAAATGGGCCCTTTTTCATGCTCTGTTCTCATCTCTCACACAACACCAGCCACCATCACTTACACATGTCTAATGTACATATGGACACATCCTGTATTGTGTCCTTACACTGTCCCCTCATGATGGTGAATTTCATTGTCAGTGCCCCGGCATCCAAACGCCATTTTTATTAGTTCATTTACTAAAGCACTTTGTCAGTGCCACTGAACCATTATTAAATCTAATTAGCTTTGCCAAACCTTCAAGCTGTCTCTAGAAGATCTCTTGATAATTTTGTAAAATAGAGGTACACTAAGTTGATCATTTTCCCCTTCTTTCTCCCTCCACAGGGACTGAAAGATGAAAGACATGCAAAAAAAAAAAAAAAAAAGTTTTTTACAATTATTTTTCAGAAACAGTTATTTTATGGAAAAAAAATGTTTTTTTTTTGTTTTTTTTTTCAGAAAATAACTGTTTCTGAAAAATAATTGTTGGAGCATATGCTTCCCAGGCATACTGTTAACTAATGTATACTTTTCAGTCTGAATTCAGTATAAATTTTTCAAGAGTAAAGCATATTTTAAGACCCAATCGTCCACTGTCAACCAAAAGCATCTAACTGATCTAAACTGTTGATCAATGAATTATACTAATACATGTTTATAATTGTTGTAAAATACAGTTTTTCATCTTTTCATGGTCATCAGATGTGACCCATTTGGATGTTCAGAGACTCCGTAGTGAACGTGGAAACACTGTCATCTTCTACAACATTGATTCATCAGTAAAACCCATGGAGTTGGATCAATGACAGTGGATGAACACACTTAGTTTATGTTCAGTTAATGATATATTTTTTACTAAAAAAGTCACCTTTTCTTCAGTTTTTTTGTGTTTTGACCCAAAAATTTACTCTGAACTTTTATGAACATCTATATGATCAGTTAATTAAACATAGGAGAGTACCTGGTTTTCACTGGAAAAATGTTAAATTCAGAGGATAGTATTATAATAGATGGCGATAAAGCACTTCAGAAAAATAAAATTGAGAGAAAAAAAATCATTTGGTAACTTCCACAAACGTCACATTGGGTCCTTATGGGTTAAATATTCAGAAATCTTATGAATGATTTCCATTCATTATTACATCTGCTGCATTGCCTGTAAAGTGGTAACTAATACTGTCATTTAATGTGTGTTGAAGAGATTTAAGCCAAATGTTAAAAATATAAATACTTTACATTGTTTCAGCCTAATGTCTGCACTTAAGAGTTACTTTGTGAAGAGTTTTTGGTGACATTCACTATAGAATATCTAAGCTTTTTCTTAATTCTGTTGTTCCACCTTGTCCATTGTGCACTTTTCAGGCAGAAAGTGAACAAAGGCCATACTCACCAGAGGTCAAACTCGTTCTATCAATCCTCTGCTGACCCTATAACTCATTCCATCAATACATGTAAATTTCCAATGCTATATTTAGGCACAATCATCTGCAGATGACAGCTACATGCTCGCAAATACAGCTTGGTAGAAAGCCAGATTAGGCGGTGTCTTTAATTAAAGGAGATGTACATTAGTGCAGGAGAATCAATGCGGGGGTTAACAAGTGCTGACAAGGGCAGAAGAGACAGCAAGGCTTCATTTAGATACAATGAGCAGAATGAGACGGGGTTACAATCAGAGACAGGCTCCGCTGAACTCCTCCTTGTATCTGTTCACCGTTTAGTCTGGAGATGCAGTAGATACTATTTCTACACTGCACTGGTTACATCACAACAGAAACATTTACTTGGTGTTTTCATACCAGGAGTGCTATCCAAGGCTTTTGTAGAAATGTACTCAACAAGTTCTCAAAATTTTTAAGGATATGGATATGAAGGGACTTTTTTTTTGCCACTTATTTATGCTAAATGTGCATCTGCTTCATAAACGTGCTGCTGTAGGTGGGTGGATGGTGCAGTATTTGCAGACTCCTAACGAGGATAGATGCAGATACACTTTTTTTTTTCACACATGCCTGGACTTAGAACCATATTATCTTAGAATAATTTATATATTTTTTTCTTTACCTTTCTCTGCTTTTATTTCTTTTGCATACATCCACGAATACCTCCATTACACTCCACCCACCTTCACTTCTCTCACTTTACTTTTTTTTTTTTTTTTTTTACCATCGTTGGAAGCTTCTGATAAATGATTTCACTGTTGTTTGTCTTTTTTATTTGAAAGTTTTTAACTCTCGTCCAATAAGTTTTACCCACTGACCGCAGACTTCATTGATATATTCATTAATTATAAGAGAAATTATCATTTTTATCCAATATTTGGCTCTTATCTTCATACAATCCACAGTAGTGAAACGATAACTTTTTAATTCTAATAATGTGAGATGTGATGGTGCTGAGAGCTGTAGTTCAAAGAAGACAAATGTATGAGAATATTTCCAGTTTTTACATTCTCCTGCTGCATTCCATGTCAAAGATTGTACTTTAAACCCATCATTAGCCAAATGTGTCTGAACATTTTGGACAAACTGAAGGATCTAGTATTCCTTCATGAGTTGAGAAAATGAAATTATTCTGTTACTTATGATGAAAAAACTATTTAAAGCAGTTATATGTGCCTATTTCTGCTTGTAAATATGAAAAAGAAATACCCAAAGAATATCATTACAGTTTAAAAATGGGTTCAAAAATGACTCTTAAGATGTTAATGTATTGGATTGTAGAGATATGAGCCAAATGTGTCCATACTGTCGGCCTATCAGATTTATGTGACCACTAGAGGGAGTAGTGAGTCAGTCTGTCTGTTTTTCTAACATGGCCTTTAACCAAAATGATAGAAAGTTAGAAGATGGGATGAGAACCACGCAGAAACAACTTTTAGAGTCAAAGAAAGTGACAAATTGTTTAAAACTAGCCAGACTATTGGACGCAACTCTAAATGAAAATAATGGAGTTCAGTGGTGAACACAGTGTTTCTTCTACAAGCAGTGTGATTATGAGGATTATTAAGGGATAAAGTTATTACCATTACATTACATTTTGGCTGGCACTTTTATCCAAAGTGACTTAAAAGGTATAGGCATGTGTAGTGTAAAGGGCCTTGCCAAAGGGCCCACCTGGGATTCAAACTGGCAACCTTCTGCACCAAATAAACCACTAAGCTACCCAGTCGTTATTATGTGATGATTTATTATCTTTACTGAATTTATTGTTGATCCACAGTTGATTCTTTGGTTAATCCCAAACAGATCTTTAGTGCGTCTGAAGGTCATTTGTGGGTTTACTGGGGCTGTTTTCAGGCTAAAAACAGAGCTAAGCTAACAGAGCTATAATGTAAACTATCAGCTGATACAGCGTAAGCATAAAGATTATACAAAACAGTATTATTGTGACTGACTGTCAAAATAACTGTGAGTTTTGATTTGGATGAGAAAACTTGACATTACCATGAAACAAATGTGTGTGAAGAATTTATACTTTATACTTTATTCAGTGAATGACACAGTCTGTGGATACATAGTGTGGATTTGTCAGTGGTTGTCCTAAGTGTGGAATTGAACATGACTTCGCCCTGTTAGAGGAATATCAATACTTATACTATTGACATTGCTCTTACCCAGGGTTTCTCAACTTTGTTTGAACCATGTTCCACTAACAGCATCACAAGCCTACTAGTGCCCTCCCTTCGCCCCCCCAAAAATGTGTGGGACCAGGAGGTGGGGGACGGACCTATATGAGGAGGATGTGGTGGGTTATATAGCTCTAGATAGAGTTCTTAGAAAGCGAAAGTGAGCTCCACTCACCTTATGCAACCAAACGAGGGGGTTATGTTGGGCTGGATGATAGCACCCCCCCCAATTAATCTAAAAGTAATGTGACAGACCTATATGATGAGGATGTGGTGCGTTATATAGCTCTGCAGATAAAGCTGTGAGGACGTTAAAGTGAAAGTCAAAGTGAGCTCCACTCACCTTATCATGGACTACCTGCTGCCTCCTGAAAACGAATTTTCAAATAGGGGGTGGGATGATGTACTGGATGATATGCCAGTGCCCCCCCACTACAGATACACCAAAAGGGCTGAGGAGGCATTGGTGCAATAGCTTGTATACTTTTTAAATATGTCGTCTTTTCTTATTTATGTATATTGTCTATATTGTAAAGTGGATGCTGAATGGTGTGTGATATGGACATGTGTCTGCAATAAAGTTTATTATTATTATTATTATTATTATTATTCCGTGAGCAGGGGGAAGAGTATGTGCTGGCTGATTCATAATATTGTGACGTACAACAGTAGTCGTTAACGCACCCACATGCATGATGATGTCACTCATACCCCCTCCCACCACCACCACCACCATGGGGAATTGTCCACGCCCCCTTCCAGTTGAGAACTACTGCTTTAACCAATTAAAAACTTAGGTTATGTGACAATTACATTGTCATACAGAGATTAAAACAGGCTGTTTTTCTGACTAAGCGCTGAGTCCAACAGTGTGTAAAGTAATTAAATGACTTCAGCTGTAGCGTTAAACATCTGCAGCAGTAATATTCAACATATCCATTAATACACCATTTAGTAAAACACTGACACGGACCATTTTATGACACAATGGTTGTTCATACTCATACACACAATTTACTGCTTTTGTACTTGAAGCTGAAGTTTTAACTGATGGAATACTTTCATTTACAGGCTGATCCACATGGCTTTGAGAGCTCAGGTGAAGATTAAGTTCAGTAAAAGTGTACTCAAGCACCAGGAAAACTAAGTAAAATAGTAAATGATTCACTTGAAACTCATGAAGAGACAGGCATCTGCAAAATTCATCTAGATTTGTTTGATAGCTTGGTCTCAAATGTAAGCAAAGGAATGGAAACTAATATTACAGCTGGATTTATTCACTAGTTTATAAGTTTTGTTTGTTCTTCTAGCCCATGTTTCCCAAACCCAATATATTTCCTTCCCAAATAGCAGTGTGAAATAAATAGGAAAACTATGATACGCAAATACTGTGGAAAAGTATAAATGCTGATTCCATCAAAACTTTATGAAATACAAGACGTCAATTGCACAAAAAGGACTAAAACATGTAATGTCTATTACATAAGAAGACAGGACAAGGTAAAAGATGTAACAAGACAAAAATAATGTCAATGCACTTTCTCATAAAGTTGTCATTTATTTCTTTTTATACACATCAGTAATAACCTTTGACCTTTTGCAATGATTTCAGACTGAGACCCAGAACAACTAATCAAGATTCACATTATTTCATGAGAAGATGTACACATATTTTATTTTATTAACTGGACATAAATGAACTACAAAACATTACAAAACAAACAAAAAAATGTGTAAAAGATGCAACAAAGTTAAAATAATGTAAAACAAACAAAACAAAACAAAACAAAAACCAACAACAAATGTCCAGAGACAGTATTATGGTAGTGGAAGAGTCCGGGTTTATGGTAATTCATTATGTATTTTGGTCAGTTTGGTTGCAACTAGACCAAATTTCTCGTTTTGGTGTCAGGCTGAAACATGTTGGGAATCCCTACTTTAAGCCATCATTTTGGGGGGATATTATTTGATCACTGCAACCATGTAAAAGAAATAACAAATCACTTCAAAGTCAAATAACAGTCTAGTACAGCCGGTGTGTGTGTATTCATGGCATTTTTACATGTAACCATTTCAGCTAGTGTGTTCACCAAATGTGTTACAAAGCTCTGGTACATTGTTGTACCATTGCTTAGAACTTTAGAACTTTGTGTAGCTCTGGCCAACAGCATTTGATGGACTTACTTAGGGCCAGATCTGCTAAAGCAGCCCAATTCTGGTCCTCGATGGAAAGAATCCTGCATGTTGTAAATGTATCCGTCTTCCAACACACCTGATTCAAATGATAAGCCTATCATTAAGCTCTACAGAAAAGCCTGATAATGACCATCAGCTGGGTTGCAAGAGGGAACCATTAAAACATGCAGGATGCCAGTCCCCGAGGACCAGGATTGGAAAACCCTGTGCTAAAGGTTTGCATGTATTAAAACATGTGCAAACTCATTGCACACGCAAAAAAATGTACAAACTCATTCACTAACAGTGTACATTAAGGGTTGCATCTGTCAAAGGTGCAAAATAGCTCCTCTACATCTGGTTAGTATGTTTTGCTGCAATGAATATGTAATATGGGGCGTTTACATACAACTATGCGTGTGCTGGGAGGACAAAATGTAAATATATTCCTGTAACACACGCAAAGTGATTTATCAAACCTGAAAGCAATTTTACTGATAAAAACTGTGTCTGTATTTAACACGTCTCAAAGGGAGGAGCAAACGGTTTGGAAGTGTGATTGCACACACATGGAAGTGGTTATTGTTGAAAGAAGGAGACATCAAAACATCTTTGAACATCTTTGGAATGATGGAAGAAAATAATAA
>JAPSES010000219.1:2816990-2830616 GCA_029822895.1 Maxillicosta whitleyi | reverse complement strand
TATTACTGTTAATAGTCAGCTATTTCTTATTTGGAAAGGGTTTTCAGCAGTCTGTTACATACTCCAGTGTACTTCTCCATACCAGTATCTGAGAAGCCTTCTGAGTGCCTAACCATTACAAAAACCAAACCCATTTGCAGACTGCCATTCAAGGAGAGTCCTAATAACTTAGAAAAATACAGTTTGATTCCACATAATAGTCCTGACATAGAGAGCACCATTTCCAGAAATAAACATTACAAATAACATACCATTGCCTGGGCTTTGGCAATGTTGAGGAGCACAAATGCTACGCTAGTGGTGGTGAAACACAAGATTTTCTATAACTGAAGAAGTTCTTGATTTTTACTGGTACTAAATGAATTGGCAGATGTTGGTTGGGTTAAGTTTAACAAAAGTCCTTAAACGCAACACTTCGCATTTAGAGAACAAATCTGAAGCTAGCAACATGCACATAGTGTTAGTATATAAATGATAATAAATCTGCTGCCCCTACATGTGATGCATAACACATATGCATGTTCTTAGTGCATAAAGATAATGCATAAACATGGCCCATAAACACTGCATGTAAATAACTACAGTGGTCAATATGTTGGTAAAACTAAAATAAAACAAAAGAAAAAAACACAACTAAATGTAACATGTGGTAAAGAATAATAGTTTGGTTATTGGTTGAACGGGACAAAACAGCACAGCCAATGACCTGGAGGGGGCGGGGCATGAAGTGGCTCATGTGCATTTGAAGGGCCAGCGCTCAAAATAACCCTTCTGGTGTCATTACTCAGAAATAGTGTTGAAGATGGACCTGTGGAGTTGAATTAATGAAGAATTCAGATTCGTTTAAAGTTTATGTAGACCACAGGGAAATGTGTTAAAATGTATAATTCTATTCTGAAAAAAACCCAAAATATCACTCTAAAGAAAAACACCAAAGGAGGATGACACATATACTATATATGCACCAAATCTGCTAAACTCTACATAAAGGAGACAAAAAGACTCAATTTAGTGTTTTGACTGGTAATAATGTACTTGGGTGAATCAGAGGATGAATCCTAGACACTGTTGAGAAAACACATTAAGCAATGACTGCCAAAGTGTGAATGAAATACAGTAAGCCTTGCAGTATTTTATTATTTTCTCTATTAAATTGCATGGTTTCTCCATGTATGACCAATGTGATTGCCTGGTTTGTGTTGTGAGTGCCAATCCCTCCAGTTTTGCTGTGTAATGTGCAGTTCTAAGCCAGGACTTGTAGCACTCATCTTGGTCCTGGCTCTTGAACCAAGGCAATTTCTTCTATCTGGCATCCAAATTTCTGATACCCCTGTTCCCATTAGTCATGTTGCCGGGCAACCCACATTATTCACGCTAGTTGTCAGTGGCTGATTTTCATTCATTTTCAGATGTAAAGGTTGGTTCATAGAAGGTATAAAGGGGAAAAAAATACCTGCACTATTACAGACATGCATAGTGCTTCAGATTTAGAGAGACAAAATATGATTTAGGCCCAGCTTCTGCGGCGTTTTTTCCAAATAACCTCTTCTACTGTGACTTTCTAAAATTATGTTCAGAAGAAGTCTGGAAATGATGTCAAAAATGTACTGGGCTCCAGAGATAATAACTGGTCAGATTTATGTGACCACAAGAGGGAGTAATGATGATGTTGAAGAAAACGATCGCCACAGCGCCTTTGACCCAATCATTGGAAATGGAAGAGATGGGATGAGAACCAGTAAGAAACAACTGTTAGACTCAAGGTGACACTGATAAAACTAGGAGCACTATTGTTTTTTACCACTGGACACAGAACTAAATGAAAACAATGGAATTTAATAGCAAAATTGCAGTGTTTTTTCTACACAGGTGAGCTTGAGGCTTGTGACATTATCATGTTATTATCTTTTCTAAGTTGGACATTTGCTGATCCACTGTTCAGACTAAACTGTGACGATTCTGACTTTTTTTTTAGATGATTCCAAACAGATCTTTAGGTCAGCTACTGGCAACACGCACGCTACAGGAAACAGGCCATTTGTGGTTTTACTGTGGCTGTTTTTGGGTGTGAAACAGATCTAAGCTAACAGCTATAATGTAAACTATCAGCTGATGCAGAACATGAAGACAGTGTTATTTTGACTGTCAAAATAATAATCTCTAAAAACCCTAACCCTAAACCATCAACACACTAAGGCCACATTAAACCCCTTAGCCTTAACCCTTAACCCTACCCCTTGCACTACCCCTTAAAACAGAGCTGCAAGGGGTAGGGGTGTAAACATTCTCCTATAGAATGGGACAACACTTCGTGACCTGTTGCGTCATCAGTTCCCGTCAGTTCCAGTTCCTGTTCCCGTCATCATTGATGCAGCTAAAAACAGATGCCAAAATGTTGTTTCTGTAAATATTCACCATGCCATCAGCATCTGGATCCATCTCTGTTCCATAGACTTTGTTCATCTTTTTACGTCTATCAACTATAAACCGCTGAAATGTGATGTATAAGACACTGAAACATTCAGATTGTCAAATAATGAAGTTGTTTTACAAGGAAAATACTTACATTTGTGTGTGTGTTTCATCACTACTGCACTTTTTTTTTTTCTATGTTTAGTTCCGTCCAATGATCTGAACAGAATCAGGTGAAACTCCTCTTACCCCTTCGTTCGTAGTGTGGTCCTGGAAAATCTAAGTTTTGAGCTAAACAGCCCTTCCCCTCTGACTAACTGAGAATCAGGATAACATTACCCCCTCATGTGAAGGCTCAAAATGGAGGGGTACCGATTTTACTTATTATACTGATATTTCTTCTACTTCTGCTTTCTATCTTATCATTATTTATGTATTTTTTTTTGGGACAAGTTTAACTGTTAAAATAGAGCTCTCTGCAGAAACGCATAAATGCACAGCATCACCATAGCTTATGTGTGCAATATCCATGGAGTAGAAAAAACACGTTTACTGCAATCTGACAAACAGTTTTTTGCTGAAAGGAAGTTGTAATTGACAGTTGTAAATAGCTTTGTTCCTCTCCAGTATAAGTCCATTTAGTGTCTGTAGCATAAAAGATTTGGTGGCTCTTTCTTTGCCATGTAATTATGGCATTATTCAACGCACAATTTGTAAAAATACAGCCGGCAAAGTGAGCAGCATTCACTGATGGAGGGGTTGTGATTAGAGTGAAGAGGAATGTAATTTTCCTCATTAGAATGGACAGTTGTGTTGCTTCGGAAAGTTTTTCATTCCTAAAAGCCTATGCATCAGTAGATGGAGAGGGAGATAATGTGATAGACGGTGGTGGTAGAAAGAGCTTTTACAAGAAGCCTGAGATACAGAATGGAGGAACAAAAAATGAAAGCCAAGTGAGAGACTGAGTAAAGGGAGGAGGTTGAAAGCTGTCATCTGTTGGGTCATTTGTAAAGATTTTGCAGCACAAAAGAGCAAAGAAAGACCAGGAAAAATAAAGATCTGCCCTCCTTGTGCTTGTTACTTTATTACAACTAGTGGATCCGATTAATCAGCGTAATGCATTTAACCAATTATGTTAGATTTGATCTGGCTTCTGAGCTAATTCAATAGAGATCCTTGGTGATTTATGAGGGCTGGTTTATTGTTATGTTGGTTGCTAGGGGTGTGTGTGTGTGTGTGTGTGTGTGTGGGGGGGGGTGCAGTGTCCCAGTGGGAGAATCTTTAAGGAGGCTGAAGGAAACAAATTAATATGCATTTTAAAACCTCTTGAACTCGGAGCATTTACTTTTATTGTTAGTACTTCACTGTAATTGGTCTACACACATAACCACATATCATATTCAGATGCAAAAATACAAAGGGATGCATTTTAACGCAAGTAAAACATGGGAAAAATTAAAGCAACTGAATGAGAGAAATTGCAGAAAAACAGATGCAGACTGAACAACACTCGCTGATTTGCAGTGGTGGAATGTAACAAAGTATTTTTTACTTAGGATTTGTACTTGCGTAGTTTTTTTTTTTTTGTATTTGTGCTTTACTTAACTAAAATAATAATGCATATATTTACTTTGGCTGTGGCAGTTATCTGTACTTTCTACTCCTTACATTTGAGAAATTGATGCCATTACTCATTACATTGTATTAACATGTTTTCGTCTAAATCTTTTTTTATTCTTTGCTTTTGATCTGCTGATTTCCTATCAGTGCGCTGTCATGCTGCTGACTGCTGCGCACTAGTCAACAACTTTTTTCAGCAGTGAAACAGGTAGACTAGCTGTCGTCTTGCGGCAGCGCGCAGAGATACGAAGAGAGAAAAAGTAGGACTAAGTGATTACGATGTGTGACTTTTTGTGGACATTGGTTTGTGATGCAAATAAATCACTCTTTTGAACACATGCAGTTTTTAGAAGAAAAACGTTTTATTTTAGTGACCCCTGCAAACTTGCCGGACTACTTTCATTGACTAAAACTGGACCAGAACTGGGCTCACAGGACACTGTCGGGGTTACGTCGGTGTGGATGTACTACACTGATGAGGGGATGAAATACAAATTCATGTCCAAAATCACGAACTATCCCTTTAAAAGACTGGACATTTGTAAGTATTAGTTCCTTTTTTCACATAAATGTGATGTTTCTAACTGTCCAGACTTTGATGTAGCTTCAGGGGTTTAGTGTTTGCAGTGTTTCTTTACTGTAAACTCCCCACAGTGTTCATTTTGTGTGGTGTTTTGTGACTATATGCAGCATTTAGTAGCAGTTTTTTTTTTTTTTTTTTTTTTGTCTTTTTTTTATGTCAAGGTGAACCAAGATCAACCATAAGACTGAATTGGATTTCAAATATCTGAACACCTGCATAGGTATATTTTCAGTTTTTTTTTTCTCCACATGTTTCTCTAACAGTGCCACATGAAATTATTAACATATGAATGAATAAGATAGTCGAGCATTATTTGTATAAAGCAATGTTTCTCAAATGAGGGTACACGTAACCCCAGGGGAACTTGGTAGAAGCCCAGGGGGTGCTTGAAATTTGAGAAAAATATATTGAATAAGTCATCATGTACTGAATCCAAAAAATAAATAATGAGAATGAATACTGAAATATAAAACAATAAGTACATTCACATAGTAAAAGTGGCACTCCTGACCTCATTTCAGTATTTCTAAAAACTCTGATATAATGACTTTATTTGATTAATTTTTATTCAAGGACTAATTTATTTATTTTTCTTATGAATGAAAGAGGGCCCTGCAAAATGTACTTAAAGATTTGTTATTTTTAATATATTAGTTAAATATATGTTAATAAAAAATAAAAACAGACACCTTTGTCACAGTTGGGGGTACTTGGCTAAAAACAATATATATTTTTAGGGGGTTCTCCACTGTAAAAAGTTTGAGAAGCACTGGTATAAAGTATCTTCCTTTTTTACAGATTACATAGTAAATGCATGAACCCAACAGTTATTTCCATGTTGTTTTTATTATCATTGTCCTAATATTTCTGTTCTCTTGATTAACCCATAAAGACCCAAACAGCTACAGACGACCAAATTACTGCATTTAGTGATCCAAAACATTTAATAACTGTTCATCCACTAATCCTATCTGAGATCTAGGAGGTAAAATACAGTTTCTCAGCTTTAAATCATAATCATATGACCTATTTAGACGTTCAGAGGCTCCGTAGTGAACATGGAAGCACTGTCATCTTCTATAATATTCATTCACCAGTAAAAGCCATGGAGTTGGATCAATGACAGTGGATGGACACACTGACTTTTTCAATAAAATGTGTTTCATTTCACATAAAAACCACTTTTTTTTTTTTTTCTTCAATTTTACATCATTGCTGATATAATATAATAAAATAACCCTCAATTTTAATCTGAGTTTTCATGATCAACATGATCAGTGAATTAAATATAGGGAAATGCATGATTTAAATGCAAAATACAGAGGATAATATTGTAATAAATGGTGATAAATTGCTTTTAAATATAGAGAAACAAAATCATTTGGTAAGTGCCACAAAACTAGCACTGGGCCTTTATGGGTTAATTGATTTGATCTAAGAATGGCAATTTGTTTAATTCTAATGACTGTATAGTATTTGTTCATGATTCCATTACACGCTGACGCTTTTATCCAGAACGACTTACAAGGTACATGCTATATATAGCAGAAAGGGCTTTGCCTAAGGGCCTACCTGGGATTTGAACTAGCAACTTTCTGCACTTTAGTTAATAGTGTAAACCACTAAGCTACCCAGTCATGATTGTATTATGTTTTATGCAAGTTTAAGGTTTTACGTACAATTCAGAAAAAAGAAAATTCTTTTAAAAATGCATTTTTCTAAATCCTTGTCTGCAAACCATAGTATTAGAAATAATATGATCTTACATCCCCAATAAAATGCCCTTGAGGCGTATTAATGCTTTCTCTCTAAAGCTCAGAGATCCAATTTTAATGTGTGGATATTAAGGTGTAATTTTCACACGTTAAGTCTGCACCTTTTTGTTCTCTTCATTTTGTTTTCTTCACCTCAAAACACCATTATGTGTCTCCGCTCATCCTATGCCTGTCTAATGTGCCCCCCCCCTCCTTTCCCACAGCAAAATACACTTAAACGCACACACATACAGACGGGCAGGCAGACCATTCAGTTCCGCCAGCTTGTCGGAGTGTGACTGATTGATTACTACCCAGAAGGCTTGGCTTTGTCGGTGTCAGAAACAGGACAGGTACCCCAGAACACAGGGGGCATTGAGATGATTGATGTCTCTGTCTTTGCCCCCGCCCAGCCCCTCCTTTTTTTTTCTTTTTCTTTCTTTCTCTTCCCATCGTTATTGTCATTCACCCCTCAATACACACACTGACCTCTGCTGATTACTGCAATAATTGACCTCCACTTTGGTAGCATGTGGAGCCCAATTGTGTCTTTTTAAACAATGCAAAGTGCATCGATATCTGCCAGGTTAGGAATTGTTATGGCTTGTAAATACACGGTTGCTATTTGGACATTGGCGGTAATCCAGTCAGTGACTTTCATGTAAAATATCGCTTCAAGCAGTGATTTAGACCCCAGCAGTTCAGCGGGGCAGCTTTATCTGATCGCCTTAAAGGTGCGGTTTAAGAACATTAAACCGAAGAGAAGGGGTTTGACTCGGCTGTAATGGTGAAAAAAAAAAAAACAACAACAAACAAACATCAGTGTCAACTAAGACGACGTGGCGATTCGTCATGCCTCGTGTCATGTTTCTTTGGGATCTCCCATAGATGAAACATGACAAAACTTTTTAAGGCTGTCTATTAAATCCACTATAGCAGTCGCATAAATTTGGTCGACATGATAGGTTGTCATGTCCTATTCTTGGAATCTCCCAAGATGCAACAGACGTAACAACTGGGGTTGACATTGATTTGTTTGTTGGGTTTTTTTTCATTTGCTTGTGAGGCTGAAACAAGCAAGCACAACACGACTGAGTTCCAACGGGAAAAAAGGCACATAGATGTAGAATGTTTTGTTGGACTGGGATTATGGGTCTTGTTTATGCCATGCAATTCTAATACACTGTCACTACATTTATTTTATCCACACTTTCATTATTTTTTTTCCCCCATGAGAGTCAGACTGAAGGGTACGCCACATCCCATGGAGCTAATAATGATCATTTTGTCTTCTGTTAATGTGATTATACTTTTCTTTTTTGTTTGGTATAGTTTTTAGATGTTACCTGCTTGACTGTCTTTACTGGGACTCCAGTCTTCCTCAGAAGCGTCATCTGATGTGACCAGCTGATAAATGACAGCACGTCGGATAACGAACTTTCAGGCAGGTAACATCTAAAAACTATACCTGGTCTGAACAAAAGAAAAAGGAAAAGTATAATCACACCCATACAGTCTCAATAGGCTTCAGGTCTGGACTCATGTGGAGGCTGATGAATGTGTGAAAATGATGCGTCACATTCCCTGAAACACTTTTTCACATTTGAGCCTGTTGAATTTTCATATCGTCGTCTTGGTCATTCAGTATATTCTAGTTCAGATGACCTAATTTTTTGGACACATAATGTTACTGAACCTGGACCTGACCAACTAAACACGCCCCCCCCCCCGGGCTTGTACTACAGGCACCAGGCATGATGGGTAATCTGGACTCATCAGACCACATGATGTTTTTCCATTGAAACTCAGTGTAATCATTATGTTCTATGAGAAACTACTAACTGTATCAGGGTCGCTTGTCGCACCAAAAAAAAAATAAAAAATAAAAAAAATCAACAAAGATGAAGAAAAAACTGTTCAGTTTATTTTCTAGATTTACTAACTCTTATTGCTGAAGTCTGTGAAAAACAATACAATTTTAAAAAATCAGTTTGGTAGAAATTAAATATATGCTTTGAACTTGGTTTTTTCCAATTATTAATATTATTATGTTTCTAAAACTCAGGACCGTCTTTAGGCAGATTCTGTGCATTGGTATTGCTTTGTCACAGTCATAAATGGTGCACGTGTGCTTTACATGGTGAACACATGATCACAAGGTCAATGACGGTGAAACATTTGAAAAAAGTGAGGAGTGGTTATTCCCCCACCCCCTGAAGGAGGGCCAAGGGGTATTGTTTTTGGTTTGGTTTGTTTCGTTGATTAACACTTTAGCAGCAAAACTATTGATTGAATTCATACATTAGGGGAAAGTAGGTCAAACTTTTTTTTTTTTTTTAATTTTTAACATTTTTTTCCTTCTTGTTTACTTATAATGGGTGAAATTTCAAAGTCTATGAAAAGGTAATTTTTGCTTCAATTTCCTCCATATTTGGCACATATGCTGTATAGAGGCAGTCGATACGCTGACATCAGCACACACATAGACATGACGACATCGGCTGAATCGATGACGAAATAAGTTATCACACGCGCAAGGGGCGGTTTGTTGTGCTTGGCACTACTTGTTACTACTGTGTAAATCCCCATAGCAACAGCGCAAATGTGATCACGAATTCCCTACAGAGATGATGAACACTAACCAATAGTCTACATGAGAGAAGAGATGAGATTTATAGCGATATCTTCTCCTCCTCTACCTTTCCCTCTCACCTCCTTCCTTCCTGAGTTCAGCTCTGCAGGAGGCATTAATGATCTGATGTGGGATCTGCCCTCGACTACCCCAACCAGCTGTAACCCAGCATTTGCAGTAATAATAGCTGATGTGGGACCACCCATTGTTCACCCCCAGCCGGGTGTTCGCGGGCACCTGGAAATTTAATGATGCAGCCTGGGAGCTGACCCCCCTGACTTCTTGACCAGTTGTGTGTTTCAGCTGTAACTCTAATACCACCAACTGTATACAAACCACATCCCATAAGTCTGGTGGAAGTGGATACACAAGCAGGCAGAGGCAGCTGGTGTTAGGTTTATATGGAGGTTAGTACTGAAAAACTGAAATATACTGTATTGATTCCAGGGTGGTCATACAGGGACTGCAGATTAAGGTATTTTGTTTCAGAAATTATTTAGGTGCTGCAGTATGACTTTTACTTTCCTTCAGCTAATGATAACCATTTCTGCACAACGACACTGTTGAACATAAAGTTGGAATCACATCTTTTTTACTTATTCACATGAAATAATCATGAGAATGAGGCTGTTTACCTGCACATTGAATCTCTGATCATTGTCCTATTTCTGGAGTTAACGGCTAACAACAGTAATCTGATTATGAATCAGATTAACACGAGTCACTTTTCCACTGACCCTCAAATATCGTAAATATAACAATATAAATTTATCTAATAGAAAAAGGATAATTTCACCCAAACTCTCATTTTTCAATTAAAAGGTTTTTACACTGGTGAGAGGTGTTTTTTTTTTTTTAGTGTTGTGAAATCGGTATATTAGGCAAAATGTTGCACTTGGCGGAGGTCTGCGCTCTACTGAGTGCCATTCTAGTGTAACTTGCAGTATATGGGAACAGAGTCTACACTGAACATCTGTGATGCTCCTTTAACTTTTACAAACTGTTTTTTTTCTTAAAACTTCACAGTTTGGTTCGGGTCAAATTTAACTCAGACCCAGAATTCCCTCATAGTAAGTGTCTAAATCAAATGTTAAACCACAAATTTATTTAGAATGTCTAAATAGACTATCCCACATTAATAAATATATGTAATATAATGTTTCAGAGCAGAAAGCACACTTTTTTTTTTTTTTTTAAGTTTTACAAACTTGTTTTTGGACAAAAACATCTACTATCACACAGTATCATGTCCCGTTTCAAATAATGCGTAAAAACATAAAAAGCCTTTATGATTTTTTATATAAAATTGACCTGAACCAGCCGCATTGTCCAAAAATCTGTAGCACCTGTACAAAAATATAACATTTTAAAATATTTAAATTTTTGTGAATTTTGGCAAAATTTAGGAAAAGTCATTAAATTTCCGGATAAAAGAATTATGTTTAGGGTATTTGTATTACTTGAATGTCAAAATGGGTGAAATTTAACCCGACTAGTATGTACAGGTTAATTCAGCGCCTGTGCCTTTTCCATCTGGTCATTACCCTGTTATGGTCACACTCACAATGAGAGCAATAACATTATTACGTACCTGTCGAACAGGTATAGCAACGTACAATACCAGGAGTACAGCAGAGCTATGATGGAGGTTTATTCGTTTTAATTAGAAAAACAAATGGACAAATTGGATTAATTCTAAGGACAGCAGTGTTGTCCAAATCAGTTTTCTCTGCAATTCATCTAATACTGTGGGTGATATTTCACTCCGGAGCAAAGCGCCCGACTGATATCGACACTTTTTGAAAAGGCTGTTTGGAAATCCAATGATGTTCTGTAACGATGGGCTCTACTGTGTGAACTACACTATAGTGAGAGCTGAAAACAAAGTTATTATGTGTTAAAACATGTTGAATAATGCCCGTTCTGTTCTTTTCTATCCCCCTTTTCCTCCTCCTCGCTGTTTTTCACCCATCATTTATGCATATTTAGACAAATATACTTGTCCAATTCCTACATGCAAATTTTGCTCCAAGAAGGGACCTTGAAATTACATACTTCATCATGGCCAGGAGTCAGAGAACGGACACTTGGAACCCCTGTAGAGCTGAACTCTGTAGAGTAAATCCTCAGACCCATTTCTCCCAAATGGATTTCAACACACTTCTCAACCCTTTACGTCTGTATGTTTCGCTCATATACCCATAAACACACACACACACACACTTGTAGGTCCACATCTTCTCATGACTTTGGACGCCATGCTGGGCTGTTCCATATTCTTTAAATAACCTCGAAGAACCCTATCATTAAGTTTGGCAAAATAATTTACGCTCGGTGAGATGTCCGCTCTGCCTTTACACCCATCTGAGATGCACAAACCCTGGTTCGTCGTCACATAGGTCACTTTTATTGCTTGAGCTGTAAAGGAATCACATTTGGAAGTGGAATGAAACGTTATTAGATCAGCAACAAACAAGTTAAATGTCCAACTGTTGCAATTATACAGTCTCAGAAGATGTAATATATCCTCATTTTAATTTGGGAATAATGAGGGTTACACAATAAAATTCTACAGATGTTTGATTTGTGACATTTCCATCTCATAACCAACAATAATATGACGTCCTTTCTCCACTAAATGCAGCGTATATTTCTTATCACACACTTTTATGGTTCTCTCAAAATGTATTCTGTTAATATACTTGTAAATAAAACATTAAGCTCCTCTAAGCAACATGACCAGAAGATGCAGGAATGAATGGAGAAAAGGAATGGTAGTGAAATGTGGAAAAATAATGTGGTGCATAGAGCGGTTTAATTGCCATTAAAAAGGCCACATTGTGGATGTTATTGCAGTTGCCAGACTATTGCTGCCTACCATATGTGAAACAACAGAACGGTCAGCAGAGGCTGGCAGTGTCATCCTAAAAGACTGATTAAGATATCGGAGCCATCTTCCGTTTTGCATCTGAATGCCCTGCTAAACCACGGTGGTCATTTAGCGTGGTGATGAATAATTTCAGAGTTATTAAGGCAGTCGGTCGTTCAGTGTGACTAAAGATAAGGACATTGTATTTGCAGTTTTAGAGTTGATGTGAAAATCTCATGGGAACATTAAGCGCATACGTTAATCACAAGCTTTTATAAGTGACCAGATCTTCCTTTAGTATTTTCCGCGCTATGCAAAACAACCATATGTGAATGACTGGAGGGATAAGATGCAGAAAAATAGACTCAAGGTGTCGTCCCTCAGGGCTGATGAAGGAGTATGCAAAAACTCTTGCTTGGAAAACAACATATTGCTTCATGTTTTAATTGGAGCAAGTTAATGGTCCGTAAAGACTTGTGTATTAGTCACTAAGACAAGCTGCTCCGATCAAAAAAAAAAAAAAATGCGCGCGTGTGTGTGGGTGCGTATATGCGTCTACACATAAAAAGTTCAGGCTTTTGTGTCTGTTTTTGGATAAGTGCCTGTTTCGCGTCAAGCCTCTGGGAGCGAAACACTATCAGGCTGTTTTCCTCTACCACCCAAACTTTTCCGTTTGCTCAGATCTCTCAGAAACTCAATAAGAAAACTTGTTCACAGATAGCTTGTGTTTGCACATAATTGCATCCACTGCTCTGCCAAAACAACCTCCCAATTATTACACTGCATGTACCACAAAAAGTAAATTATAAAGGTTGATACAGTAAGAAACCACGGCCCTTTTAGAAGTAATCTAAAGGCAGGGAGGGAATTGGATGTCTTAATTTTAGAGTTTTACTTCAGTCTCATAGTTGAAGGTGAAATCTGGTGTGATATGAACCCAGTGTGTCTGTGTTTTTTTTTTTTTTTTATAACCTTAATAGAGGAGACAGTTTCCTAAATCCACCCAAACACACACAACCACGAGCGGGAAATGAGGCAATTTGATTATAATGACATACATCATTCCTTCACAGAGGGGTTTCTTTTTACACTACAGTCAATATAATATTGAATTGTTGTATTTTTCTTGTGTAATGAATGCAGTTAATATTAAGGCTGTGTTGTATGTAATATTGTCATTGCATCCGTGCTGTTCAAATGATCCTGTCTTTGTAAAAATCTAATTTCCACTGCTTTCTGAAGGACATTTTGGTATTTTTTATGTCTATAACTGGGACTCGTGATCATAGATTGTGATTGGTTTTCAGAGGGTTTGTACAGATGGTGTCATTAACCCTTTAACCCCTGAGATATTATTTCAATGAGACGTGCTGCTGTGAGTATATTGTGTTTCTTTTCTTCAGTAGTTTTCTTTTAGGTTCAATGAATGAATGAATGACAAAAAAATAAAAATAAAAAACAGGACCTGATGTTTGACAGGTTTTTACTAAATAAGGCACTTAGAATGTACATCAGTATGAGATTTAGGATGTTGAACATGACATCTGAACTGGAACACATTGAACTATAACAAGTATTTTAATTTTGGCCCAGTAGTTTTTATATTGAGGCTCTTTTTTTTTTTTTTTTTCTAAATTGGTCCAACTGCTTTTTGACTCATGGTTGAACTCCAAAAATGGTTACATGGTCAAAATCCTTCCTGTCTGACAGTAAAGCACACTGGTGAAATTCCATGAATGACAAAACGTTTAGTTTC
>JAPSES010000219.1:2806670-2816890 GCA_029822895.1 Maxillicosta whitleyi | reverse complement strand
CCAAAAATGGTTACATGGTCAAAACTCGGAAAAAATGTTTTTTGACACAATTGACGCAACACTGCAAATAGTAAAAAAATAAAAATAAAAAATAAAAAGCAACATGGAAAATGGTATATTATTTAAAAAAAACAAAACAAAAAAAACCCCAAACTGTCTATTTTTTATGGCCAATCTCACTGCTCTGTGTCCATGTCAGAGGTTAAAGGGTTAAAAAATATAACAGTGCTGTGAAAATTTTACTACAAAGATAACACTGTAGCAGAATCAGATCATCAGTTTTTTTTTTTTAGTGATAAAGTGT
Organism: Maxillicosta whitleyi; assembly: GCA_029822895.1. Classification (NCBI taxonomy): domain Eukaryota; kingdom Metazoa; phylum Chordata; class Actinopteri; order Perciformes; family Neosebastidae; genus Maxillicosta; species Maxillicosta whitleyi. Next base: position 2,816,586 of record JAPSES010000219.1, on the reverse strand, counting down.
TTTTTTGTTTTTCGTGTGTTATACATCATTTTGGATTTATGAAGTCATTTATGCCATAAATACTGTAATGAAATTAACAAATGAGTGAAAAACATACCTGTAATGATTTTTACAGTCAATATTAAACATAAAAATATTTGCTAATATAATTATATAGAGTAACTGCTCTGCTCCACAATCTCATTTAACACCTATCACCACTGCACTAACCACTAACTTGATTGTTTTATACTTTATTTTTCTTTTTTTAAAAAATAAAAACACTAACCACCGGATTTATAGAATTAATGTTGCTAGCGCAGTGTGTGAGGTTAGTGAGTGCATTTCATTCAATTTATAGAAATTCATTACCATCTGCTGGCAGAGAAGACGAGATTAGACCAGATAAGATTTTATTAATTAATCATATGAACAATTATACACAGAGCAACGCACAGTGGAACATATTTTGTTGACGATGTTGCTGAGTTTGTCATCAGAAGGTCTGGCTTCTGAACTCCAGTGTGCAGGGACTGATCTACACAGACGCTTTAGAAATGGTCTGAAAACACTCCTAAACAAGTGGTTCCAGTCACAACAAACTATTGCACATATTTCACCCATTATAAGTAAATGGGAAAATGTTTAAAATTCATTGAAAAAAATGTAACTTTGACCTACTTTTCCTCAAAATGTAATGATATCCATTCTGTGTCACTGGTAATCTATAAACCAAATTTGGTACGAACTAATAGTTTTGCTGCTAGAGTGTTAGAACCAAACTGAACCAAACACAATAGTACAATAATTATAAAACAGGGGATGTAAACTCTAAATGCAAACACTGCAGTTGTATTCACATGACAATAGTCATAAGAACAAAAGTGCATCACATACAACATAAGCCTCCATGAACCAGAGGAAAACCCAGAATTTGGTTCCAACTCACATTCTTTATATAAGAACTGAAACAATTGGGATTCAGACGGTGTATTGGGATCATCCCCAGGACAAACATCGTATGATCTTTTGGTTAGATCATTCAGCTCTATCTATAAGTTGACGCAGGTGAATATTTCTGTATCAAGAGCAAAAACACAGAAGTAGATCAGAACCTGAGTGAGATCCAGAAAAAGCAGGCTCTACGTGGTTGCATTGTCGAAGTCGAAGTTTGAAGATGGCAAAGTGTGTGTGTGTGAGCAGAATTAGGGAGAAGAAAGAGCAGAACCTCAAAGTGATAAAACTAGCGATAGAGCAGACAGAGAAAAGAAAGGTCTGAGGTTTGTATTTAATCCTCGTAGTGTTTGTGTCTGCAGCTCTCAAAGGAGCATTAAAGCTTCCACGGCAAGACGTCTCTATTATGGTGTATCCCCACTTCACATTCCACCTGCCCAGCACGTCCTCCTCTTTAAACTCTCCTCCCCGTCTTTTTCCGTTGTGCTTTTCTGGCATTTTCTTTCTTTCTTTTTTTTGTTTCCTCTTTTCCTCCTCTCTCCTGAAGCAGCCCTAACATGTGTTTTCAAGTCTTTTCATTGTAACAATAGATCAGAATAGGTAGCGTTACAGACCCACTTACTTTGATCTATTCAATTCAAGCAAAGCATTTATGCTACTTACACAACCACTCACCAGTCATCCCTCGTTCTCTATAACCTTGGTGTGAGCCAAGTCTGGCAGCACTACATAGTTTGTTATGCTTTTGTGTGTGTGTGTTTGTGTGCCTATTCATTTCTCCCCCTCTCTCAGCATCATATTGTCTCCATATTTCCCATGCATCCGAGAGTGTTCTCTAATATTTACGTGCTTTGTGTGAGTGTGTTGGTGGGTGTTAATCAGCTGGTTAAAGCCTGAATGGCTGCGTAGATCAGGTAGTCTTTATGTGGTGCTTAGGGATCAGTCTTTATTAGAATGTGTGGTTGTACATGATAAACTTAGTGTGTGCAGCAAGAGGCCTCTTTATTTGAAGGTGAATAAAGCTGGTAAAATACTTCTATTTGTCCTCAGTGGTCAATGTCAGCCAACTGGGTCTTTAAATTCCAATAGGCAGGTTTTAACAGGTGATATGAGGATTACTAATATAATGTGAAGAGGGCTTCTGTGTGCACCCGAAAGGGCAAAGGAGTGACTCCTTTTTAGCTGAATCGGCTTAAGTGATCATAGTTCAGTTTAAGCCCTCGTATTTGGATAGATTTTATTATGTGATGTGGTTCTTTAACAAATTTTCACTTCAGGATTACTGTTGAATTTGGCACATGCATACGTATTAATTTTACTGTACAGCAGCTACCTGCGTAACAATCCGAGTAGTCAAGAGATACTGTTTTTTTTAAGGCTGATATCAGCCGTTGGCCACTATCAGAGTCTGCAGTAGAAAAATGCAAAACTAGTGGTGACTCATAATTTATATTTTTATTGTCATTGCAAGATCAAACAAGTGGTGCCAGCAACAACAAACCCCGCCCCTCACACATATTGTAGTTTATTTTGGCATCGATCCAGCTGATGTCATCGTATCTGTGCATGTGCTGATGTCAGTATATCAATTGCCTTTATATATGTGCCAAGTTTGAATTAAATTATAACAGAATTGATGATTTTATAAACATTTGCAATTTCACCCAAGTCAATTGGAGTAGAAAAAATAAAAATTCATTCAAATTTTTTTTTTTTTTTTTTACTTTGACCAATTTTTCCAAAATGTAATCACATTTATTCTGGGTCACTGGCAGCCTATAAATCCAACGTGATATGAATGGAACCAATAGTTTTGCTGGTGCAGATATTTGAACTTTTGTCCATTATAGATAAATGGGTGAAAAATTTTTTTTTGACGTAAGGAATACATAAACAAGAATGAAGATTACAAACAGTGCAAATGTAAAGTGAATAAAATAAATTATTTACACAAATTAACCATTTATTTCTACAACACGACAACAAAACAAATACAATTCTTATTTTTTTTTTAAAGTTTTATTTATATATATATATATATATATATATATATATTATTTCAGCTTTAAAATATTAAAATGATCTTTACATTGTCCAGAATAAGGAGTCATGATATATATATATTTTTAATTTAATTTTCTTCTGTCTTCTATCAAAACTGACAGGTTGACTCCGCCCCATTGACCATCAGTCATCTTCCAACACGTCTCACACCACCTTGTAACACCTCTGACGAAGACGGAAGTTTACCGCCGAAACATGTCAGGTATGAGAAACTGATTACGTGTTTGATACAGAAGAAAACTAAATAAACCATTAGAACATGGACACTATGAACTTTGTTGGATTAAGGAGCCATGATGTTGGATTATAGAGAAATTAACTGAATTTAGTGAGAAGAATCAAACCATTGTTGGATTTGTATGACCACTAGAGGTAGTAGTGAGTCACTGCTGGTCTCCCATGGTGAAGGAAACGAACGCCACAGGGCCTTTGAGCAAAGTTTTAGAAAATGATCAGATGGGATGAGAACCACAGAAACAACTTTAACTGTCAAAGAAAGTGATAAAAGCTAGAAACACTGTTGTTGTTTTCACCACTGGACACAGACGTAAATAAAAACAGTGGAATCTGAGCGTTTCTTTCTACACAGGTGAGTTTGATTATGAGATTATGGAATGAGATTCAACAGATGTAACAGTGTAAATGATCAGCTGATACGGCGCGTGAGTTTTATAAGACACTGTTATTTTGATCATCTGACAAAATATCCAAATGTGAAGAACAAAACTCGATGAAACCATAATACCGATGTGTGTAAACAATGAGCTTTATACTTTTTTCAGTGTGTGATACAGTCCGTGCACATATCATTCATGCACTGGTGGTTTGGTTTTAAGTGTTCTGGTATGTGACTTCCTGCTGCGGTTGAGTTTGTGTTTAACAATCTTTTTCATGGTGTTTTTCGTTTGAAGACACATTTTTGATGATCTTGAAGAACACATCTGAAAAAAATATTAATGTGGAAATTTAACTTTAATGTCATAGTTATACTATTTAATTCAAATTAATGTTCTGTATTGCTTTGGTATTCACGTTGAGTTTGTTCAATAAAAGCGTGTCAGAAATAATTTACTCCACTTATTTATTTAGTGAACACAGACTACTCAGTGTTTGGGATTTAGCAGAATAAAATATGCGTATTAAATATTTATTAATTCAAAACTGAACATTGCACAAAACTGTTATTGCACAACAGAAGTGTGCAGCCCTGCAACATATAAATATATGAGCCATCTAGTATGAAACCTTCGGAACAAAAACAAAACAAACACACCACAGTATATGTGCAAAAAAAAACACATACAGACCTTTACATAACCCACAGATAGTGTCCTTGCCCTCAGCTGCCACTGGCTAATGTGTCACGCTTGGAGGTGGTGAGTTTTGATCATAGATGCTGGCACTTGCCGAGGGTCACACATAAACACACACGCAGACGCATACGCACAAACGTGCTAACTTGTCCCTGTAGTTGTGACAAGAGGACAGTGAATCAAAGGACGTTAGGAAACAGTCATCTGTGACACAGATTGACTCAGACAGCCGTGTTATTCCACCACTTTACTCCAACACCACAGTAGTCCTTGCACTACTACATTATCACTTTTTACATGTTCTACCTGTGCACGTTATAAAGCAGCGGCACAGACAGACAGGAAAAATAACTTCAGAGTTCAGGTTTAGAATCATAACTCTTTTAGTGGATAAGCTTTTTTACAACTGCAGACCTCTTCAGGTCTTATCAGCTTTATTTTAATATTAAACATTAGCTTCAAATGTGTCAAAAGCCATAAGTCATAAGGCTTTGACTTCTATTTTTTGCTTTAGAAGAGTGAAAATGCACATAAGATGCTAAAGACAGGAATAGGAAATAGGAAAAGACTGTCAGTAAAACTCACAGTAAGAAGGTCCTGGGTTCGATTCCAACCAGGGACCTTTCTGTGTGGGGTCTGCATGTTCTCCCTCTGATTGTGTGGGTTGTCTCCAAACGCATGCACTGATGGGTTCATCTAAAGTGTCCATAGGTGTGAATGTCAGAGTGATTGGTAGATGGCAGATGTGTCAAGTACAAATACTTCATTATCTTAAGTAGAATTTTACTTTACTGATTATTTTTTTAAGCTGACGTTTACTTCTACTCCTTACATTTTCATCCAATTATCTGTACTTTCTACCCCTTACATTTTAAAAATACCCGAAGTATTCATATTTAATTTCGGCTTGTTTTCATTCTGACTTCTCATCATTCACATAAAAAAAAGATAACGTGCACACGAGTTATCAGGTGCTCTACTGCCCCCAGTGGCCTGACGTTTCAGTGCATGGACAACCTGACGACATGATGGACAACCAACTGATGACAATAACCTGCGACCACTCTGGCTTATATTGATATGCATTCACTTCTAATGGGCATATATGTGGCTGAAACATGTAGCCTAGTGTATCCCAAGTGTTTCAACGTTAATATTTTAATATAATATTATTGTTGTTATGGCCTTTAGAAAAATGTTTTTGGGGAGGTGGGGTAGTGCACTATAGGCCCCTGCAGCATGGCCTAAGTGTTTGTCTAATGGCACCCCCCCCCCATCTTTACTTTTATACTTTAAAGGTGGGGTAGGATACCACGGAAAAACAGTTTGAGCTAGCTACATTTTGAAAATACACAATTCAAGTCCCTTTCTTCAAACGTCCCCCTGAAGCCACGCCCCCAGAGTACCGGAACATGCAATGTTTGGTCTCAAGGGTTCATGAGCACTGTATGGCATTATGTTAGTGACAAAACAGCTTGTGGTGAACTTTACTTCCTAATATAGCTAATATAGCTAGCCAAGCTCTGGTTCTCCAAGCCTCTGGGAATGCACGATTAGTGCAGGAGAAGGGGTTCATGCAGAGGGGTGGGGACAATTGGCAGGTGAGTTTGATTGACATATCACCATTCAGTCATTTTGATGGGCTGGTTAAAATGAGTGGGTGGTGGGTTTTTTCAGTCCTGTCTGTTTTTTAATGTTGCGTTAGAGCGTTTAATTAATTGGTTGTAATTGGGGTGTGAAAGGGATTTTAAGCAATATAGTTAAAAAAAAATACTCCAGGAAAAAAAAAATCACCTACCCTACCTTTAAGTAGGTTTGAAACCTTTTACACTTTTGCTTGGATAAAAAGCTTGACTTGATATTTCAACTTCTACAGAAGTCTTGTTAAACCCTAGTATCTATACTTCTACCTGAGTAATGACTGAATACTTTGGACACTTCCGGCAGCTGCAATAGGCTCCAGCACCCCCCGCGACCCCAGTGAGGAAGATGAATTCAGCGAATGAATGAATGAATGTTAGGCTTTGAATGCAGAGTTGAGTTTTGACCTACAAGTGACTTATTTGTTTGTGTGCTGAGGTTTTATATAATAAGCCAAAGTCTGCAACAAGTGTGTAAGCAATTGCACCAAAAAAATGTAATTACAGTGGAGGATGACATTGCATAGTTGTGTGGGTTGAAAGAAATTGTCCCATTTCATCCTGGAAACCAGTTATTTGCTTCCAAGGCCACAGGTCACAGCTACATAATTTCAATTTATCACAGCTTTATTTCACAGCGACTCCGCACCCGCAGCATTATCATTACAAATAATAACTGAAGGTAAACAAACTGTATAACTGTCTACGGCTGCCCTTTGAAGTCCTTGAGAACCCACATAGATTCACTCGACTGAGGAAAAAGCACATTTTGTGTGCAAACATATACACAAATAGCAAACCAATTTTCACCCTCTAAAATATTTTTCCATCTGTTTATTATAAGGGGGGGTGGACCACACACGACGAGTGAAGAAAAATGCTCCAGGGAATTCACTTTGCCATTCATGTGTCCTATCTGTGTGAATTAAGAGCTGAAAGTGCTGGTGTAGATATTGCACCCCTTACCACACACCCACCCCTTTATCCAAATGTGTAGAGAGAGCCAAGGTGGTGCAGACATCAGCAGTTTAGTGAATCTCTGCATGCACTGAGAAATAGGAGCACCTGAGGGAAAAGGTCAAAGCAATATAAATTTGACATGTAGATAGGACGAGTTTTTTTCACCTTTGGGGGCTGTGGGTGTTCTTTCCTACAGTTTGCATTTCACACAGTCTCTATGTTCTGTGCAAAAAGTAATGTTTTTGAAGTATAGACCTATATTTTTCAGTTGTGCTGTTTTCATGTACACAACCTCTGGCTGTATTTTCAGTGGAATATCATGTATAATGTACATTCTGTGGTTCTGTTGGAGTTACAGTTATATCTATAGAGGGGGGTATTATTAGAGGTGGGACATGTACCTGTACTACATTAATATCAGTTACACCATAGTTGCCTTAATGTTTGGTTATATAATAACATGATTTTCATCAGCAATTTTAACTTTTTTTTTTTTTTCATAAAGCTAGCCAAAATAACAAAAAACTAAATATAAAGTCAACGGCTTCTCTTCATCAAACGTTTTACTGTTGATAGTAATAATTCATATCAATTAATCAATCAAATTTGATTTATATAGCACCATATCATAATAAAAGTTATCTATTGGAACCAGACTCTGAAGCCAATTTACAGAAACCAACAGAATCCTCCAGGAGCAAACATTTGTGACTGGTGACAGTGGAAGGAAAAACATCCTTTTAACAGGCAGCGTAGTTTATCAATATAATTGTGTAGTCTACCTGAGATAAACGTGAAATCAATGTACTTTCATGCAATGTTTTTCTTTTCTCAAATTGCTGGATCTGATACCACTTTAGGCTCTTTCACAGTGTGTCATGACCTTTTCCGGATGATTCTTTTTAGCCGATTAATATATGTAGTTGGGGTTTGATTTTATTCCAGTGACTATATACAATTTTATTTATTTATTTATTTTTGCTGTATTTTTTTTTTTCCATGTCATCAAATAATATTTTTGCATCAGTAAGTTTTTGCCATTACCGAAGCACTATATGGATATTTTATCATGTTAATTTGTTCTGGTCTATCACGTTAATCATTTTATGTGTTCTTTACCATAACTTTATTCACCTTTATGTTGGATTAGTAAAGCAGTGTGTGTTTGGCTGAAGATATAAGAATAAAATGATCCTCCATTACAACCTACTGTCAGATGAGATGCACCACTGTCTTCTTATTCATTTTTGTATTCACTTTTATTTTTGTGAAAATAGCCTTTCATAACTTCCTATGATTGGTGAAACTATCCAATCGATGTGTCTCAGTTTGATCTGGACCGACAACATCTCCTCTGGTTGTTTGTTCCACATGATTCGGCTCAAACCAAGTCCAAAAATCCATAACACCCTAAGTTTCCTCCTATCATAACATTTATTTTCAAGGTAGTTTTGCAGAATGTGGGATGCCAAACTCTGCAACGGGAAATGCAGCATAAAAACCGAACATTTACTGTGTTTAACCAATATATTATCCCACCACCACCCAATATAAGGCTTTTTCCACTGCTGCCATAATTTAATAGTATTTCGCTTTACCGGTTTCGGTTTCTCTAATGTTTAATCCACCAGTACATGCAAGATCTTTTTACCAAAATGATATCTTTAATGCTATTCTTGCTATCCGTAAATTTTCAAGTTTAATGTTTTCCAAAAATGCAAAGGAAATGCAGCAGTAAATGACTATTTTTTTTAATGAAGTTGCACAACTACAGTTATTATCTTGCATTCCAGTGTAAAACTACATAAAAAAAGGCGGTCATACAAAATATTATTTGTCATCAAGGACTATTTTATTATTCCAATTGGTCATTATTTTTTAATGAATAATAATGAAACTGTTAATTTGAAACACATTTTTGATATTCTTTTCTTGTTTTCATGACAGGTGGTCTAATAAATTTAAGCACCGTACAATAGTTGGCCATTCTTAGAACTATTGTGTTTCAAGCGCAGATAAATAGTTTTACAACAAAACCCATATGATACATTAGTTCAAGTTAATTCTTAAGTAAATGCAAATGAATTATTGATTTGACAACATAATTCTCAACAGTCTGTCCAATTATTGAAGCTTTCAGCCAGATTTTAGTTTCTCCTCTGTGGTTTGATATTCCCACTTTTCTGCCAAAAATGGCCGATATCTGTCAGTTACGATATTAGAAATAAAACCTATTTCAGTGGATGATGGTTCATTTGTGATCATAAATGTTTGTTTGAAATCTCAAACTTAAGTACACAAAGACACACACAGAAGTGAGGCAGAGGTGAACCCCACATTTGTACATGCTCGTACAGATCCTCACGTTGCTGGTGGCAAAATATCTATTCACACATTCCCACCGACGAGGAGATGTTAATAGGAAGGGACAGCCTCCCCCAGGCGACAATCAATCAGCATGTCCTCATGCTCTAAGACAGCCTTTATGTGGGACAGGCTCGATGTGTTGGTGTGTACAACGTATGTGCATTTCAGAATGTGAAGTCTGGTTTTATGACTGATGTTTGTGAGTTCAGTCTTGATGTGTGAGTTGCCATGTCACTGCATCGGGTGCTAATTGTATTGATCGGCTTCTCTGAAACCCGAGGGGCAAAGAAAAAGGAAAAAACCCCACACTACGCAGGATGGAATTTCTCTTAGTTTGTCAGTTTGCCTTTGACCTTTTTCTTTCTTACTCATCCCTGCAACACACTGAACAGGCATGTTATATCATTCAGATGCCTCGTAGTGTGTATATGAGATGACCTTGGGAGTTTGATGCCGTCGTGTGTGTTCAGGAGAGACTGGATTATACACATTCTGTGTGGTTTTCATGGTAGTGTCAAGGAAATAACAAAATAAAGTATTTTTTTGTACACTGATAATACATTTAAAGTGACACATAAGGTAGTAAATTCAAAATGTCATAAATTTAGAAAGCCTTCGTATCAATTCCTATAGAAAGAC
>JAPSES010000219.1:2793090-2806570 GCA_029822895.1 Maxillicosta whitleyi | reverse complement strand
ATATATATATATATATATATATATATATGTGTGTGTGTATAACATGCAAGTGATATGCTGACATCAGCACACGCATAGATATGATGACATAAGCTGAAATATTTGCAAGGGGTGGAGTTTGTTGTGCCTGGAACCACTTGTTATGTCACTGTAGTTTACTTTACAGTGCATTTTTTTTTGACATTCTGTGTTGATTGTATGTGTAGCTCAACAAAAAACAAAAACAAAACAAAAACAAAAAAACTGGGCTGCAATTGGTTTGGAAATGATCAGCCTCACAAATAAAATGTGATAAATCTTAAATACTTTTAGATGAATTGGAAAACAAACTGTAAAAGTGCAGGTTGGATGGTGTTTTCAAAATATATAGTTGTCTTATTACATATGTATACAGGCTAATGAATATTTATGTATTATTATTATTGATCTTACAGTTCAAGGATAGTGAAAAGTGAATGTATTATATATTGTTAATATTCACACACTGTTTTGTTGTAGAACTGGAGCTCAGGGACAAACATCCCTAGTAATGTCCATTTCCCTCATTAATTCACAGAATTTCATATTTTAACCCAATACTGTATTCTGAAACCTACAACCAATGAGCACTTTCTATTTAATTTGTTACCATTAGTGAGCCAAATTTACTAAAGTTTCCCTGCTTTTATTCTCGATTTGTTTTCCTCTTCTGCTGCTGAACTTTTGCTCCTGGATTTAGAATCTCTCTGTTTTGCAAATTTGTTCCCATGAGTTTATTATAACATCTGTAAAGTTGGAACATTTGCAGATTCAAAAATGTGAAACTGAAAAATTAAGAATAATGAAACACACACGCTTCCCACATTTGGTTTGAAAATTGTTTAGTATAACCAACAAGAGATTATTTATTTTATTTGTGAAGGGATTTTAATGAAACCAGAGAATATTTAGTTTTATTATTTTTCCTGCTTTTCAGTGTCAGACTGTACTGTGGTTCTGGCTAAACCACCATGATAACCTAAAGCATCTACTGATCTGAAATGTCTAATAACTTCTGCACCAATAATCCTACTAATATATTTAAGTAAATCAGGTAAAATGGAGTTTCTGACCCGTTCATTGTCATCAGATATGACCCTTCTGAACATTCAGAGGTTTCATAAACCCAATCTCAATTGACCCCATGGCCCTTCCCCTTCCCCCTCCATTTTGCACGTTCATGTAAAGAGGTAGGGGTGTATAGTGACTGGGTAGCTTAGTGGTGTACGCCACTGACTTTGGTGCGGAAGATGGCTGGTTTGATCCTCAGGTGGGCCCTTGGGTAAGGCCTTTTATGCTATACATCCCTATACCTGTAGCCACAAGGGGGCAGCGTCTCATTGTGCCGGTCCCAAGCCTGTACAAATACAGAACGTTGTGTCAGGAGGGACATCCAATGTAAAAACCTGCCCAATCAACATGCGAATGTGATTCGCTATGGCAACCCCTGAAGGGAAAAGCCGAAAGAAACTTGTTCATGTAAAGAGGTAGGGGTGTCCCCATTCTTGATAAGTCAGAGGGGAAGGGCTAAGGAGATTTTTCAGAACCACACAACAATCAGATGAGAAATGTCCCATAATTATGTTAAAAAAAAAGTAAAAAGGCAAAAAAAAGTACCAAAGTGTGATTTAAAGAAACACACAAATGTAGGTATTTTCTTCACCAATAGCTTAATTATTTGATTGTCAGCTTAATGTTGCTTCAATGTGTTATCGATCGCATTTCTGCAGTTTGTGGTTGATACCCGTGAAAAGACGACCAAAGCCCATGCAACAGAGATGGTTACAGCTGCTGATGGTACAGTGCATTTTTTTTTTTTGGAAAGTTGTCGCATCTGTTTATCACAGCATCGATGACTCCTGATGACGGAACAGGTCTCATAGGGTCATGTTTCAACCACTACCCCTTACAACTCTGTTTCAAGGGGAAGTGCCATGTGCAAGGGCCAAGGGAGAGGGGTGGATTGGGATTGGGACGTAGCGAGCGTTACAACACCAACAATAGATTTTAACACGAGGACGGTGCATGAGTTGGTTTTGATAAAATAATTCAGCGAATGTACAAACGTTTGAAAACATTATACAAAAATTGGCTCATACACTAAAGATACTGGGATATCGGTATCAGAAAAATGACACTCAAATTCAACAAACTGTGCAGACTAGTGTTATTTATCCACCCCAGAGGACAGTTGTTCATTAATCCTTGTGGTACTTCATTGTTGTATTAATGTCACTGTATGATGCTTGTATGTGTAAACATCAGTCCATCTTTACTGAAATTGTAAATAATGTGGGTCAGGGTTGCAAAAAAAAAAAGGGCTCCCAAATGTACCTGTTTTTTTTTTTTTAATCTCACCAGCTGAGCATCAAATGAAAAACCATGCTGGTAAATGAAACATTATCAAAGTCTGGTCAAATTATATGAACTGTTTGATGTCTTTTGATTTTATATCATTCCATATATCAATATTCTGTGAAGTAATGCAACGTAGGTGATGAAATTACCAGCTGAGGAGATGAGGAGTATTGCTACATGATGTTAATGCTGCACATTTTTAATAAAAACCTGTATATGACTGAATTACAAATGCAAAGAAATTGGGAAAAGATGAATTTTCTGCCAGCCAGTTTTGTGTCAATGTGAATTAATCTGGGAGGGAAAAAAGTGCCAAAAGGGGGTAAGGTTGTCATGAGGGTAAGAAAAAAAAGAACATTTTTATAAAGGGAATGTGTTCAACTCGCCAGCAATGCTTGTGATAATGAATAGTGAGTTTGATTTTCATTTAATAAAATTGTGTTTAAGAAGAAGAAGACAGTCTGGTAAAGTATCAAACAGACTTCACATCAGCTGACCTACACATCTATCATGTGGAGGCGCCACACTGGCAAAGCTGCATTAGGATTCTTTCAGAAACGGGCTTTTTTTCCCCCTTAATTATTCTCTCTACATGAATATTCCGTTTATAAGCTATCTGACTTGATTTCAAAAGAAAAAACATGCATCTTTATTAGACAGCACACAAAAGCTCAGCTCAAAAGGAATTGATTTACCCAGCCTTTCACCCTCCGGACTTTTCTCACTTTGACTTCAGCAGTTTCACTCAGAAGCTTACAAAAAAGTCCAAAAAAAGAAAAAACACATCTCCCTCAGTGAAATGGTCGTTTCTTGACAGACAGGGGGCAAAGGAGATGCACCCGTTTGTGCAAGCATGGAGTGAATGTCAGGAACTATGAGTGACACGCACATACACACTGACAAGACGATTAATGTCATATTTCGTGACACGATGCTGCTTTGTAAACTGATATTTTATTCATCGTACACAAGGAAATCCTGAAAAAGGTCACAGCTTCCTCTGAAAATCAGTGCTGAACTTTGTATTTACCACATGATTCTACACAGATTACAATCAATGCTCATATTTTATTTTATTTTTTTTTTCCCTGCGTCTCTGCAAATGTAGTGTTTAAGCTAACCATAACCTCCTGCTGCTTCAGACAGATTCCAGACTCTGGCATCAGATCTGAACATGCTACCTCTCAGTGGGCAGCGTGAATACATACATACATAAATTTTGCTTCATAAATGCAAAGCGAAGGCGTTGAGGAGAGTCAATCGTGTGCAGCGCGTTTATTCAATATGCATGTTGTTACCGCAGCGATGGGGCAGGTATTTTCCTTTATTGTCACATCAAAAGGATTTCCCGTGATCGATACTAACAGCAGAAAAAATGATGTGTGTAACGGCTGAATTACGATGTTTTTACAGAGTTATCTGGGCCTTTTTTTCCTTTCTCTCTCCTTTACTCCACCTTTTGCCTGCTCTTCAGCTTTTCTGCTGGTCAAGTTAATGGGTCTTTAACCTTGTGTCAATGAGCTAGGGGCTCTAGGTGTGATCGCCCACACCGAGACTATTCCCTTCCCAATTAAGCAGAGATGCAGGCCAGGAGACTGTGTGTGTGTGTGTGTGTGTGTGTGTGATGCTCAAAACATAGCCCGAGGTGCCCACAACGAGTGCCATTATTGTCGTTAATGACATAGATAATGGAATGCAGATGTGTGCACACTCACTATGTCTCTCGTTCTTTCTCTCTCTGAATCCCCCTTAAAATCAGTTCATTCCTATTCCCTCCCAACCGCATGTATAAACATAATAATGACTGCTCTAACACACACAGATTCCCACTGGGGGCTTGTGAAGATAATACAGTCAGGAGATTATTAGCATCAGCAGACTTGAAGCGATTAATTTTATCAAGAGATTGGCTGATTTGATAGCGTACAATTGCATAGTGTGGGGCCGGTGTCTGAAGATTGTGTCTCTGATATTAGTTTGATAAATTATTAAAAGGCGACCCGATAGCTTAGCGGTTAGGGCGCGCACCACACACGGGCGAAAAACGCCCTGAGCAACTAGTCTGTGATTGGATTTGCTGCATGTTGTTCCTTTTCTCTCTTTCCTCTCATTTCCTCACACTCTCCATTTTCCACGATCAAATAAAGACATAAAACCATCCACAAGTAACGGTAAAAGAGTGGCTTTGTCACCTTACATGACCTACAAATGAATGTTTGGTCTTGCAGCCTTATTCTTAAATGAATTAAACTCAGGTAATTGCGCCAGAGAACCCTTTCGTCTTCTGTTCGACGACACAAGCAAAGTGACTCTTATGAATTGGAAAATTGGTTTAGCAAAGAATTAATGACTTTTTAGATACACTTTTCACAAACCCTCACAAGTCACTTTTATTTATTTACTCTTGCGCAGCTATGTTGTTTCAACTGACTGATTTTTTTTTTTTTTTTAATATAATCCTTGTCATCCACACAAACACACTCCGTCCTGCACACACAGTCATCTTTTGCAGACTGATTATTATGAATACAAATTTTCGAGCTGGAGTTGGCTACTAAAATCATGCACGCAGACACACACACACACACACACACACACACACACACACACACACTGCTGTCACAAGTGAAGAAGACGGTGTGTTTGCATATGTGAGAGTGAGTTTGTTTTCAATTTAGATTAAAAGTGAGTGTTTCTGCGAGTTATGTGTTTGGCATTTTGCAACGTGAGCATCACAACACACCACCTCCCATCACCGCCAAATCCAACTTAAAGCTTTTCCTCCCTGCTGTGAGGAAGTCGGGAGAAGGAGTGGGAGTTTGTGTGTGTGTGTGTGAGTGGAGGCGGGTTGGGGGCGAAAAAAGGGAGGCGAGGGGGGTGGTGGGTGAGATAAGAGGGCATTATCTGCCCTGCTCATTCTCTCTTTCACCAGCGGGGGGTGTGGCGCCTTATCCCCGCTTCCTGCTCTGTGGGTCGTCTTCACACTCTGAGAGAAACTGATGGATGTCACGCAAGCACACACAAACACGCACACGTTTGCAGATATACACACACTCAATGTCATTGTCACTTTCATTCTCACAATTACATGTCTATGCCAGCACACAAACACACGCAAACACTTAGCAACTCCAGTGTCTTTTCTGTCTCTCTCTCTCTCTCACACACACACACACATACACACACCATAGCTCTTGGGGGCCATTGCACGCCCAGACAGACAGCTTATTATCACACTGTAAAGTGCAAATTTCGAAGGCAAAACAAAACAAGATGCAGAGGAAATGAGAAAGAGGAGGGTTAAAGGGGGAAAACTGAGAGAAACGAAGCAGTCCAAGTAGTGCTGATGGGGAAATAGACAGCAGACGAAAGCAAAGAGGACACAAAGTACAGGAATGTAACGAGGGATTATTACAAGAATGCAACGACAACAGAGGGACAGAAGTGAGGAGGAAGTGTGAACCTCCTTCGGCATCAGTGTTAGCCTTTAATTTTTCTCACACAGGGTCAAAGTTATCAGGTTTCTTCCTAGAAAGAGTCTTTTTAATTGAGCACGGTTCTGTTATCGGTCACATGTTCCTTAATAGAAACAGACTGATGGTCTTTGCGAGCAGGAGGCATTTTATATGATAAGAGAAGAATAGAGTCATAATGAAAAAATGGGCCAAAGGAGGGCAATCAGTGTAACATTTACAAGGGAGGTGTTTAAGACGCCAAGTATGAAAATGTCATCAGGTTGTTAGAAGATACAAGGCCTTTGTTTTGTTTATAGTGAAAATTAGACTTTAATAATTTACTGGAATTGTTTGTTCCATTATTGTAGGTCACCATAAAATTGCACAGTTAATCTTTTTTTAATACTTTGAAGTCATGAAATAAAAGTCCTTTCCTTTTCTATCACGTTGTTTTTTAAATTCTATAACCCTGAGTTTTGCTGTATGACAATACATATAGTGAAGATGAAAACAAAAAAGTTTTACATTATATCTTGGTCAATTCAGGCTTGAAATGTGCATGAAGGTGACACTGAACAGGGTGATTCTTAATGGGAGGAGGACTTTGACCAGCCAAGACAAAATGAAGTTATTTCTGTTCAATGAACCAGAAATCTTGAAAATGATGCTGCAAAATGTTCTTAACACCATTAACTTGAATATGTTAATAATCTAAGAGTCCTTTTTATGTTTTCCACTGTGACATGTATTGTTATCTGGATCTCATTTTACAGAAACAGGGAAATTATATTTTAGTCATATTCCAGGAACGTTCCAAAGCTGTGTATTTGAAAAGGAACACAGAACCAACACAGAGCAGGTGACCATATCTGTGTTGTGGAGAACATAAACTCATGGATGAAGTAAAGTTTCAGCTCGTTCATGACCTGAGGTTGAACTTTAATAAAACGCCTCATCAGAAGTTGATGGCGGTGGTTGCCATGGCGACGGTTGCTATGACGGCGGTCGCCATAACTAGGAAGAGACAATTTTGGAGGTTTTGCATTCAAAGGCAAATTACAAACTTTCTGTAGGAGATAGGTCATGGGTATTAGTGTATGATTTGTTGGGCTTGATTAACCAAAACGTTTGGCACTGGTTTGGTGTCTTCACGACACTCCTAGTGGAAGTTGGTAATTTGAGCATTTTACTTTGAAAGGCAAATTGCAAACTTCCTGTTGGAGTTAGGTCATGGGTATCAGTGTAATATTTATTAGGCTTGATGAAACTTTGGCAGTCCTACTGGTCACTAGGGCCATATTTGTGCACTGAATCTTGGCACCCAAGGAGTTAATTTTTACACTTCATCAAATTTTCGGTCAGACCTGACTTGTATACCAAATTTGGTTAGTTTTTGGTGAGATTCTATAAAGCGCTCTTTTGGACACTCAGAGATGCTTCACAAACAAGATCTTCCACACTATTTCTGACTAACATCATGAGAAAGATCATTTTGAGCGATGGCACTTTAAATGCACATGAGCTTCATGCCCCGCCCCCTCCAGGTTGTTGGCTGTGCTCCTCTGTCCTGTTCAGCCACTTGTGTTCGTTAATGCAACCAACAACTGAACGCTGTCTCGAAGTTTGGACATATTTTCAGTTTTTACTCCAACCACTGCTGCTGACAAACAATTATGTCGTACTTGGAGAAATGTTCATCTGAAGTCTTGACCTTATCTGTTAAAATGTCATGATGTAAGTAGTTATAGATGCGACTAATTGAGTAAGATTTAAAACTGGTTGTAGAAATCCACAGCATTTTTGCCAAAATGAATATAAAGATATTGTTGCAGCAGCTGGAGGGTTCAAATTCAAACTGTATGAACTATTAGGTCCAAATACACAAATAACTGTACCAAAGACTAATAAAAGTGGGTTTAGATATGACCCTTTAAACCTTTATTCACATTAACAACAGGTGCAGGACGACACCCAGGTTCTCCTGCCACACAGTTCTAAATATGTTGAACTGTCTTCAGATGATCCTGTACACTTTACCTCTTGGAAGTGTCCTGCTGCTCTGCACAGCAGCTCAGCTCCATAATTAAACCCAACAATGAGCTTTCATCTTTGGTAAATAAAGTCTGTTTACTCATGTGCAGAGAATCAGCATCAGTTGGACAGAAATGCACATACATTTTATAACTTCCTGGTGCATTGGATTCTCAAATATTTAACTAAAAAAAAGCATAATTTGAAATAGTTTTAAAACAGTTTATATTTAGTCATAGTCTAACTTCTTCATGCTTCATTACATGTATTCAGTTCTATGGTATAAAATTCAACATGTAAAACCATAAAACAAAGTGTATATGTTTGGTGACTGAAATACACTGGCATGGTAAGACGTTTTGTTTTGCGCTGTTTAAAAAAAGAAAGAAAATACTACATGAAAGTAATTTGTTGAGTATTGCCGTAGCCTAGTTTGAATAAAAAGTATGTGATTTCCAAGAATCAAAACAGATAAAAATGTTTTCAATAGGAAAGCATACTCTAAAAACAAATTAAGAGCATAATATTCAAATGTTTCCAGCTGCACTTGGAATGAGAGATGATTTCCACTCTGCCAGCTCATAAACGGAGAGCAGATAATGAGCAAGTAGCAGAGACACTGGGCATCTGGAGCCAGCATATGGATATGTCTGTTAATGGTGAGCAGACAGACCATAATTCTGCAGCCTTTCGACAGTGGCTTAGCAACAGCTGGAACCCAATAAACACCAATTGTTTTGAACTGCATTTGTTACTTAATGAAGTAAGAAAACGTAATGTGACGTAATGCTTGACGTGAGATATGATGTTTGATGTGAGATATGATGCGACAGAAAAATGGATTGTTCCTCTTTTGCATCTTTGTTTACGTCTTGCATCCTGCTGTTGTGTCCTTTTTTTTGTAATATGCATGTAAAGCACTTTGTAAACCCAGTATTATAAAGGTGCTATATAAATAAAGTTATTTTTATTATTATTATTAATAATAATACTAAACTCTTCTCACCAACAGGCCTCTGAAATGGAGGCAATGTGGAATCATCATAAAGTTGTAATGCAAAACCTAACCACTAGGGGTAGCTCGAGAGTCCTGCTCCCGCAAACCATAGGCGTTTCGTATTGGGTACCCGTCTGTATCCAAGTGCGTTTGACCCCAAAGTCCATTATATCAGTGTGAATGCAAACATTCTGTGCATGAGTATCGTACCCGAGTCCAGCTGAGAAGGTAGTTCTGGTTACGGACTGCGTGGATTCCAGTACAAAACATTGCCGTATGAAAGCGATCTGTACCTGAGACCCAAAATTAACTAATTGTCACTCCGACAATGGAGTGGCCCCGTTGTCCCCTCAGGTGGGTCCCTCCCCACCTGCATGTGGCTATTTGTGGATCTGTCTGGATTTGTGGATTTCGCAGCAAGAATGTCTCAAAAATACGTCATAGAGGAAATCAGTGAATTTGTGTCATCGGCGATCCACAAATGTGAATCACATTTCACAAACAGAATTTTCAGTTTTACAAATGTCTTTTTTTGTTTTGATAATGAAAAAAAAAAATTATTTACAAATGCACATCTATTTGTAAAGACCAAAATACAAGTTGCAAATTTGTGGATATTAAAACACATGTGCAAACCAATGAGTATTTGTAGATAACCCTCTGTGCATTTATAAATGTATTAAAGAGGCAAAAATAACACCATATATCAGGGACAGCGACGGTCACTCTTGGTTTCTTCGCCTCAAACAGGATAATAGATAGAATAGTATTGCCTGTGAACAGAACAGTCGCTCAATTGATGATGTAAGGGTTTGTCCCTTTTGCGTTTGTAACACCCATCTGTTATATTTAGACTCTCTAATAGGTGGTCCGTCCTCAAACTTTTCCTCTTTTTAATTAGATTTCAGAGCAAATAGTAGGCTTCGATGTCAGGCTTTGATTGACAGGTCAGTGTGACAGCTCATAGCTCACAATCAGAGTTTCAGTTAATTTCCTAGATTCCACTCAACTCCACTTTAGTTGTGGTTAACATGTTCCACTGCCTGTTATGGAGAGCTTGATAAAGTTTTATGATAATTTTATTGAATCAGTAAGATTAGCATTAGCTCACCTCTCACCCCTCTAACTTGTATAACTCTGCCCCTTTTGTCAAATGTGGTCACTTTTGGCAAAAAAAAAAATTCCAATATGGTCAAATGTCACAATGGCTGTTCAGACACTAATAGTCAATGTTACAGTTCTTCCACCCATGTGAATCCATTGCTGTGTTCCTATATCCAAACTTCCATGAGTTCACTTCTACAAAGTACACTGTCTGCACAGATTTCAGCAGGTAAGTGTTGTTCCAAACCATCCGCTCTGTGGTGCACTTACCGGAAATTACGATCCCGACGCTTGCCCAGCTCGTCCTGCTGCCAAAAAAATATCCCCGACTTCACTAAGAAAATGGGAGAAAAAAAAAGATTTAGTAAAGTTTAGTAAATCCAAAGCTCAGTAATGAACAAAAACTATGTGAATAGCTAATGATTGCATTTTGCACTCCCAGTTGTTAGTTTTTAGTATATACTCAGACTGTTTTAGATGATTAAATGTTGATTATAATGTCTGACTATGAGTCGATAATTGAACACACCTTAGATTAAACATACTTTTACGTACATTTCTTACTTTCATCATGGCTGGAAATACATGTGAAATTACCTGTGATAATTTAATTTTCACCAGAAACTTGATAACCAGTGTAACTTTAATTACCACAATGATATTTTAATTTCTTGCTTAAATTAAATCTTCAAACGGTCCAAAATGTATGTGTGTGGTTGAAGTACATTTTCCTTTATGTACAGCTTATTTGATGCACATTTTCTCACACTTTTTATTGTAGCCAATAAACCTTTGTCAGGTTATGTTGAACAATACAAGTTACTTTTACCTTAAAAACAACAAATCCGATCTCATAGCAGACTTATTGAAGCCACAGAGGGAGGATGCAGGTAAGACTTTGAGTGACATCAGCTCCCTATTGCACAAACCGAGGTCAGGACTAAAGTATTTGGACACTGACACAAAGGACGTCATTTTGCTTCTGCACACCAAAACAATGGATCTGAAATAAATAAATTAGGATGTCATTGAAGTGTACACTTTAACAAAAATACAGCATAAACTGATTAAGAGTTACAATTATAATCATTTTGAATAAACTCCCTCCGTGAAATGACTGACAAGTAGCTTCATGTTCAGATGTGTCCTGGTCCCTGGTTATTATCCTATGACAAATAAAACAGATAAAAGCTGATTCCAAATGTTGAATTTACATTTAACAGCTGTTCAGTGGAATTCTCCATCTGGGGTCCAAATAGGTGTCAGTGCAAGTGAACGAAGCTGTTGTATGAAGCTGAAAAAAGAAAATAAATCTATCAGGGATATAGATAAAAACTGTAGCAGTGGCAAGATCACCATTTGGTATATTCGTAAAAAAAAAAATAAACCTGTTAGTTCAGCAATGACAAACACAGGTCTGGAGGACCACAGAAGGCAAATAAAGTACATGATCACAGTTAATTGTTGGTGAAAAAAATCTCTTTTACAAAGTCTGCTGAGTCCAGAACATGCCTGAGGATATACATGTCATTATCATCCTCTTAACAGTAAGGTGTAAAACACTGGTGACACATGACAACACAGGAAGGACAGACTAGAATCAGACATAAAACATCTGAGGACAGATTAACACTTGTACCAGAATGATGATGATCAGAAAATATGTGGAAAATAGAAGGAGCAGCTCATGATCCAAAGCAGACTGTGTGTCCAGCATGGTGGAGGGTGTGTGTGTTATAGACATCTGTGTGGCTGCCAGTGGAAGTGGGTCAGCGGTGTTTATTGATGTGACGCTGACAGAAGTAACAGGATGAATTCAGAAGTATACAGGTCCATCCTCTGCTCAGATCCACATAAATACTGCAAAACTGATTGGATGGCGCCTCACATTGCAGATGGATAATCCAAAACATAATGTAGTGTCACAAATATAGATGCATATAAACATAACTATACACTATGGGGCAAAAACAACTGGGTAGCTCAGTGGTTAACGCCACTGACTTTGGTGCGGAAGATGGCCAGTCCGAGACCCAGGTGATCCCTTGGGAAAGGTTCTTTAGGCTATACATCCCAATGTGGCCACAAGGGGGCGTATGCCTCATTATGCTGGTTCCAAACTGGTTGTGTCAGGAAGGGCATCTGACATAAAAACCTCTGCCAAATCAACATGTGAAGGTGATTCGCTGTAGCGACCCCGGAAGTGAAAAGCCAAAAGAAATCATCATCACACTAAAGTCTGGACTCACCTTCTTATTTTAATATACGTAATGCATACGACATACGAAGTGTCACCTTTAAGACTTTCGGAAAACATTTCAGGTGAATACGTCATGAAGCTCATTGAGAGAATACAAAGAATATGCAAAGCAGTAATAAAAGTAAAATGTGGCTATTTTGAAAAATCTAAAATATAAAACATGCTTTGAGTTATGTCTTTTTTTAAACTACATAATTCCATGTATCTATGGAGTCATAAGTTTGTATAGGAAAAAAATTAAACAAACTTTTCAAGTTTTGATCTTGAATTTTGAAAAATAAAATAATGTATTCCAATTGAAAAAAAAAAGTAAAAGAAAAAAAATAAGAGTATGAAAAGTTTTTGCAGGTTAAATATATTTTTCATTCAGTTCAATAATTCTTTTGAATAAATCATTTATTTTATTTTTTCACTTGCATATATTTTAATATTTAAAAGTTTTTTTTTTCAATTTTATCTTTTCAAAGTGGGATCTTACTTTTCACGGCTTCAAATCTTATTTTTTTTCACTTTCAGATGTAGTTTTTGCTTTCAAATCTTTTTTTCGCTTGTTCGAGTTTTGGCCCTTATGTGACCAGGGAAAATGGGTTTAAGCATTTATCTTCAGATAAGGTGACTGGAACAGTGTGTTTACAGGTCTGACTAAAAAGTCCATCAAACAACTGCAGCGGATCCAAAATGCCGCTGCTCCAGTCCTCACCAGAACATCACACCAGTTCTGAGGTCTGTCAGTGGATAGACTTTAAAATACTTTTGTTAGTTTATAAAGTCCTGAGTGGTTCAGGGCCCAAATCCATCAGTGACCTCCTTTTTACCGTCTGAACCATCCAGACCGCTCAGATCCTCTGGCACACGTTTGCTCTCTGTCCCCAGAGTCAGAACCAAACAGGGAAAAGCAGTTTTTAGGCTTCACACTTCTGGACCAAACTACCAGAAAACTGCAGGTGTGCTGAAAGTCTGTTCTTTAAAATCAAGGTTAGAGACTTATTTGTTTACAGCTACTTTTGATTGGAGAGATTAAGTTCTAATACCTGCACTGCAACTCGTAATTTTTACTGTTTTGATTGATTGATTAAATTCTTGATTTTAATCAAGACTGATTTCTAGCTTAACTGTCTCTTATGCTTGTTTTTTCTTTTTTGCACTTTCCTTTTTGTTTAAAGGCCAACTTCTCTCATTATTTTATTCATACTGCTGTGTCTCCACTATGGTTGAATGCATTGTGCATCATTTCTGTGAAAAATTATGTCCTATTTC
>JAPSES010000219.1:2762238-2776077 GCA_029822895.1 Maxillicosta whitleyi | reverse complement strand
GTTCATTTCTTTGTTAGCAGCATGTAATTCACATTTCTTTGGGTATGTTTCCAGTGTCAAGAATCTAATAAAATACAGAATGTCTTACATTCGAGGAATGGAAAGTGCTAATAACTGAAACTGTATCATATGAGGCTATGTTGAAAAGATTAAGAGGCAAAGAGTTGGTAGTATTAAGCAATTGGGATTTCTTTCAAGCGTACCTGACTTATCATTAGTTTATTTATTATAAGATCAGAGGGAATGTGAACACATTTCTGTTTCTTTCTACCTTATCATAGTATTTGCATTTTACTTCCCCCTCCTTTTTTTTTTAATATCCACGAGCATCGTCTATTTGTACTTTACTTGTCAGACTGTTTTGTAAGTTTTTCTCTGTATCCTCTGTTTTCTTTGCATGTTGTGCCATAAAACTTGTACCGTGGTTGTTTGTTTAAATAAAAACTTAAATTACAAAAAAAAAGAATCCGATAAAATAGATAAAAAACAAATGTGGGAGTAATATTACGGGATGTCAGTCACAATATGTGGGGGAACTGTGCTGCTTGGCAGAGCGCTTTTCTAGTTTTAAATGTATTTTTCCATTTATATGTTTAATTTTAACTGTATAGCCTGTTCACTCTCAGTAACTTAGTTCACACCTTCTCGTCACACCTCTATTTTCAGCTGTCTTCACTCTCACTCGTTTTCTAATATTCTGTCTCTTGGCATCGGGTTCTGGTGACAGATGGAGTCCTAGTGGCATCACTCAGGTAAAGATGACTAGGACTGACAGGCCTGCTGAGGGCACGCTGGCCGAGCGCAGCACCAGCACCTTTTTCACCAACACATACACACACCTTGTTATTCTGCTAATGCTCTCTAGTCTAAAGTACACAGACTAATTATTGAAGGTTTGTTCCCTTGGATGTAAGATTTAAGGAAACGGAAAATCTTTCAAAAACATCTGAAAACACG
Source organism: Maxillicosta whitleyi (assembly GCA_029822895.1). Classification (NCBI taxonomy): domain Eukaryota; kingdom Metazoa; phylum Chordata; class Actinopteri; order Perciformes; family Neosebastidae; genus Maxillicosta; species Maxillicosta whitleyi. The sequence continues at coordinate 2,775,120 of JAPSES010000219.1, read as the reverse complement.
GCATATGCAAATCTCCAAGGTGCAGCATTGCAGGGTTTCTTCAGACTTGTTAAAATGCAACTCGCATAACAAATTTTGCCTTGAGCTTCTGCGCTAATGAAAATATTCGTACTACCATCATGATAAAGAACCCACTGCTTCTTGTTGAGGGCTCCGTGTAATTAGAAAAACAGACAGAATATCAAGTACGTTTTGGATCAGTTGCTTGTTTGTTGTTTGTATGTCCACAAAAGAACTTGAACTTTTGACCATTGTAGAATAAAAACAGTCATTTCCATTCTGTTCATGTCAGAAATGTTATTCTACTAATGCAGTTGGAACATCACTGCTGTTTCCTGGGTCTCTTCAAGGTGCCTCTCACATTCACAAGACAATAACAGCACAAGGATCAACATGATGTCATGATGGTTAATTGCTAGTATCAAATGAAGAATAAGGACATTATTCATTTCAAGTTTCTTGTTCATAAATAGTTGCTTTTATGAAATTGGTACCTTCAAACTCGGGTGGCTAAAACTTCAAACTTTGGGTCTATTTTAAAAATAAATATTTGCTGAGATATAAGAATTTTTTTTAAAGATAAACACAGTTTTCTATTATTTTTCCTTTTTTTTTTAAATCTGCGTGTAACATGGTAAAAAGGACAGGAAAATTACACATAGTATTTCTTCAACTAATTTTAGAGTTTTGCAAAAATGATCACTGTTGCAAAATCACTTGCAATTTGTATGTTTAAATGGGCAGGTTCTGCATGTAACGTGAGTGGACACGATGGGTTACATACTAAACCTGGAATGAGACTGCTGATTCATGAAAAAAACCTACATGTCTGGATTAGAAAAGCCACTAGAATTGTCAAATTTAACAGAGTACTGCCTTTTCCATTGGACATCTGAGCAAAACTTTACAAATATTTACTAAATTTTGAAACAAAACAAAAAAAACCCAGAAGTGTTTAATGTCGGTTTTCCGATTAAATTACATATGCGATGATTTGTGTATTTAGTCATTCCATAAACTGCACCATGTTTCTTTTAAAACTCTTCTTCACTTGTTGCAACATCTGGGTTTTACTTTATTCACGTGACTGTAGCTGCGGAAAAAGGTCTTTCCACTGCAGTTTTGTGTCAAATACCAATTGTACTTGGCCCAAAAAACATCTATTTTCATCGAAAAATGAAAGTTTTGGTGAAATTGTCGTTTTTCCATTAGGCAAATTTTTATGCACAAGTTATATTCATTCATTTTAAGGGTCAATAGAAAAGTGACAAGTGTCTTTATAGTGGTATATAAGACCATTTCAAGCCATGTTTTCAAAATCAAATGCACCAACACCTCGGTAGCTTTTCCTGTCCCAATTTGATCCTATTTTTGACCCCAATATTGATTTTGGCTCAGAGCAAGAATATAATTTTTTTTTTTTTTTTTAATCTGAGGTCATCAGTAGGTACATCCATTTAATTTTGTCTTTTATTATTGGTTGTGAAAATCACCAGATGCCAAAATGAACCCAGTTTTCCAGAACCACTCACATGCTTTTGGTGTCCACTCTTAGTATCATTTATCCATTTAATATCTGACACTGCTTTACTTTAACCCTTAAGGACCCAGTGTGACTTTTGTGGCACTTCCCAAATGATTTTTTTCTGCATTTAACTTTTCCTAATTGATTTATCACTATTAATTATAATATTATTCACAGAATTTATTTATTTTTTTGCATTTTTCAATAAAATTCAATTTAATTTAAAATTCAATAAAAACTAAAAAAAAAAAAAACTGAAGAAAAAAATAATTTTCAGTAAAATATATAATTAACTGAACATGAGACACCACTGTTATTGATCCAAGTCCAAGGGTTTTACTGGTGAATCAATGTTATAGAAAACGACAGTGTTTCCACAGTAACTACAGAGCCTCTGAATGTCCAGATGGGTCAAATCTGATGAACATGAAAAGATGATAAACTGCACTTTACACCAATTATTTACATAGATTGATAGAATTAGTGGCTCAATAGTTTAGTTGGTAGATGCATTTGGTTGACGGTGGATGTCTGGGTCTTTTATGTGTTAAGTGTATGACTCAAAAATTTACTTCTAGCTTCAACGTTTCACCAGATAGTTGTGATTTCCGTGTCCAAACTGCCTCAGCCTGCTTTAACTGGCCTTCAGACTGGCCTTCAGACAGCCCTTCATGTCAGGGAATTAAAGTCTTGAGGCTCTCACCAAAGCCCCTACACTTCCCTGACAGCAACAGTCCTTTATAGTGTTCATATCCTTCAACTAAAAGGGAAACTTCAGTAGTTCTTGGGTTTTGCAGGATGGAACAGGTCGTCCTGTTTACATTCGTCTACTGCTGTGCTCCACCTGACGGAACGACTGAAGGCCAAGGAAGTGTTTGTCTGGACTTCTGAGTGCAGACAAGCATTTGATGATGCACTGCAGTTTGACTTTCGGCTCATGGTCTGAGCAGAGGCATCAGCTCCTTCACCACGAGGATGATGAGAATTGTATGAGGTAGTTGTAGCGCCCCTAGTGGTATACGCTGACAACAACCCCCTGCTGTGTTTATAGTCATTATAAAGCATCAGCTCGATGAATACACGTAGCTGACATCTCAAAAACTGATTAATATGTGTTTTTACATGAACACTGAAAACCATTAGTTCCATAAACTCTGAACTCTACATATTTATTAAAGTGTAGATAAAAAAAACGCTCTGAAAATGATCTGGTGTGTGCAGCGTTAATTATACACGGAGGTGGGGAAATGTCCATTTTGATAAATACCCGGCGATGCATATACGTAGCCTTAGATTGGTTGAGGCTTTCTGGAGTCTGTTTTCTGGCGGTGGGATGGACTGGATGGCACAGATAAAGGGATTAATATTTATTTTAAAAAAGTCTATCTAACAAGACTGTAAATGACGTTGTTATGTAGTGTTTAATATACTCTTTTACTGTATCAGTAAGCTGGTGCGTAGCATTAGCTCACCTCCGACCCCTCAGACCCCTGTACTTCTGTCTCTTTTGTTCAACCATGTTCACTCGTGACTCTAAAAATCCAACATGGCAACGGTCAAATTGTAATCTACAAACAAAACAGTAGTTCAGTAACCGAAAAGTGATCTCATGGTTCTTAATATATTCAGGCTTTACACCGCCCACTGAAGGGAAGGCAAGGGGGACTGTTTTTGGTTCAATTTGTTTTTTTGTTTGTTTGTTAACACTTTAGCAGCAAAATTATTGGTTGAATTCATTCCATACTGTGTTTATAGATTGCCAGTGACTTAGAATAGATGTCACAACATTTTGTGGAAAGTAGGTCAAAGTTCACGTCTACAAAAGCATCAATTTTGTTTAATTTACTTCAAACTTGTCACATATATAGAGGCAATTTATATGCAGCACACACAGGCATGAAGACATCAGCTGGATCTGTGCCAAAATAAGGTACGATATGTGCGAGGGGCGGGGTTTGTTGTGTCTGACACCACTTATTTTAGATTGTTTTTCACACCTTCAGGTGCGATGATCATTGTTTTGGTCGAGCTATAATTGCTTCATCGCGCTGTAACTTGAGTTAATAGGAGGATGATTTAGGGAAAAGCAAAGAGATTAAATGTGTGTTAGCTTCATCCTACAGTTTTTGAAGGAGTAAATAACTTAAATTGTACTAATAGTAGTAGTTATTATTTTATGTCTTTTGTGTAATAGTAAAAATGTATTTCTTTGTTTTGTTTTATAGTGAATATTTGCTTTGGGAATTAGCTTTTGTAGGTGTTTGAAATGTTTTTTTTATGTGCAAAATAAAATCAGTCAGGCATTCATTCTGTTAGAAAAATCATCTGACATCCTAAGTGTTTATTCATGTGTAATTTTAGAAAAGTATTAAGGCCTCAGCTATATGTTAATGTCTTGTCATTTAGACAAAATATCCATTGCACCTTTGCAAGAGATATGCCGTAAGCCAAGATAAGACTGCTCCCAGGATAGGAGACATGGCTATTTTCCATACACTTTTTTCTATAACTATAAGACTGAGCTCGGAGGGTTCAACGCTCTCAGCAGATGGAAAAACAAATCTGTTCTTAAAGGCCTCGTACATGAATTAACTTAGAAACAGCACTAAAAAAATGACCCATAAATTAGCAGCAGAATCATGTGGATGGAAAAGTGCTGATAGACGTCTTTAACATATCATTAAAACTGTCATTTTGCCTGATAATTTTCCCTCATTAAACACCTTTTATCATTTGGGTTACAAAAACCCACTGTTTCCATTAGCTCATTACTTTCACATCAGCATCATATCTCAGTTCTGGTTTTGTCTGCTCTGGATGCCAACTGTCACCCCCCACTGCTGCCCCATCTGGCCCCTCAGTGTCATCCTCGACCGCAGTAGCTGCAGATACTTCACCTCTGCCCAGGGTTCTGATGATGGCCATGGCAACCAGTTTGTCTCCAGGCCAACAAGACAGTCATTACAGCTCGATGAGTGTGTTCACATGCACGGACTACATTATTCCTATATGTTCTGATATATTTGTTTTGGTTTTTTTTGTTAATTTGCATCAAAATCTGAGCATTCGCCTTTTGTCTCCATCCTGCAGCAGCCGTATTCTTCACACAGTGACTGAATCTGTTAGCACATTCCAGCTCTATATCAGGCACCTGTGACGGTATTCCACTTGAATGGACTTAGTTGTTAATCCGACAGCCTTTTCTCTGAGTCAGATTACTGTGCTGCCATCAGAGTTTCATGAGGGGCGGCCATCTGCTCAGACAGATCTTACAAGACGGCGATGGGATGATGCTGAACACTCGGCAGGGGGCATCGACAGGATCCTCTTAAAACCATGCGTCTGAAAATGTAATCTTAATGGTTTTTAACTTTTATTTTTGTGTGAAAATCATCGCGGAACGGAAAGTCTGAGCTGTTAAAATTCAAATCGGAGTAAAATATCAAGCTGGATGGCTCATGATCAGGAAAACTTTTACCATTTTAGAGGTCAGATTTCAAAAGTATTCACTTCATAGAAGAAATAACTTTATGGCAAGAAAAGAGTCGCTGCTTCTGTCTTGTTAAATGTAGAAGCTGAGTGAAGAAAATGCAACTCCAGGACTTAAAAAAAAAAAGACAGGAAGATGAAGTTAAGATGTAGTTAAAATGAGAATGTTCCTTTGTGAATGTGCCTTGTAAAAGAAAAAAAAAGGTAAATTTCATACTTGTAGTCACTGTTCAGGTAAGAACAGCTTCATCAGCACTTCATAATGAAAACCCATCTGCTTACATCTTAAAGGATTGACGGTGCGATACAAATACTGATGACTTCTGTATGGTTAAGATAGTTCGCCATATGCTAACAGAATATGAAAACACCATGCTTGGCAAATAGGATACAGGAGTATTGCTGCAAGTTTATAATGAGTCGAGAGGGTCGGAGGAAGAAGAGGGGGCAATGGGATCTGGAGTGATGGGGGGAAACGAAAACGCTGACAGCACTGAAGAGAAAGACAAATTGAATGAATGTAGACAGAAGAAGGAAGATGAAAGTGGAGGATAACGATGGAGGGAGTACAGAGGAACAGACAAGAGGGGAGAGAGGGACAGAGATGCAAAGTGACAGAATGAAAGAGGGGTGAAGTAAAAAGAAATCAGACTAAAATGGAAACGGATGGACAAAGAAATGAGGAACAACTATGCGGCGGCGAGCGACAGAAAGTGTTAGAGGAAGACAGTCAGTGTGTAAATCAAACGGAAGCAGCAGCGAAGTTCAGCTGAAATAAAACACAAGACGGACAGAGATAGATAATGAGGAGAAGCAGCGAAAAAAGGGTCTGTATTCCCATTACTTGTCTGTGATGAATCATAGTCCATTTAATTATACGATTAGCCAACACACACACAAACAGACAGAGTTTCTAATGATAGTATGGTGGTCAGCCATTAGGCTTCACCATGACAGACTAATAGAACTTCCCATTAAAGCCAGCCTCTTCTCACAATGGCAAACAGTTCCTTTAATTACTCAAAGATTTCCGCTAAATATGGTGCCTGTCGGAGTCCCTAATGACTGTGACTGGAACATTATAGGGATCCATTAAAGAGGAGCTGTTTTTTCTCATGACGAGAGCAACACTTGCATTGGGAAAACAATTTTTCCTCATATTGTGCGCTTTCCATACGCGTTTAATGAAGAACTGACTCATTTAGCCATATAAAAGAGCCAGTCTGTCCTGTCGGGGCTCCATATGATGTTTGTCAATTAGAAAGATAATTTTATGAGCCAAGAAAATCACAGGAGGTAAAGAAATATCTAGTTTTGTGATTAAAAAAAAAAGTCAATGAATTGCATTCATAAGGTACATGCTGATATCAAAGTACCACTGCGTTGGCACATTGAGTTTAATGTATGAGAATGAGGTGAAAATGAGGCTGAAAATAACTACATTATGGTGATGTTGAAGCTGCAGAGACATCCTAAGTGACGTTGAGCAGAAATCTGATCTGAATCAGTTTTAACACAAAAGGCGACTTCATCTTAAAATTATCATTTATATTGACATTCATCATATGTGTAAATGTTGGTACTATTGGGCGAAATTTGGTATCAATCCAATACCAAGTAAATACAAGGCCAGTATTGCAGATAACGCTATTTATTTAATTTATTTACAAAGGCAGCTAATTTACTTTTTCATGTAAAACAATGTATTATCATGAAGTGTAAGCTCTGCACCATGAGAATCCAGAATTAAATGATAATATTCATGATTAAATGATTTTTCTCTTAATTAGTTTCCATAACGACCACAGTAAAAAAAAAAAAAAAAAAAAAAAAAAAACAGGACAAAGATGATAGGTAAATAAAATAATTTTAATTTACTATCTCCTGAAAATATTAGAGAACCAAGAAATGTTTTAAATTAAACAATTATTTTCTCATTTGAGGGTTTTGTTCAGTTTGAGTTAGTTAAAAAAAAAACACAAAAAACTTCCAGTATAGAAAGTATAAAGAAATCAAACGTCTATAAAAATATAAATAAGCCTTATAACAAGATCAAAAGTACAACAAAATAAATAGAACAAGTATAACAATATAAATATAACATGATCAAAGGTACAATATAACAGGGTTAAAAATGCAACAAGATAAAAAAAATAACAAGATCAACAACATAAATATAACAAGATCTAAAATAACAATTATTACACACAACTGTTGAAAAATAAAAGCAGTAGTGCAAATAACTTTTAGTCTGCCTTCTGTCCCAGCCTTTCTTTTCTTCTGTTACATCTCTCTCTTTTTCCCTTTATAGGTTTTTGTTGAGAAACAATAGCACGTTGACATTTTCCCCTTTTATGGCACTTCTCTGACTTATTAACAGTCCTGCCTCAGAAAAAACCCTCTGCAGGTATGGAGGTTGCAAGTGGAGGACAGAAACTGAAACTTGAGTATTGATTCCATAGTGCAAGTATCAATACAATACTGCTACCAACGTGGTATTGATAGTATCGATACTTGGTATCGATTCACCCACCACTAAATGATGGTAGAATCCAAATGGGAACAACTCTCTTACCATTAACTGCAATACAAAATGGAAGAGGCAGGACTTAGACTCTATATTAATCCACTCCTGCTGCAATAAGTAGATTAATTGCCATATATGTAAATGTACAGAAAATAAATGTACAGACACATAATATCACAAGCAACATGAAAAATACCACATGTGTTGGTTCCAGGTTGTGGTGTCTGAGCTTACGTTAGGGTTAGGGAAGGCACGCGGCTCAAATCAGTTACATAGTTACATGAAACAAACACATTTCTATGATAAAGTTTGTACATATATAAACTTTACCATAGTATTCTATAGTGTAGTAAATATGTATGAAAGCAAGTCACACACATTAGTGTTATGTGCAAATCCATAATTATAATCCCCATCCATTTCCTGTCTACGGTTTCTTCCTATTAACTGTGTCATGAGGCTGTTGTCTCTTTTCCGACGTGCACTAATCAATACAGTTGCAAGATGAAAACATGGATTGTTTCAAGCTTCTCAAGTATGGACCAGTATCAATAGTTTTGTACAGATGTGGGCTGCATATGGAGAGGAAAAGACATTAAATGATTTGCCATTTCCTATTGTGTATAAATGAATGTATCAATCAGTGCAATTATCAATCAATAAATTAACCCCTCTAAATACAGCATGGGGTCTTCTGGTGAAGACTCATTTGTACATGGTAAGTTATGCAACAAAGTATAATTTTTTAATTTATTTAGTGAAAGTGATCGTGTCTCAGCAGCATGTCAGTGTTGCATTAGCTCTTAACTAATTGAAATGCAAACCACTTTAATTCTGGTAATTACATGTAATCTTATTACCACATATAGAATGTCTGTTGAAATTGTGTTCCCAATCACTAGAACAAATGCTTTAGAGGCGCACAAGGGAAACAAGGCACCTGTTTGTTTTGCAGTTTATTATCCCAGCGGAGAGTTATAAGTCCTTCCTCTGTTCCTTGCTGCAAATCCTCTTATTATTATGCATACAATAATGTACAATGCGGCAGCACAGATACAATAAAGATACATCAGTAATGCAGCTTATTCTCAACTTTCTTTTGGGTCATAAGAAAAAGTCACCTCTACACTTGAATTTAATAGGGAAGAAAAAAAACTGATTAAAAACCTTGCAGCCACAGTGAACAAATGAAAAATAGTTCTTGGAACACCTTCATTACAGTCTTTCTGCTGCTCTTAGAGGCATGGACTTATTTATTAACCTTTCCATTAAGACTCGCAGACCTTAGATTAGTAAACAAACTGATCTATTCAGCATTTGGACAAATATTTACTTAACAGCACATTTTAATTGAAAAAAAAAAAAATCAGAAGATTAAAACACAGTGAGGTAGCTGAAAGTTACAGCAGTGGATATACAAAAAAACAACAACAAAAAGAACCCCAAAAAGCCACACTTTAGGGCTGTGACTACACTGTAGGGTTTTCACTGTGCTGTGGCGTCATTACAATTAAGACTGTAGCTATTTGTGCTCTCATTTATTCACTGTCACATGGACTGATCAGGCCCAGCACTGGGCACAGGTGCTCTGGCTGAAGTCCCACCTGTTTGCCTCTGCTTTGTTTGGTTCTGTTTCTGTCACTATCCATTTTAAAACTGTCCAAACATGTTGTACTTGTTACCAACAGGAGGAGAGAAGGCCTTTACCCACTCTACTGTCTCACTACTATTACCTTCTTGCATATTATACTATACTCAATGGGAACTGCCACAGTACTGTAGCATAAAATATTGGTTTGTCTGTTGCCACAGACCAATCAAATGTTAGCATTTGTACTCGAGCCAATCATGGACACAGTTACATGAAGACATTAGGCTCTTGTTGCCACAGTACTGTGGTCATATATGACCTATACTTCAGTGCATTTTGTAAAGACAATACTGTGGCAATTGATGGAAGAAATGGTAAATTGGTGATAGTATTGTTCGAATTTTAATCCTAATTTCATTCTATTGTTCTACTTTTGCTTCCTTAATGATATACTAACATCAATTTAGAGTTCTAATAATGTAAATAACTGAAAAATCTAAATAACTGCAGAACTTATAATACAATATTTTTATTTAGTTTTTAGATTTCATGAACAGAGTTTACTTCTTATCAGATTCAGTCTTAAATTTAGAATGAAATTATAAAACTGCACAATAATTATATTTGCATAAACATATTTTTAATAGACCAGATCCCTGTACACATCCACTCACTGTATAAAACTCCAATTTGCACTCTGTACATATTACAATATAAATCCAATGTAAATCTCAACCTATTGTTGTCTTTGTCTTTAGTTCAATGTTTGTTTATTAGGTCTATGTTTAAGTGTGTTTGGGTTCATGTTGAAATTGTACATTTGTGATCAAAGAAAAAACGAAGCCAAATCCATTGTCTGTGTTCACATACTTGGCCAATAAAGCTGATTCTGAAGTCAAGTTCATTTTTTGGAGCTGGACAAGATATGATCTGACCATCACAGTGTTGTAAATATAAATATACTTCAGGGTTGGACACTGACTACGACACAAATTCGACCTCAAACGGTAAATGCATAATTGGACAGAGATCCACTTTCCATGAAGGTAATGAGAATCCATCAAAATGCAAAGGCAAGATCAGGATGTTTCTTAAAAATGTGATCTGTGTCCAGACACATTATCCAGATGCACTTATGGATCACATTTTTAATACCGGGCATAAATGGGGTCACAAAGCGTCCACAGAGCTCTGGGGCTGCTTGTATTATTTGTCAGCAAATTCAACATTTTTTGCTAACATATGAGACATCTGCTTTTGTTCGCCCCTCTTTGAAGCCTACTGTGATTCCAAGGTCTTACATCTATCATGTGAAAATCTGAGAGCTCTGCAGGAACGGCAGCGGTAACTAAGAGAAGCAGAGTTCAGACGAGGGTCAATCACCTCTTAAATTTTCATTCTTTGTATTTGTCCCATTTTGTTTTACACCATAATTAATTATGTGGGTTAGAACTAGATGGGCATTATTATTGTCATTGAGCTTGTCATGAAGGTCAGTGTAATTAATGACATTCACTACAATCTGGATAATGTTCTGTACTGTACTTCCTGCTGTTACCTTAATGAATGGTTTCGGCACAACCTGCATAGAGATATGGCGAGAAATTCAGCTTTCCTTGAAAAAGAAAGGACATTTTCTTGGAATTATTAAACCCTATGGAAATAATTAGTTGCAATACAAGTTGTGGTGGGAAATGTTAAAGCTATGCATTATCTGGCAGTTAATCATGTTTTTATACCAGAGCTGTGGAAGATGCAGCGGTGTGATGTGGTTTGTTAAACAGTCAGTCAGCTTGTAGTTGGAGTAAACAGGAAAAACTGACAAAAGGAGTTAGATCTTCTGTCTCAGGTTCACAACATAAATTTGTATGAGTCTCCCAGGTAGTCACTGGGACAAATCCAAACTCTGAAGCATCTATTTTTATTTATTGATTTATTTGTTGTTTTTTTTTTCACCACTGTTTGATCAATAATAGAAATGGTGCAGTAGAAAGTCACCATCCTCATTTATATTTTAAGATGCTATGAAATATATTCAGCCACAAAAAAAAAAAAAAAAAAAAATGCTGAAAATCCAGCAGTTAAAACAGAAATACTCATGTCTTATCTGGTCACAGTAGTATGAACTGATTTCTGCTAGCAAATCAACTAAACGTCACCTTCACACACCGATAATGCACACGCCTGTCATCTGCTCGTTTGAGACATAAACAGATGAAGGGAGTGAGCTGAGACAGTAAAGTAATAGAGAAGGACAAAGACAGAGGTCTGGGAGACCTTCTGCCAGAATACTGTGTCTGCCAAGACCTTCTCCTTATGGGAGCTCCCTTGGCATGAGGTTTGGCATCAGTTCTGACACCACACTGATTACAAATGAAGACACTATGTTTGTTCTGCTCTCCTTGGTGATGTGCGTGGGGTTTCTTTTCCAGTATGTTGTCCATGTTAACATCCTGGAATCATTATTGCTTTGTGCATTTCTGTACAGTGGACTCCACACTAATGGATCAGACAGCAATGAATGAAGGAACGCTGAAAAAAAAAAACACTCTTTGGTACAGATTTTCACAGAATATAAATGTAACATCTTATTAAGAGATAAACAAGTCTGTCTGATATAAAATCTTTAGACCATAGTTTTTGAAGACTCTTAGTCTATGTTCAGACTGCAGTCAAATGTGACCCAAATCTGATTTTTTTTTTTTTTTTTTTACCCATATGTGAGCTGTATCCCATCTGTTAAAGACAGTTTGAACAGCACAAATGTGATTTTTAAATTTTTTTTTTTTTTTTTCAAAAACAAACCAACCACTTTAATATGTGGTCTTAAATCCAATACGTATCTGATATTTTCCAATGCGACTTCAGTCTGAACAGCCAGGTCGCATTTATCCAACATTTACATCATTGAAACATGGAAAATATCACAATTCTTCATCCCAGGAGGAGGAGCGGTGGGGATATTTACTTCCATAAACACAGTGTGTGCCTGTGGGGTCATGGATTAGATCAGGACGTCTTTTGTGCATGCGGGCCACTTCAGGTTTACACGCAGTTCACACTCAAATCTGGTAGAAGTCACATTTAATGTCATATGAACAAACACTAAAAAAATTGGACTTCACCAAAAAATCTGAATTGTGCATAAGACCTGCTGACTGAACGTAGCCTTACTGAATGTGGAAAACATCTTACACAATCTCTGTAGGACAGGGGTGTCAAACTCATTTTAGTTCAGGGGCCACATGACCTGATATGATCTGAAGTGGGCCTTAAAAATGTGAATGACATGAAATTGTTGACATTTTTTTTTTTTAACAAAAACAAGGGCAATTTGAACAATATTCTGCCTCAGTTTATCATCTATACAGGTTTGTTACAAGATCATGGTGGATTTACAAATACACAAAACATTAGCAACAGACAGAATATTGTTAAAAATTGTATTTAGTTCTTTTATGACTTTTCAGGTTGTTGATATTTATTCAGATTATTAACACTTTTGTGAAAGGACAGTTTGTAAATGTAAACATTTTCTTTTTATTTATTTAATTTTTACACCAAAACATAGAGAACTAGAAAAGCACTCGGAGAGCGCAGACCTCCGCCAAGTTCAACCCCCCCACCCCACCACCACCATATTAGTCCCTCATTTATTTGGACAGCATTTTAAGAGTCACCATCTGGTGGACATTTGTTATTATTACCACAGCAACGCCAATGATAACTAATAGAGAATCTTTTAAAAAA
>JAPSES010000219.1:2747301-2762138 GCA_029822895.1 Maxillicosta whitleyi | reverse complement strand
AGAAACAAAATGTTTGGCCCCATTGACCCCAATGTTAATGAAAATTTCAAAGTGATCCAGAATCCAGGATTTCTTCCGGATCACCTCCAAAAGTTAATAATTACTTCCTTGTGCCATTGCCAAATCCTGAAAATTTCATCAAAATCCGTCCATAAATTTTCGAGTTATGTTGCTAACAGACAAACAGTCAGACAGACAGACAAACAAACCCAGGCAAAAACATAACCTCCTTGGCAGAGGTAAATATTTGGATTTGTCATTATTTATAGGTTATTATTATAATACTTTACTGGTCTGATCCATTTGAGATCAACTTGATCTGTATGTGGAACCTGAACTAAAATGAGTTCAACATCATTGATCATTAATACCTTCAGCGTAATTTTTACATTTCACATATTCATCCCATGGTTCAGATTGCCTTTAATGGGACCAGTTTTGGCCTGTGCTGTAAGATATATTTATTTCATTTTTTATTCAGCCTTTGTTTATATAAGTAAAAACACAGAGATAGAGATCTCATTTTCAAGTATAACCTGTTCATATAACATATAAGTGTCTACTTCTCACCACAAAAACCTGCAAATGTTCCTATTATTCTTATAGTACAAGCCAGTTCTGTGACTTTGTTAAAGTGACTGTGTTGGTTACACTCATCTGACAGTTACTATTAAGAAGCAGCGAGCATAGTAACAATGGGTTACAGCCTCGCCGATGTGAGATGAGGGTCATCAGTGACAGATGGTAGTGGAATTCATTCATTCATTTTTTTTTTGTTCAATATCAAATATTTTGCAGTAATATGAAACAAATGTTCAGTCTTCTGTGCTGAATATTCATTACAGTAATACAGTCTGAACTGCACTAGGGCACATGAATTATATATGGTAATTCTAAATTCCAGAAATGTTCATCTTCAATAATAGAAAATATTACATTATGAAAAGGGACATCCAACCATCTCTGTCACTACACTCAAGAATTAACAGCGATAACAATCTGTATAGTCCTGCGTATGCTTAGATATTTAGATATTGAAATGGAAAGGAATGAAGTGAATGAATCAAATGGTGCTTAAAGGGGTTGCAGTTCCACAACAGCGCTTATCAAAGCACATCGTTTAAGAAAGATACACCTGCTATTAGTCGAATGTGTCTGCCTCCGGGGAATTGAATCAAGATGTCTGGTGTCTTACAACGCTTTTATACACAGAAATAGACCAAGAGTTGAAACATACATACACAAATCTAAAATAAAAGACTCAAACACAAGCATTTAAAAATAACAAGACAGCAAAAAGAAACAGAATGATTGTAGTAACATCAATATTCTATTATCTAGTATAAACATACTAAAATATTCATTTACCTTTGTGTTCTACAAGGTATACACCCTTATGTGTGCAGAAAATACATCCACTGACCTCCTGTTCATGCCCTTCTCCCTATTTTTCATTCAACCACACTGACCATTCGCCCTTAGCTGACTGAAATCTAATCAGTTCATCTTTGAATCCAAGTGAACAGCTTTTTTTTTCTGAGATATTGAGATGTAAACTTCTGGAGCTACAGACAGATTTTAGATAATAGCTGTGGAAGCATCTCAGTGTTTAAAGCTTTTCCTTTTTTTTCAAAGGGCTGAGGTGTTTTGGGTTAATGGGAGTCTGGTGATTCTTCTACAAGAACATTTAGGCTCAGAATGATGTTATATATGTAATTTAGCACCATGTATAATGCATTTGTAAATGAAACTGGGTTCATTTTGGTATCTGACACAATTTAGCCATATTTCCCCCCACGATGTACCTAATGATGACCTCATATAAATGAAAAAAAAAAAAAAAAAAAAAAAAATATATATATATATTCTTCCTCTGAGCTGTCTCAAAATTAATGCATTTTGAATAAAATATTGGGGCTAAAAATAGGACCAAAATTAGGACATGAAACGCTACCTATAGGTGTCAGTGTATTTGATCTGGAAAACATGGCTTGAAATGGTCTTGTATTCCATATAAATAAAGATACTGTGTTAAATTTGATTATCCTAGTGGTTTTTCTAATCCAGACATGCAGGGTTTCGCATGTAACCCATCGTGTCCACTCGCATGTAAAAAACAAACAAACAAAAAACAGCAGTGAGTCCCTTTTAACATGTTACACACAGATTACAGGTAGTCCTGGGGTTATGAACGTGTTCCATTCCTAAGATGGTGACATAACCCGAATTTCGATGCAAGTCGGAATTAACCATTTAGAACCCCTAAATACCCCCTAAATCTCTAAAATGTTTTATCTGAAAAATTGTTTCTCTCTTATCTCAGTAATTTCTTAGTTTTAAAACAGACCCACATGCTTACAAACCTCCTTCATCCCATTAGTCTACATTTGGTTTGAATTTTTTAGCCTGACCAGTTTCATAGAAGCACCAAAATAAAAGTAATAAAAGAAAGTAAACTTTCCTAGAAACCAGCAGCAATCATTACATCGGGGAAAAGTCACTTTATGTAAATGCTCTTAATATTGATTTTACTTTAATTTGACTTGGATGCTGCACAAAATGACTCTTCTAAGCCTAGTAATAACAGGACCAACTGGCACCTATAAAGTTCAAAAGCTGTGGAAACAGTATATACAATATCCAAGGATAGCAACTCACACCGTCCTCTTGAAAAAAAACACTTTTCCTTCCACTTGTAGGATAAATTACTCATAGTCAGCTGCACATATTTGTTTTTCTTTGTGTGTCTTTCTTTTCTGCTTGTGTTGAACACTGTCTTTTCCAAAATAAAATGCCCCTTCCACAGTGTAAAACTGACAGTCCAGACACTGACGAGTCCGCTAATGCTTTAAAGGCCCATTCTGGTATGTTTTGCTGACACCTTTAGCTGTTAAGTGAAGTGCAGCAGAAGCCTGTAGACATTAGATTCACTTGAGTAAACCAGATGGACATGGCATCATGGTGACACAAGAAAAAAAAAAATACTGCTTGTTATAAACTTGATATTTGACACTATGGACTATATTTATTTTCAATGAAACAAAAAGATGGTTCCAGGCATGTGAGACTGTATTGAATAAAAACAGAATGTTTGAAACTTGGACTGAAACTTGTTATCGCCTTAACCAATTAAATTACACCTATTAACTACCTGTTCATTTCATCAACTGCTGTTGTAGCTTCAACTGAGAGGTTTCATGGGAACAAAGGTGAATGTGATGAATATAACATATGTATGTGATAATTTGTCACACGTCTCATTTTGTAAGTGCTATTATCCCTGTTTCTCAAGTTTTTTTTAATATAGTCTGCACAAGTACTGTTTTTAAAGAACTTTATTTTTTCAGCAAAAGTAACATCACACATACAGTGTATATACATATACATAACAATGGTCTAATGATAGAAAATAGAAAAAGTAAAGAATAGTTGAATGTACAGTGTCTTTGTATCACTTTACCTATCATATACTTACACCTCATCTTGTAATTTAACAGACTAAAATGACAAAATTCATACGTATTCGTCGTTTTCATTTCATAACGCAAGTTCAGAAGCATTTATACTTCTACCTGAGGTGAAATGCACGAGCTGATGATACTCACCTCTATTCAGTTCTCACCTTGTAACTCCTTGGCATTTTCAGACCCGGTATCTGGATCCGTGCTGTATTTGGATGCGCTCACACCTTTCCTGCAGATATTTTGTTCACAAGGACGTACTGTGGCGCGTGCCTGAGTGCGAGTGGGTGTTACAGGACCAAAACAGTAGGTGGTGGTGTGGAAGGAATTCTGTCGCTATCCAAAAAACGCAGAAATGTAAATCCTTACGGCATCGACTGAGCGACTGTTCTGTTCACATGCAATACTTTTCTATCTGTTCGTCTGTTTGAGGCAAAAATGTACTTTGTTTTGGTGTAAATGCATGAAAATGTATAGAGTTGTGAGTATTTATCGGATATTATGGTAGTATTTTACTGATTTGATCCACTTGAAATTGAATTGTTCTGTCTATGCTCCCGAACTAAAATGATTATTAATATCTTAGTTTCATTTTAGCATTTCACAAAGTCATCACAAGGGCCGGACTGGACACTTTAGCAGACCAGGCTACATGTTTGATACCCCTGATCTAAACCACCATTTTAGATACATGTAGGTGATACGTGACATGTGTAACTGCTGCATCTGTTTGTTATTTAGCTATTTAGTTACAGTTACAGCTGGATTTTATAATTTGTCAGATCAATATTCATGTAATCTTCTGGTTAATTTTTAATTCATTTCATAACGTGGCTTCGTGGTGTTGATATGGAGCCGTTCAATTTAAAAAAAAAACTTAAAAAATTAAGACACGCACATTATGTATTTGATTGGTTTTGATTACTAATATAATTTCCTGTCACTGGTTTACATAATACAAATGTGTGTCATGACTGTGCCTGTGTATCCATGGTTTTAGATTCTCTAGCCAGATTCCACAGTTGTTTATGCACTTCTTTTTTTTTTTTTAAGAAATTGAAACATTCCTCTATGTAGTGAACTGAGATTGATTTCTATGTCTAGGAAGTCAAGGAGGTGAAAAATAAGGACTTGAGAGAGGTGTATTATTGCAGGAGACAGGCTGTGGGTTGGCTCAGATGACAGCTGAAAGGCAGGTTGAACGGTCATATATTCACAGCCTGGCAAAAAAAAAAAAAAAGTTGAATAATTATTTGCTTCTATTGGCACCATTTAGATCAAATGAAATATCACAACATATTACAGATTTTTCTTTCTTTTTTTTTTTTTCCCAAAATCTTGTGTTGATGATGAGGGAGATTCTCAGTGTGGTTCAGGTCTGGACTGGTTAATCAATGTGTGAAAGTGATGACTCATGCGCCCTGAAACACACCTCCACAATGTGTCACCAGGGAAGAAAAGAATCCACTGATGTTCAGACCTGGTCATTCAGTATATTCAGGTTCAGCTGATCTTATTTTATAGACTCTTAACGTTGCTGAAACTAAACCTGACCCACTGACTCCAGTTCATAACACTGCCCCCACACTCTTACACTGTAGGCACTAGGCATGATGGGTATTCATGTCCTCCACCTGTCCTCTCACCCTGATTCGTCCATAACTCTGGAGCGAGGTCAGTCTGGACTCATCAGACGATATGACTTTTTTTCTGCTGAAACACAGTCCATTATTTATGTTTTATATCAAACTGGTGATTGTTTAAGAAAGGAGAAGCGACCCAATTACATCAGTTAGCGTGCTTGTTTTTTCATTAGTATGACTCAGAATAGATGGAACTTTATCGTTAATGAAGCTAATTTAGTGTGTTAAGTTGTATAAATGGGAGAAGAGGTGGGATTGAACAAGTTTTCTTCTTCCCACTCCTTTACGAGCAGTACTTGAGTTTATTTTTTTATTGCTGATATACTTGACAAGTGTTTTATTTATTTATTTATTTATTTTTACCTTAAATTTGCTAAATGTTTTGTGCATCTGCTCTGTCATTGTCTTGTATTGTTTTGGTTATTTCCTTTGGCTTGAAACAAATAATAAACAAAAAAAATAAAATAAAAGAGGCATATGAATCACTGCAGTAATAATCAAATGAAATCATCTGACTAATTTGTTAGTCCATGTGCAGACTGTTATTTGGCTTGGCACTGTTTATTATACAAAATAGGACCAACTGCCCTGTAGCTCATTGGCATGTTCTGTTCTATTTGAGAGGTTATCAGGTTCTGCTGCTATGTTAGAGAGAGTCCTGTGGTCTGGATGCAGGAGATCAGTCTCTCAATAGAAGTGGGTGGTACGTTTACTTTAGGATAACTCGGTTAATTAAATGAAAGTCCACATATAACTTTCTGTCAGTGCTCGATAGTAACTATAGACATATACTGCAGAACTATATGACTTAGCAGACATTGTCCCAATGAAGCTGTGAATAGAATTCTAAAAGAAACTAGTTTTGGAGAATGAGATTGTTGAAATCTACACATTGGTGACCTTGAGTTTGACCCCTGAAGGTCACTCAAGGGCAAAGGTGAATGGCACAAATGAAAGTCCATATAACCATGTAACTATACTGACATCTATAACCATTTACATGTTATAAACCATCTACAAGTTCAATTTCAATATTTTAAAAATGTATAAAAAAACAAAAAAATCCAAAGCCAAAATTACTCAGAATTATAAACTAAATTTGTAGACACAAGGAAGCTACATATATAATTTGGAATGAATCCGACCAGTAGTTTCCTCAGAGAAGATATTTGAAGAAATTGCTAACAAAGACATTGATGATGATGATGAAGACGATTCCAGACACAATACATTCATAATAGCCCATCAGCCAGTGAGCCCACAGCAGCTCCTTTGAAAAGTAGTTTCCAGTATGTTTTGTTTTATTTTTTATTTTGTTTTATGTGATTTGTATGCCCAGAAATGTTACTATTTTTATGTTCTGTGTCACTTAGTTATTATTAAACCAAAATGAAATGAAGGAAAAAATACATGCACAGAAACAGTGGCAGTTCACCTCCATGTTTATGTGATGCGAAACAAATTTCAGCGGCAACAGGGACAGATAGATTTTATAGAAGTGTTTATGGCTCATTGACATCCTGTCGCTGTGTTTATGACTCGGTGTGCCCGTCACACCACTAAACAGCTTGACTCCCTCAAGGGCATCGGGACCAATCAATATAGACAGAACCAGACTTTAATAATCGAGCAGGACATATTCTCTGAGGCTTATTGCTCACAACTGACACCACTGCAAAAGACACAAATACTCATTTTTCATAATGGTGACAATGTAGGGGCGGGGCTTAATCTACATGTAGTGGATCTATTTATACTGTAATATAACCAGTTTGAGTGACACACGGGTCCTAAAAGCCACATCCCAGATGGGAGGTTTTGTTCAACACAGTCTTCTTTGCTTTTTGCAGATTCCATTCCAGAGAACACGGACATGTCAAAGATGATTGGATTCTTTGCACTGTCATAATAGCAGCAACAATCAGATGCTCACAGTTTGCTGGTAATAATATAAACTCATATCCCTGGTGGATTTGTTGTGGTAATGAAATGTTTGAGGGCAGATCAGGTGTTTTCAGACTATTGAGGAAATGACTTCGACTTTAACACATCTGATAAAATTATGGGTCTATTGAATGGAGTAAAATGTGGCATCATCACATCCCAACATGGTATATAAGCTCCCACTAACAAATGATTTTCTGAACGTTTTAGGGAAACAAAAAGCATACAGGGCTTCATTTTCCATTGTTCAACTTGAACAAATGGAGCGCTTCATTGTGTTGACTTTGAGTTTTCTGCTGCCCCTGTCATTGACAGCGCAGTGATTGTTGGTGCTGGTGGCGTGCTATGGTAATACACACTGAAATGGCATTGTGACAACTGTGATCTAGCTTTGATTCCAGTAACTGCTCTCCCAGCAGGGTGAAAATAGGCCTCAGCTTAGTCTTGTCATACAACAAAAAGCACTTAGTGGGAATGCTTATGAATAAAAATGCCAAGGCAGAAGTCAAGCTGCTCTAAGACAAGCTTTTGACAAGCTGGCGGTTTGCCATTTTGATTATCTAAATTCAGGACTAAAGAGCTATGAAATATGAGAAAAACTATCAAGCGACATCTCTTTGGCAGCCGTCGGAGATGTAAGTGTTGTGTATTTGTCGAGTAATGACTTCTCTTCCTCTTGTCAATATGACCTTATCTAATCCAAACTCTGTGTCAAGTTGTGATTTTTGAGTTCTAGATGTATAGATTAGACCCTCACGTCACTGAGGAAAGCTCTGCATGTTTTAGTGACTCTGCTTTTTCTTCTGGGTAAAATTGGCCGGCACTGTTAAACCGGTACTGCGCCAGTTGCTTTTATAATCATCATATAATGGTGGGTGTTTAATAGATAATAGCTTATTTCTTCAGTCAGATACACATGAATCATTGCTGCAGTTTACTGGTTGAATTCAACCCTACAACAATACAGACTAATAGTACTAGTACTGCTGTTTTTTTAATTTTTATTTTATTATTACATCCTGTTTATTAAGCAACCATAGACTATATAAAAATGGACACAGTGACAGCTCTTCAAATGTGAACTCACAGCATCTCTCCAAAATTTAGTTTAGGGAGCGATTTCATTGATCAGATTCGTGTTAACCCATTAAGACCCAAACAGTCACCGGTGACACAAACCATAGAAACTGTTTAATACCTGTTGATCCATTAGTCTGATCAATACCTGTGAATAATTGGAGAAAAATACAGTTTGTCATCTTTTCAATTTTCATAGTCATCAGATTTGACCCATTTGGATGTTCAGATGCCCTGTAGTTACCATGGAAACACCGTCATCTTCTACATCATTAATTCACCAGTAAAACCCATGGAGTTGGATCAATGACAGTGGATGGACACTTATTTTTGTATTCTGTTCGCAATATCTTTGCTGTAGAAGTAAGTTTTTCTTCATGTTTCTGTGTTTTAATAGAATTCATTTTGAATTTACTTTGAGTTTTCATGAAAATCTACATGATCTGTGAGTTAAATATAAGAAAATATATGATTTATACAAAAAAAAAAAAGCAAAATACAGAGGATAATATAAAAAAAAAAAATCATTTAGCAACTACCACAAAAGTAGTAATGGGTATTTATGGGTTAAGTTTATCCATAGTATTCTGTGTCATTTTTCCTGGTGCCAACATCCACTTCTTTCATTCACTTTCTAGACCGGCTTTGTCCTCACTATAGGTCACTTGGAGCCTATCTCAGCTACTTATGGGTGAAGGCGGGGTACACCCTGGATATGTCACCAGTTCAGCACAGAGCTGAACATATAGACTCTTATTATATGCAATTAATGCAGAGTACCTAATCTGCTAGTGCTCAAACATCGTGCCCTTTTAGTGTTGAGGTTGTGTTTCCCACTGTCTAGACATCATTCTTTGCTTGTAATATTTTACTTAAAAGTAAAATAAAGAGCAATGACCTTGCATTAGCTTTTAAATGACCTCCTGTCAGGATTCTTTTCATTTTTCTCATGTGTTCAGATTTCTTTTTTGGTTACGAAAAAGCTTTAGATATAAGTCTGCAGAGTCTATTGAAACAGTATATGTAATACAATGCATCAATTATACGACATCAGACAGACACTCTGTCACAACTCGGAGAAGAAACCCAGGTGCAGAAAGCCACGAACAGTTGAGTGCAAGGAATAAACAGTTCATTTATACAAACAACAATATAAATTTAATAATCATCAAGGTCCGGCTCTTGGTTGAGTCCTCTTTTCCTCAGTCGGGTTAAGCACCGGCAGTCCGTGGTGCACGGGGGGAGTGCACTGGCTCTGATCGTAAACAGAAATGGATCAAAAACCGGCAATCCAAAAAACAGACAAAAGTATCAACACAATGAAGAGACAAAAAGCAGAATACCATGAATCCAGCGAGGGGTCAAAACCAGAGAGACAGTCCGATAAGGGCAAAGGTACCGAAAGGGAGAAGGCAGGTCCGTAATCCAGAAGTCTGAGCCAGGGTCAGAGATGCAAGGTTCAATGCTGGGGCAGGGTAAGACGTAGTCAGGGAAAAGCTGGATCATGCACAGGGAGTCAGATCTGAAAAACGCTGGATTGTCAAACAGAACACAACTGAGACGCACCGGCAACAACACTGAGACCAGACAGGACTTATATACACAGGAAAGGAAGGGGTAACGACAGACAGGTGCACACACAAGGAGGGGCCAGGTAATAATGACACAAAAGGGGAACAGGAAGTCTACCTGCTGAGCCATGGCCATGGTAAAATATGATCTTTAATGCTTTTATGTGCATAAACAGTTGATTCAGGACTTTCCTTGGATATTCAGTTGAATTTGTTAATTTTCCCTCTAAATATGGTATAATATGCAGGGGCGGATCTAGGTATATTCCGGGGGGGGGGTGGAGTCTGGGTGGATCGTCATGATCCATATAAATATAATTGAAAGATAAAGATATAAATAGAATAGAAAAATTTATGGCAATAATATAATAATAATAATAATAACCCTGCAACCCCCCCTAAATCCGCCCCTGATATGTTAAGTCCTGTTGATCTTGTTCTCACCATGGACTGTACTTTCTTTTCTGTACACACTGATGTTAACCCATAAAAACACAGCCAACAGTTACCTTAATCATCTACTGAACTGTTTAATACCTATTAATCCTATCAATACATGTAAATAATTGGTGTAAAATACAGTTTTATCATCTTTTCATGGTCATCAGATTTGAACCATTTGGACGTTCAGATGCTCCGTAGTTACCATGGAAACACCGTCATCTTCTACAACAGTGTTTCCCAGCCTTTTTTGGCTTGAGTACCCCCTGAGCCTTCTTGTCACTCCACGAGTACCCCTCACACATATGCGTCGATAATTCTCCAAAAACAGAGCATAACACAGTGGTTATTAGATGAAAATCATTTTATTTAATCTTCTTAATTTGAACATAAACTTGTCAGGCTCTCTCTCCTTTTTTAGCATCAACTTAATTCAACATAAAAATAAAGAATACTATGTCTCTTGGAATAAAAATAATTGACCACAGCAGACATATTACGAATCATGTAATATTACGAATATTATGAGTTTTTGGACTACAGTTTTTGTAACGCCTTGTTTAAAAAAAAAACAAACAAAAAAACAAAAAACTCCCCATGCGCTGCGTACCCCCTGCAGTACCTCCGCATACTCCTGGTTGGGAAACACTGTTCTACAACATCAATTCACCAGTAAAACTCATGGGGTTGGATCAATCAAAGTAGATGGGGACACATGTTTTTTACATTCAGTTATTCCTTTGAATTTGATAAAATAAGCGTCATATTTAATCTGAGCTTTTATGAACATATACATGATCAGTGAATTAGACACAGGAAAATATATGATTTTCAAGCAAAAAAACAAAAAATACAGAGGATAATATCATGATAAATGGTGATAAATCACTTAAGAAAGGTAGAAATGTAGAGAATAAAATCATTTAGGAGCAACACAAAAGGAGGTCTGGGTTTTTACAGGTTAAGTGAGGAGAACCAGGTCTTTTCAGTTCTTCCTCTCAAATGAAGCCGACTCACTGGCCTCTGTTGTTACTTTTATCTATTTATACTTGTATCTATAGATATTACTCTCCTGCAGTGTTTGTTTGTTGCTCTCTAACATCTGAATATTTTAAGGAAAGAACATTTAGTAATAAATTATCCATAAATGTGAAAGTTTTATAAAAAAAAAAAAAAAACTTGCACATGTTTTTTTAATCCAAAAGTAACAGAAAGCTTTCTTTACTTCAAGCTAAATGTGTTTCTCTGAAGGCGGAGATTATGGACTCAAGCATCATTTTTCATATCTCATAAAGTATGACTGACACTCATTAATGTTGATATTGAGACAACTCTTAAAATTAGTATTAAAATATATTTTTTTAAAAATTCAATACATAAAAGCTTTACATGCTAAGAATTGAGGCAGAGGCTGGAGACGACAGAAGGGCTCCATTTGTTGGGATTTTTATTTGATGTCTCATAAAACCAAACAGCTTCCAATAATCGTGTTTCTGGGATGTGACGCCCATATCATTCACACCGACATCAAGGACAAATTGCTGGGACGCAGAATGTCCGATTATGCTTTCATGGGAATACGTTTGTACATTGTGCATCTTATTTTTAGTGGTTCATCACCTACCTCTCACTTTTTCTAACAGTCTCTTAATATGTTTCAGAGTCTTTCTATATTTGCAACATCTGCAAAGTCTCTCTCTCTCTCTCTCTGTTTCTCTCACTCACACACACACACTCATGCAGTTGCTCCTTCTCTTTCCATTTCTCTCCTTCAGATACCAGTCATACTTCAGCTTGGCTGGGCAGGGCCATGACTGGGTAGAGAGGGGAGATAATTGAATTTCTCTCCTAGAGTGACTCACATCAACACAGACAATTCAGACATAGCCAGGCGCGACGTAATAGACAGGGAGGGCATCACATCAGCTTAGAACTGCAATTAACTACAGCGGGACACAGACGCTTGAAGCCTGAAGAAGAAACTGCAAGAAATAAATGTGACGGCGCTCACTTTAATTTTACAGTCCATGTATTTATCGTTCGAAGACCGATGTGTCATTAGAGCGACTGTTCTTCAACTGAGGTGGACTATTCTTGTTCCTGTTCAGGTCAAGTACACACTGGAAGAAAAATGATGCCCAGTCTGAAGTATTAACCGAGATATGGAGCAGGTTACTTTCACATAACAGCGATGAAATCATGCTTAAATGAATAAAAATGAGGATTACATACGTGTCAGTGGCATGAAAATGACCCTGTCTGTCTGTCTATAAAAAGAAAATCATTATCCTACTGGTAATATAAGATAAAATATTAAAAGCCTAACTTTACCTTTAACATCTACTGAGTTTAAAAACCACCAAAGTTGGAACCTCAGATGGAGGTAGGTGAGTGTCACTGTCCAGGATGTGGAGGTTCTTCCATGTGACTGAGTCTACAAACACTTATGCAGAATAATATGAGGCTCTGAAAGGTGTGTTTTTGCACTGGCTTTATCACCTCAGACCCCCCCCTTAAAAATCAATATCTGTTAAAACGTCCTGTACATTTAGAATATTTTCACGGCTCTTGCCAGCGCACAGTCTTTTCCCACAGGGAACTGAAGCCCTTAGAGCACAGGTGTCAAACATGTGGCCCGGGGGCCAAATCCAGCCCACTAAAGGGTCCAGTTCGGCCCTTCAGATGAATTTGTGAAAAGCAAAAATTACCCTAAGATATGAACAATCTGTTTAGTTCATGTTCCACATTCAGACTACTTCAATCTCAAATGGGTAGAACCAGTAAAATACTAACATAAATAATAACTTCAAATTTTCCTCTTTTGTAAACATTTTCATTTATTTACACTAAAACAAAATATAATTTCTCAAAAAATGTGAATAACCTGAACAAATATGAACAACCTGAAATGTCTTAAGAGAACTAACTAATTAATTTTTACTAATATTCCACCTGTTATTAAATGTTTTGTGTATTTGTGCATTATAATGAACATGTGAAAATGATAAACTGAGACAGAATATTGTTAAAATTACACAGATTTTTTTGATCAGATCAGTTTGTTCATGTTATTCACATTGTTTGAAAGGACAGTTTGTAGATGTCAACCTTTTAATAATGTAAATACACTTTTTTTTTGCTTTAAAAACAAATAGAAGCATTTGGAATTGACATTATCTGTATAATATTATGCTATTATTTTTGCTGGTTTGGCCCACTTCAGATCAAATTTAGCTGAATGTGGCCCCTGAACTAGAATGAGTTTGACACCCCTGCCTTAGAGTTCTTAAACCTACCAGAGTTCCCTATGAAAAAGTGCCTTTCTGCAGCTCATGTTGTTATGAGGAAGCAGTTTATGAGGAAAAGTTGATGGTTTTGTGTCAGTCTGTTCAGAATAGTGTGAGAAACACTTCAATTCAATTGGTGGGAAAATGACCAAAGTTTGGCAGAATCTGACTGACAGCCTCCTCTGATTAGAACAAGTTTTTTTTTTTCTTTTTATACAAATTTGATGAAGCACATCAGAGCCAGACTAATTCTTAAACTGCTTCATCATCAACGTGTGAATGCTCAAGGAAATATAAAAACAGTAAGTGGCAAGTTTACCAATAAAATGTAGATTTTGTCTCTTTTTTTATATGTTATCACCAGCATTATCGTGTGTCATCACAGTTAAGTCCATTTACAGCTCATGAAACATATTTTCATATCACTAGTCACTTTTCCATTAGGCTTATGTGCAAAACTTTACCAATATTTACTAAATGTCGAAAGAAGAGAACTGCGTAATATTGTTTTTTTCCATTAAATCACAAGTGTGATGATTTGTTTATTTATTATTGCGAGATGACATTCCATAAATACGGTGAAAATCTTAAATATGATGTTGATTTACAGATATAGTCGTTATTATTATATATTGTCCCTCTATCTCATACTAAATCAAAAAATTATTCCGTTTCCTGGTGTGTCCTCACATACAACACATGACCCTATTGGCAAAAAAAGTCTTTCCATTGCAGTTTTGCATAATATATCAATTTCACAGTGCCCCAAAAAACACCTTTTGCCAGCGCAAAAACTTTTTATCAAAAAGCTTTTTTTGTTTTTTCCATTAAGTACATTAAGTTATATTTGCAATATTTGACAGTCAAAAAGCATCTATTGTCATATTTTTGTATATGCTTTTTATCAGTGCACTTATGATCATTTTCTTAATATTTATGCTGATCAGTATAGAATGTTGGTGCATCACTTTCCTCAGGAGTATTTGCATTTTATTATAAATTCTGTCTTTTCTGGTTTTTGTCAAATATAAAATACAAAAAAAAAAACTTTTATATGAATCATTAGTTACTAATAGCTGTCAAACACCTTATTTTTCTTTAAAGTGACACATAAGGTAATAAATTCCAAATGAAACCTGTCTCGGTAAAGTGCTTATAAACCATAGCTGCGGGGCTCTATTTTCCACCTAGAGTTCATCACTAATGGTTACACATAATCCTTCGCCCTCCAGCCCCTCAAAATTGCAATGTTTACATTCTCCGACGGACAACTTTTTTCCACCTGGCGCACTGTGCGTGACCGAGAAACTTCAGAAAACACAGGTCACGTGACTTCGGATCGGCCACAACAACAGCGGATCATCCATCATGGTGGATTATTCTCCTGATTGTATTGCCTTTCTTTCTGTGCTA
>JAPSES010000219.1:2700821-2712627 GCA_029822895.1 Maxillicosta whitleyi | reverse complement strand
ACAAATTCACAGGCCCCAGTGGATACGGGGTGGAAGATCCGCTGTATATGAGAGCTATAGATGTCAGGAGGAATTTATGTTGGGTCCACAACGATTCTGCTTTCATGGGGCCCATAATTGGTGTAATTAGTGGTGCCTATGCTGTCAGGCCTTAGGTGCATACCACACAGGCAGGTACAGGTGCAGCCGAGGGGCTTTGAAAAAAACATATATGTATAAGTGTTACACGTGTCTTTTTACACAAAATTGAAAGGGCTTTTGTGCTGATAAATGTCGACAGCACATGTGATGTCACTCATAATGCTGCTGTATAACGCAGAAGGAAAATAACCCATAGCACTAACCTCCTGTGTTATTTCTACATTTAGGAAAAAAGTGCTGTCTCTTTTGTCCGGATGTATGAAATGTAGGTTCTATTATCCACGTCAGTCAATTCCATTCAGGTAAGGTGCCTTTTAATCTTGGATTTATGTGTAAGGAAAAAGGAATAATGATTTTGGATTTGTCACGTGGCCATGACTGAATAAGCTTGAACAGACATAGAACCACTTCAGATAAGCAGTCCTCAGTCCTCTTCCTAAATTCTGAACACTCTGGGGGATTTATCAGAGCCAGGTCCAGTTTCCACCCTGTAAGTCCAATATTCCTGACTCAACGCCTTTGATTAAATTATAATTTTCTCTCTGTCTTGACTGTAGTGGTTTGTATTAAGGTCTAGGCTCCCAGGATAAATGCTCAACCTCCTGGGAAAAATGCTCCAGAAGACAAAGAGACTTTCCTTTAATTTTTTTTTCTTGTAAGAACCACAATTTTCTTGGTCTTCTCAATTTGCAAGTTTATGAGTTTGTTTTTAACTCTCTTGGGGTTTAAAATATTTCTACAATGTGTCTTTGTGCTTCAATACAAACGATTCATCATAAATTCTTAGCACATCTGGTGAAATTGTGGGCTTAACATTTCATTCAGACACAACTTAAAAGGCTCCTGCGCACAAGGCTAAAGCTCTGTTAACACCTTTTCTTTGCAGAACTGTAGCAACAAAACAGAGAACTGCTCTTGCTTTCAAACCTGAAATTCATTTTGTAGAAAGAACAGTTTAAACTAGGGATGTACTGATAAACACTTTTCCAGACTGAGTACAAGTACAAATACTTACATCTGAGTACTTGCCGATACTGAGTACCAATATGAGTACTTAATAATCCCATTACAGTTCTTAGTTACATTTGGAAATGTACTTTATTGTTGTTGTCATTAATCTGACTGAAACAAAGTGCTGTTACTAACATTTAATGTGTGTGAATGAACGTTTATTAATCAATCCACCAGGGGGCACCGATCTTGATTAACCACACTGGACAAATACCATGAAAAAGAGTAAAGTTTTTTTTAGAAGAAGAAGAAAGTCAGAAATAATAAACATGTAGATGAGTCGGAGTCGTAGCATTCCGGGTGATTTCACCCTATACAGTATAATTTGTTCTTTATGATGGACTGCGCCATGTTTTTTGGTAGTTAGCCAGTGTTACAAAGGTGACTAAATAAATGACACGCAATTGCATTGTCACCATGTGAAATTATCTTTCTATTTATCCAATTTCGACTGGTGAGGTTTAAAAGTGAAGCTTTCAGGAGGTAAGATAAATGGTGTTTAAGTTTCATTTTCACTTCTGGAGGGGGGGTCCTTACCCCCATAGTATGATAATTAGGACATAATCTAGCCCAGCCCTGGGTAGTTTGTGACTAACTCACACAGTCGCTCTTTGAACAGATCATCTACCCCTCCGGTTCTGGTGGTATTCTACATCTGAATCCGTCAGCATCTGGAAAACAGACAGAACTGTGTACGCAGAGGACGGACACAACACTCCATCTGTCTGTGTCTTTACCGTTACTTCCAGTCAATGTTACATTTGTCACCGTCGTTTATTTTGAAAAATCCCCACACTGCTGACATTACTCCTCCGTACCTGCTGCACTTAACTGTGAAGGTCACGCTGCCATATATGGTATCAGTGCAGTTGTATTGGAGTATTTTTATGAGTATAAGTACAAGCACTCACACTCAGTATCGGACCAATACCTAATAGTGTTATTGGAATTGGTGCATCCCTAGTGTAAACTGATACAACCTCTTCCACAAACACTACATATCAATGAGCGCATCCTTCTGTGTGTAAATCACAGTTTATTTAGGATAGTTTCATACCTACAGACTCAAACCAAATTCACAGCCATGGTTCAATTTATGTACAATGGGACAAGTTTTAGAAAATTCACAGCAAATGTTGCCTCAAATAATAATAGTGTTGTATTAGACCCTGGTGTGCCTGTAGTGAGTGCTCTGAATGTATAATTTATTTAAAACATTCATAAAACTTCAACTGTTTGCTCAACAGGAAAAATTTCAAAACACGTTGAGAAATTAGACCTTGTGCCTTCCATAGACATCCGAGCAAGGTTTTTACCAAGTTTTGACTGTTTAACTGCAAAAACAAAAGCTACTGGGCTAACATTCAAATACTTGTTCAGTGCATGCGCAGCTACATTTCACAGTTAAACATCCTAAATCTCTTATTGATGTACAGTCAGTGCCTTATTTAGTAAAAACCTGTAAAACCATAATTCCTCTCTTTGTCTTTTAACTGCTGTTCCACCCTGTTTTGACCCTAAAACACACTGTAAAACAAAACGACTGCCAGATCTTTAAAGTAGAAGGATTCCTGAAGAAAAAGGTGCACAAGCACATACTCGGAGCAGCTTTTATGACACTTCTACAGACGCACGTTCACAGCAGCTCATTTCATTGAAATAATGTCTCAGGAGTTAAAGGATTAGCCCTCCTATTATCCTCAAATATTACGAATATATTTTACTCTTGGGGTCAATCTGACCCCAGGGATATTTGCCTCCAGAAAATGATTTACATAAATTGTTGAGCAAGTTTTTTGTGACAGGCACTTTGTTTATTTGTTGAATACATGAGTAACCCCTTGATAATGAGACATATCAGTGATTATTTGGTATGAATGTCCTTGCAGGAATACCCCACCCTCCACAACATAGGAAATACCAGTTCTGCTTCAACGGGTATGAGTTCAGTAGGTCACACACACCAGTGTTGTATAATAACACTATAATAACACTTCACTACTGTACTTAAGTACATATTGGGAGACTTTGTACTTTACTCGAGTTTTACATTTTTTGACAACTTTTACTTCACTACATTTCCAAACTTAATTGCATAATTTTACTCCACTACTTTTTCAATGTTCCGTTTTGTTACTTGTTACAAAAAAGAAAGACAGAAACTGTGACAGTGTTTTTCTCTTAATGTACACTGAATTTTCAGCACTGACTTTATTTGAAAGAGAAAAGAACAGGTTTACAAAGTTTCAAACTGCTTTACATTTTGTCTGCAATTGTTTGTTTGTGCATCTCCATTTTCAGTCGTGTACTTGACAATCAGTTTATAAAAAAATGTAAAACATGACATTCAGACTGCCTTTGCTTGTTATTTCCTTTTTACTTGTATGTTTAGTTACATTACTTGAGTACATTTATTTTTTCAGTGCTAAAAAAATTTCACATACTTTAACTCATTTTTTGGAGGGGTACCTATACTTTTACTTGAGTATGATTTTTCAGTACTTTATACAACACTAACACACACACACACACACACCGTCATGCCCTTGGTGTGGGAAACTTCTCATGACAATATTGTTTGCCTCACCCAAATGTCACATTAGCGCCAAAAATGGAAAGCTGAGTGTGTTCTACCAGACACACAAGTCGCTTTTCCATTAAGCTTATGCACAAAACTTTACCAATATTTACTAAATGTTGACAGAAGAGGAAAGAGTTTTCCATTAAGTCACAAATGTGATGATTTGTTTATTCATTATTGTGAGATGACATGAGAAGTCATTCCATAAACATCGCAAAGAACGTAAATATGGTGTTGGTTTACGGATATATTCACTATTATTATATATTACTCCTCTATGTCATACTAAATTGTAAAATTATTCCGTTTCCTGTTGCACCCACACATTCTGCACTGTTTGTTTTAAAACTCTTTTTCTCTTGTTGTAACATCCATCCATATTCAAGTTTTTTTTTTTTTTTATTCACATGACTATTTGCAAAAAAAGGTCTTTCCACTGCAATTTTGCGTGATATACCAATTTCGCAAAACCCAAAAAACCACCTCTTGCCAGCGCAAAAACTTTTAATGGAAAAAGCAAGAGTTTGGGGGAAATTGTCGCTTTTCCATTAGGTACATTTTTTTAAGGATCAATGGAAAAGCATCTACAGTCAGCCATGTTGAGGACATAAAGTCATTATTCCAGTTCTTCATATAACCATCAACTGAAAATATTATACTTGAGATAATCATTCTAGAGGGGAGGCATGTGTAGTTGGAAAGACCTGGGTGTGATCAACTCCCAAGCTTACACTGTCTTCCTCATTTTGGTACAAGTTCCCAAGTCAAGTTGTTTCCCACATGCCCACAAGAAGATCTGGTGGGAATAGTTGTTTTCCCCTCCCCTCTGTTATGTGTCGACTCAAAACTATAAACTCTGCACCAGCAGGTGTGGGTATGCTAGGTCACACTCACACACAGACAAGTTTTACACAGATAAAACAGCTTAGGGTCAAACTGACCTCAGAAGAACACCAGTGCATGCAATATGTGTTGAGCACAGGGAAAAAAAATATCGTCATGATAATTTATGCTGAAATTGTCCCCATCAAATTAATAAAAGAGGAAATTTGATGCTAAAATAAAAGTCAACTGACCCCAAGGATAATACGAGGGTTAGCAATCCTTGTGTTTTGGTAAATTAAATTTAGAGTAAGAATGTATGAATGAGGTGAGAAAAAGTGACCATAGATAGATAGATAGGTAGATAGATAGATAGATAGATAGATAGATAGATAGATAGATAGATAGATAGATAGATAGATAGATACCCAGACAATTAGAAACACATGAAACCTGGTATAAAACGTCAGTAATTCCATTCAATTATCTCATATTGTCTGATCATTTTTTCATTCCAGACATGTTAAGTGCAAAGGGCGGTCACATTAAATACCATCCCTTTAATTTATAGAATCAGTTTTCTTCCTGATACTTTTGTTTTTACTGCTGTGCGTTCTTCACATATATCCAGTTGTAAAGGACGTCCTCGGGTTACATGATACTTGACCTCCACTGTTTCGACTTTACAACGCC
Organism: Maxillicosta whitleyi; assembly: GCA_029822895.1. Lineage (NCBI taxonomy): Eukaryota > Metazoa > Chordata > Actinopteri > Perciformes > Neosebastidae > Maxillicosta > Maxillicosta whitleyi. Next base: position 2,707,379 of record JAPSES010000219.1, on the reverse strand, counting down.
CAAGTCTCGTCAGTCATTTTGCCCCCGGTCGCCCCATTGTCTAGAATGTCTGTATTTGTGCTCCGTAATTTTCTCAGTATCCTCGCCTTTTTCACCCTCCTTTTTCACATCATAGCCCCAAAAACAGAAAGCAGGATCTTCTAGCGATGCTATTACGATGGAAACGAACCTGGATATTATTAATTCCGACTTACGTGGAAATTCAGGTTACGTCGCCAGCGTAGGAACTGAACTTGATCGTAACCGTAGGACCTCCTGTAGTTGAATAAAAAGACTGATAAATGCAAATATGTGGTTATTAGAATGTTACTAAACTAATATCAGCCTCGGATGTCTGTACAGTACTTTAAATACTTTAGTCAATTCATGATCTTTCACATTTTCTTTTTCTGTTTTACTCATTTAGTAATTTGTTGTATTTGTTTGTGCGAGCTCTTCGTTAAATCACCTTATCCTGCTGCTGTAAAGTGTCAGAGGGGAAAGACTGACATTAACTATCCGCTGTAAACTGCTGTCTAATTCAGTACGTGCTGTGATTTGAGCATACATTCTTCTTCACTCTGTTTGTTGTGTTTCAACCCACAAAGGCTCAGGATCTGTAGACTTTTCACGTGCTTTGAAATTTCCTCCCCTCCTCAGTCAACACGAATTCACAGTGCAGTTTTGTAGCTTTGACCCATTTTTCCAGTGAAAAGGTATCAAAACATTAATAGAAAGCTCTCAAACCGCCGTTTTCGAAACACTATTCCGCGCCTGTCTAGTATACACATATTTGATATGGTTAGACGCGCTACTACTGTCTCCGTTCATCCACATGAACCTCTGGAGCTTATAAACACGTGCAATCAAACAGAATCATCAACAAATCTGCAAATATGCAACACACTCAGCAGCGCTCAGTTTGGAGTTCCCACACAGTCTGGACGTTGACGCCTGAGCTTAGTTGTTCTATTCGCCTTCATTTGTCAAACATGCGATTTTGACAAATGTTGTGTTTAAATCATAGATGAAAAGATTTTTTTTTTCTCCTCCAAATATACACAGCATTGTCTGCAAATACTTCCACAGCCTTGAGATTTACAGGCTGAGGTGGAGTGATGAAGTTCAAACAGCAGCTGAAAGAGCTGTGAGGGATTTTATAAAGAGCTCAGAGGGCGACAGCTGAGTCGGGCTGACATGAACCTTGACCTTACACCTCTTTAGAATGTCAGCAAGCACTCACATGTGCTACAGCTACGCTCAACCACACCTATGTGCACATGCATCCACACGTATGTCCAATCTCTTGGTCGCCATCCGTCACTTTGTCTCTTTCACACGCCGCCATGCAGTCTTTGAAGGCCTTTGCAGTAGCTACTAATGTGTTGCAGGGTCCCAGTAAGTAGCTGCAAACTGTTTTCTTTCATCTTCAGGGGAACAGATGAGGCGATAGGAGGACAGGGATAGAAGTCATCAAACGTCCAGACTCCCATCACATGAACAAGTCTTATCTCTAAAAAGCCAGATTTTTTTTTTTTTAGGTACTCCCTTATCTTATGAACAGCTGCTATATTTATGCATTTATTATATTTCTTTTATTGGTATCTATTCCCTGGGCTTTCATATTTTATATTAAATACAGAATAGTCAGACCAATAACCACAAAATCAAAGACAATCACAGAAATAATATAAATCCTGTATTTCAAGAAACCTCTGGCACGGTGAAAAGGTAACGCAGTCCTCTACTTATTGGTTTATAAAGAAATGTTTCTGATGTTAGATGTTGTTTATAGAAAGAATTTCCTTTAAATTACTTTAAGAAAGTGAAGGTGTAGTAGCAGATAGTTTAAAAGCAAACATAAAAGTTCTGAAGGTTATTACAGAAAATCAAATATATTGAGCAACAATTTAATTAAATAAGAATAAACTTAAATTAACTTTACCGGTGGTGGAATATAAATTTCCAACGCAGGTGTTCCATGGCATTTTATCTGACTTAATCCAGTTTTAATATCAACACTATATCATCAAGACTATACAAATAATGCAATACAACAGGGCGTTGCATCACAGAAAGGTATCTGATATGGTGAGAATGAATTCCATTACTGAAGCACTAATCAAATCAACACAACCCAGCAGGTCTCCTTCCATCTCACACATCATCTCACGCACAATCATCAAAACTTACGTAATAATATGATAAAAAACATTTAAAAAAATGTTCATAAGTTATATTATATCCACCAAAACTACACTGGGGACCAAATCCATTTCTTCTCCTCTGCTAAGCATTGTGGGAAATCAGCTACTAAATGTTTTATATTTATCTTGCATAAGTCGCTATAGATAAGGTTTGCTAGCTGAGTTTGCTCTGACTGGTCGCTCTTTAACCGTCCAATCAAATGGCGTGAAAATGCAGACGTTATCATTCAACTGATATATCACACTGTGTGGCCAATAGGAAATCGGATTGGTTACGACAGGTTCTTTTCCATTTAGTTGAAGTTACACAGAAATGCGCTGTTGATTCAGAGCCTCGAGGCAGATTTATTTTACCCGGCAACACATGATGGATGAATTATGATTGGACAAACACTCAAACGTACATATAAATAGAGGAAGGCGCACAACCAAGAGAAAAACTATGAAATATCCAACTGAGACACAGCAATGCATTATTGTCCACTGTAGGAGACAAAAGTTTAACGGTTTTAAAAATGCTTTCCACTGCAAAGGACATTCCAAAAAATAATTAATTAAATTTTAAAATATATATCAGAAAAAACTGTTGCATTATGCAGTTTCTCATCAAGACAGTTGTTTATTGCAAAAAAAAAAAATAAAAAAAAAGCTAAAACTTTCACTTTGCTGGGTGTCAGGAGGATATAGAAAATGTACCATTGGGAGTAATTTAATACATCTTCAATATAAATATTATTATTGTTATTATTATATATAAATCTAAAAATGTAGGGTGTAAATGTAGGTAATTTATTTTGATTCTTCACGGCATAGAAGGACTTACCATACTGATAGACAAACCACTGGGTTTTATAAAAGAAATAACTAAACACAATTAGCTTGTGTTTACAAAGGCAAAATAAAACATGTATTTAGCTTTTCCTTTTTTTAATTCACGAAGGCATTTTTTTTTTTTGTTTGTTTGTTTGTTATTTTCTTACAGAGATGATCTAGTTCCTCACTCATACTTCTTTGCAGTGTCACCTTTCCAAAAGTAAAACTTGAAGCATATTTTCATTCTCCTTTTCCTCTCGCTCAGTGTTTGTCCTCTTGGCTTATCTTCATTGTGTTTTTTTTTAATTTTTTTTAATTTAAATTCTAAAAACATAATTTCCTGTGTCCCTTGCAGTCAAGAAATTTAAAAAAAAAAAGATGCTACTGCAGCAAACTTCTAATTATTTAATTACATCAATATTCTTCACTGCTGGAATCACCCTTGTAATTAAGTATGATTTGAGGTTTCCAGGAGTGTGCATGAATTAATAATAAGCTAATCAAAAATCGCAGGCTGATTGCCAGGACATTAATACCTAGAAAGAGGAAGGGAATTATCTGTTCGTTTTCTGGCGCTTGCAGCACATCTGCACCTGCCAGCGTCGCCTGGAGTCCTTTACTTGAATCCTTTCCTAAAACCTTTTCACTTTGTTTGGCTCAAGATACTCCCATAGCAGAATGAGAGTTTGGTGAGATGAAGACTGCTTAAAATGCGCTTTCTTTGAGCAAAACACAGCACATTTAGAATTTTTTTATTTTATTTTGCTTTTTGTTTTTTTCTACTGTATTTTGCAAACATCGCAGAAAACATCCTAGCAGCTCTACAAGAAATTCTCAAGATAATTCAGACTGTTTCAAACAGGTGTCGATCGATTTAATACAGGCAGAAATTACACATTATTTTCTTCTGATTTATGGCTGCAAGAAAGTAAATCCCAAATAAATTGGCAAAAAAAAAAAAAAAAAGCTTGTGGCAAAAATATAAAAGCTTCCAAAGAAACAAAAGACTTGAGTTAAAACAATTGTAAAATACTGTAAACAGGCTTCTATGTGAGTGTATTGTGTGTCTGCACTTTGTGGCTTGGTAATAAAAATCCCTAGAAGAGATGATGCTGCAGTGAAGGGAGACCACCCACTGACCCATTGTAGGGTGGCATATTCTGGTAAGCATTCGACGCAGATGGTGGGCATCTCGCATTCTCTTGCGTGACAGAGCTGGATCTGTCAAATGGCTGTGGTGTTACAGAGAATGTTGTTTGGCCATACTCTGTTGTGTCTTATTATGAAGCTTCAAAGACTTCCAGCACTAACAGGATCCTGATTTTGGCATTAGATGTATTTCCTCAGTCTGAAGAGCCACATGTCACAATATCATCTCCACTGAAAACCCTGATATTGTTCAGTTGATTGTGACTGTATTAAAATAAATCACTTTTTAAGTACGGTGGATACTGGAGTATTTATGTCATTTCCACATGAATGACTGTACAAATTGCTTTAGATCATGTGTTAATTTAGTAAAAATTTACTTTTTACCACAATATTTTGACAAGTCATTTGACAGAAATTAAATGCAGCACATAGTGTACTGATAACATTCACCAAATATAACATTCTGTTCAGCATGTGCAGTGACACAACACAAGTGTATTCACACTCATAGCAGCCTGTAACCTCTTCACCCTTTGGGAAATTGTCACTTTCTGCATCACTTGTCTCATGAGTCTCTGAGTGACTTTATTCTTAACTCGTAATCTGCAACTGCAAATGAGTGAATTATCACCGTATGTAACAGGGTTATGCATTTATGCATATACATTCCCTTTCTGAAATGAAAAAATAAAGATGAAAGTAAAAGCACAAAGCAGTCAGCACCCAGTCTAACTTTTAATTACAGTCGAGTCGTTCCTTGTGCTATAAAGACACTCTGTAACTTAGTGTTTAGAGGCTCTTCAACATTTTGCGTCTGTTCACAGAGGTTTGCTCCAAAAAAAAAAAAAAAAAACGCGTTTAAAAATTTTTTAATTGTAGTTAATTGAATAAAATTCATCTGATGGAGTGTGCTTTTTAAACCCTGACTTTGCTAAGGTCACTTCATTGTAGAAAAATTGACAAAAATCACATTGGAACAGTATTATTTTCAGTGAATGATGGGGTTCATACTGTGTTAAACAACACACGCTTTGGCCAAATACATTCCGGAGAAGATCGATGAGTGAAGCAGCTGATGTCGCCTCTGCAGAAGAATCTTCTTGTAGTCTTGTCCTTGTTACATCCTCTTGCTGCGAACAAGGGCATTGACATATTTCCTTTTTTTTTTTATCAGCTAACTGGAAGAACAAGGTTGCATCACACATGGACAAGTCTTCTATTACTGTAAAACTATGCTATCTTTGACAGTATTTACACCTTTCATCAGAATTCCTGCTGCAGGATTGCTCATTTGTTATATTATATCTGGGAAACATCCCCAACAAACTTCTAACTCAAGATAAATAATGTTACAAACTGCTCCTGGTTGCACGGAATACAGTCATCAGCAGGCTTTGGTTACAGATGCCCCCCCCCCAACAACACCACCACCATCAGAGGACGATTGGACTGCAACGGTCTATAAAACACATTGAGAAGTTGATTGCTATACAAAATATTGGTACAAAGGGAATACATATAATATGACTTACACTCTACTTAGTTAAGCCCCAGGGACCAGGAGCAGCCACTGTTCCATTTATGTTGCCATGGTAACGCTATCCAACGCTTGCAGAAATTACACCATATATCCATGTAACCTGAAGAATGTCAACCACAAGCCCCACAAAACCAAAAGTAAACAACACAACTCAAATAATAAGCATTTAAATGTCCAAACATCTAAAACTAGCAAAAAGTCCAAAAACCAGCGTGTGTCTGAATAATTTCATAAAACATGTCCAATACGACAAACTTTGTAGTGCTAAACTAAGCTAATACTACTAATACTAAAACCCACTGAACAAGCCGAAGAAGAGCAGAAATAAACATTGCTTTTTGTAGTGATGATTATAACTTTTGTCTTACTATTGCTGTTTTCTTATAATAACATGGTTCCATATGAATGAAACCTCTGATACTGGCTGCACGATTGTTTAATAATTCTAACTACATAACACATGGCTCAGGGCTTAACAGGTTTTCATTTTCTTGCTTATGACCAGTGGTGGAATGTAACATAGTATTTTTTACTTCATTACTATACTTAAGTAGTTTTTTTGTTTGTTTGTTTGTTTTATTTAAGTAAAAATAATAATGCATACTTTTACTTGACTACAATTTGTGGCAGTTATCTGTACTTTCTACTCCTTACATTTTGGAAATTGATGGCCTTACTTGTTACATTATATTAACATCTTTTCATTCTTTTTTTGCATAAAAAAAAACACACACAATATTGACACCAATCTCTTCAATCCACATAATATTCTTATGAGCAGTGACATTGGCAGAGGCATAAATAAGTATGTCTACATTTTGTATCATAATGACACAGTCCACAGACTGACATTGTGTGAGTACTTGT
>JAPSES010000219.1:2689196-2699950 GCA_029822895.1 Maxillicosta whitleyi | reverse complement strand
TAGTACTTCTACTTTTACTTGAGTAAATATTTTGCAGGGTATTGGTACTTTTATTTAAGTACTAAACTTCAGTACTTACCCCTGCTCGTGGCCAGCAGCATGTTCCAACATTTTTAGTTATTTGTTAACATAAAATTACATTTAAATGTACTAATATCTGAAACATACCTCACTGTCTCGCTGGTACCCATTCAAAGTACACTATTTGGTGTCACCTCTGAGTCACTTCATCTGTTCATTCTGACTTACAGCAACACTGATATGATGTTCTAAAATCCAAAAAAGCTACAAACCTTTTATAACTCATTTTGTCAGCCTGTCAGACAGCCTCTCTATCTGTCCTTATGTCCTTGCTTTGTTAATTTGCTTTCTTGATATTTGTTCATAAAAGCTTTTATCTATAAAGAGATCCTTTTACTTTAAAGTCTGCATTTGCAGTGGTTTCACCCTCTGACCTGCTCTCATAGAGCCGAGGGGGTTTTATTGGCCTTCATGTTTAATTATCATTGAAAAACCAAAAGGCATTGGACTATGGCATGGCATGACAAAGAGGAAAACACTCCAACGTCCAATCAAGAAATGAACATTGCATTGATTTCCTGTGTAATGTTGGCGTTTTTTAGACCATTACACAGATTGTTGCAACGTAAACAAATAAAAAGACAAAACTACACACTATTAAAAGTATTTTTACGATAAATGTGTAATGCATCTTTAACTTCTTATGGGGTTAAATGCTGACTTAGATTTTCAATTTATTTTATTGTAGCCACAGCATTTAGTTTTTCCTGCTAAATCCCTGATGTGAGCCAGTGTGTGTGTGTGTGTGTGTGTGTGTGTGGTTTTGTGTGTCCCTTACTCTCAGGAAACAATTTAATTTGATGACTCTGGTACATTTTCTCATTGTCTGTCTGTCTTTATCTCCATCTGTCTGTCTGGAAACATTTCTTGATTCACTTTTGTTCCCACGGTAATGGTGCGGCCAGCATACGGCACACAACCCGGGTCACTGAGAGCCATCTAACGAATGAGATTGTCGGTCCTCATCACCAAACACTCCGACGAACGACTAAAATCAAAACTGATCACAAAGGACTGATATTGTCGGAAGTGCATTTTGCAATTGAATACACACAGATACACACAGAAACGCACACTCACATACGTGCAAACTCTGCTCGCATGAGTCTTCAGCCTCATTTCCTCCATCGAACACACAAATAAATCCCCCTCCGAACACTGTCTCACATAGGTACACCACCTGTCCCCCTCCTATGCCTCCGCGCTCCTCTCTAATCCACTTGAATGTTGCTGGATATTAGATTAGAAAGTTATAGATGTGATTATTCGTCCCTGGGCAGAGCCATCTATTCGCTGATTAAAACGTGAACTGAGGGCCATTATGTAACTGCTTAAACAGATTAAACTTAGTCACCCTCGTGGGGGCCTGTTCTCTGTTGTAACGTTCAATAGAGATGGCACCGAAGATGACACATGATGCCGTGTTGTCAAGGCATCTACAGGTAGATTTAGAGGAGGCACAAGACTGACAAAAGACTAATGATCGGAAATGTGAGCTCGGCAATGTGAGCTTGTCGCAAGTTTAACTTTCCAAGGAATTGAGTGTCGCTTTCAATATCTTCAATTAGTAAGTGAAAAAGGGGGGTTCAGGGCTTCTCAGACACACAGACATATGAAACTTTGGGTTTGTTTTTCATAATATACAAAAAAAGATATTGTGAAGGAAGATCTAAACACTGCCCCTGCACTTTGGATCAAATCTTCAACATGAAGTTTAATAATGTTTTGTCTGTTTACACTGCTTTGCCTGTTTGCCCTTTGACCCTTTTGAGGACCAAGTTTTTGATGGATGGATGGATGGATGGAAATTCTGTCTAAATGAGGCCTCTATTTCAAATGTATTTTCTGATTCAGACATATGGGATATGCTAATATGCAGATTACAGATACAGATACATCGATTTCTAGAGATTTTGTCAACATTTATAGACTATTAGGAAATGTAATTGAATTTGCTTTTCTCTGTTTCTGGTCAGAAGGACAAACATACCTACTGTATATCATTATGACAGAAGATATGAAGAGGTTTATAAATATGAGTAAATATGAAAAAGCTGACAACAGTGGGAGGTTGAATTCACACCGTGAAACATCTGTCACCAACGACAAACCTGGAAAAGTGATTATTTTTTAATGGGGTACGTACAGCTGCATGCAAACAGGAACACTGGAGCAATATTCATTTGAACTGAATGCGTAAACAGGTTCATATATTAGGTTTTTTGGAATCAGGGAATGAATGAAATACTGTGTGTTATTATGCATGTAAATGTGGTCGGTGAACTGGCTGTTTGGGTTTATGAGGACTGAAACTTGGGTGGTCCTTCATAACTATTACAACTTCCAAATATTGGTGCTGTAGGGATACTCTGTATGTTGATGCAGAAATGATGCTTGATCCCATGTGACGCCCGAAAACATTCAGTTTAGTCCTGTTTAATCAGAATATATGGTCAAATATCCACGTCTTATTTATCTCTAAGCAGCAAGAAAATACTCTCCAGTTGGTCTCAACATGACAAACTGCTAAATTTATTTCCCACTAACCTCGCTTGAACTTCCACAGGTTGTTCAAGGCGATGTTTGTTATGCGTTTGTTGCTCCGGGTAACATGTCGGATGTCATCCATCCTGTTATACTGGGTTCAGAGAGCTATTGAAACTGCGTGATGTGGATGTCTGGTTGTCAGTTTTAAAAGATTTGCAAAACCTGTCATACGCTGCCCTCCTATTCTGCTTTGTAATGATGCTATGAGTGTGCCGGGATGCCTTTAAAGTAGAGTTCCTGCTCTGAGCCATGATCTACTTCATGGTTATTTTAAAGTAAATAAGTCCTGCACTGAGTTTGAGTCTTGATAATGTCACATTTCTTTTTTATGGACGATTAACAAAGCTTGCATTAAACATATATTTGATACGTGTGCTGTAACGTGCATTAATGATGCATAAATAAACACAAACATTCAATATAAAACCAAACAGCGACCTTTTTTTTTTTCACATTACTGTATATCATAAAATACCTGACTCTCACCCTACTTCCTGCATTATCAAAGTAATCGTATCTCTGTAGTCTGTCTTCTGTCTCCCCGTCTCATTATGTGTGTCTTTGATGTCACGGATTACAGTCTCAGGCACAACTAACGGAGAGAATACGGTTCAACTTTCCAGACAGTCTGTATCTATCTCTGTAATGATGATAAACATGAATAAAGTGGTGTTAGATCGTCTTTGATGATCCTCACATTCAAAGAAAAAGAGAGATGGAAACTGTGTGACAATGTCCTGAGGGAGTTTAGTTAAAAGTAGAGCTGGTGAGCTCAGGGGCACATGGGGTAGGATGCACACTGAAACACAACCGCCACCATCTTTTATTCTTTTCTGCTTAAGTGGGGGAGTTATGCAGTGTGCACATTTCCCATTCACTGTGGTAGAAATAACAATCTGAACTGTGCAAAATGAGGAGGAGGAAGCAGATCCACATACGACGTTTCTGAATAACTGCAACCCTTCTTTGTTTCAATGGAGAATGTGCTGCAGCGGTAACCTTTAAATATTACATTATACTTAATACTGCAGCACTTGAAAGTTTATAGTTAGATCATTATATTTCAACGTATTGCAATTCAGGTGATTCGATATTTTGACAGAATTCCACCCACTTCTCTAAAACTCTGTTTTCTACACCAATCAGAGGTGTTTTCAGAGACGTGCAAGGGTTAAAAACATGATTGGCAGCTATAATTACTCTCTGTTAAGATTCTGTCAGAAGTGATTCTACTGATCTATTCCATGGTTTGACAGCAACAGTGTAAGGTCATCTATATTTATATTTAATCTACTGATTTGGACTGAGAAAGGAAAGCTGAAGTAAGAAATTCTGGTGTTTCTTCTTCTTCTTTTCTCTTGCAAGAGCCATAATCTGTTACGGACTGTGCAAAAAAAAAAAAAAAAACCTAATTACCTTTGAGCTTATTGTAGTTCAATAGTGGTGTGAGTAGTATTGTAGTTCCATAGTCGAGAGGACACAACACTGTGGCATCAACTCATTACCACTGTTTTCAGGAAAATCCACAATGTGACACCCTGATTTTGGATAATTACAAAGGCTTTCATACAGGAGAAGGCTTAAATATAGTATAAAACTGAAGAAGATGACTACGAACACAGAGGTACTGGGTTGTTTGTTTTTTGTGTGTGTTGATTTGAGTATGTTTTGTTTGATTGCTGTTGTTCACGTTGTCTTATTGTTTACTTTATTGTGTATTCATTTTGTGATGCATGTATGTATGTAATTATTTATGTTGTACTTTTCTGGTATGTCAGCGTAGGTGTGTATGTATGTATGTGTGTGTGTTTATGTATGTGTGTGTATGTATGTATGTATGTGTGTGTCTGTGTGTATGTATGTATGTGTGTGTGTATGTATGTGTGTGTGTTTATGTATGTATGTGTATGTATGTATGTATGTGTGTGTCTGTGTGTATGTATGTGTGTATGTATGTATGTGTGTGTGTTTATGTATGTGTGTGTATGTATGTATGTATGTGTGTGTCTGTGTGTATGTATGTGTGTGTATGTATGTATGTATGTGTGTTTATGTATGTGTGTGTCAGTGTGTATGTATGTATGTATGTGTGTGTGTTTATGTATGTATGTGTGCGTATGTATGTGTGTGTGTGTGCTTATGTATGTGTGTGTATGTGTGTATGTATGTGTGTATGTTTGTATGTATATGTGTGTGTATGTATATATATATGTATGTGTGTGTATGTATGTTTGTGTGTGTGTGTGCGTGCAGATGTTTACCGACGTTAGTTGATCCACAGGACTTAAATATTCATATTATACTGAAGCTAAATGATAGACTGTTTTATGGAGAATATGCAAATGAAGTCATACTTTGTTTTTAATGTATATATAGTCGTTTTGTTGCTATTTGTTTTCTAACAATCTGTTTCTCTGGTAAAGACTATGTAAGATTATTTTGTTTTGTTGCATTTTTTTTAAAAAGAAAACTAAACTAAATACATGATTGACAGCTGTGATTACCAATCACTGATGACATTCCATTGGATGTGACTCTCCTCTTCTACTCTCCTCTTCATCTATATTTATATTTATATGTCGTCTTCGGATTCATACTGAGAAGAGACAGCTGAAGAAACAAGGTGTATATTTTCCAATTTGGCATTTTTTCCACTTGATTTGGAGTCTTAAGCCACAGATCAAAGTGTGTTACATGCCTCTGTCACTACTCAGTGACTCAGATGTTGTATATGCTTTCAGTTGTTGAATAAAAACTGATCTTCTTGGCCTAATATTGTTGGCATTTAATTTTGACTCCACATATCTGTCTGTATAGCAGTAAATAACATGAATTTTGGCTTATCCATGAGTTGTTTGGATTGTTGCAGAGAGATTATTGCAGAAGCCCAAGGGGTCTGGTCTGGATTTCTGCCTCCACTCCTGAACGTTTGAGGTGAAATGAATTTTGCTTGTGTTGCTCACAGCACTGAAATGATACATGTTTAAGAAAACTTCAGCATCAGCATGTTTATCCTCAAATAGCATTGCAGTTTCTCTGTGTTGGCTATCAAAGGAAGGAGCAGGTGATTATTTGACAGTGTTTCTTTGCTTTTAAAATATATATATAACAAAAAGAAAAAAAAAACTGCTGAAATTGAACACACAAATTGGACATGAAATATATGCATGCGTTGTCCAAGTCTCAAAATGGGCTTTAACCATTCCATAATAAATATTCATGTGATATATTACTCTCACATTCTGTTTAGTACACAACCAACATCAGGCTGTGTATATTAAGTGTATATGTTGTGGTACCGTGTGGAGCTGTGAAAATCCCCTTGCCATTGACAGTTGCTAGTGTAAGTGCTGATCCATATCCAAGTGTGCCATATGTTTCTTGTGTAACTTATTGCTTTCCCATTCCCAATAAAGTGGCAGAATAAAAAGGCTTTTACAGGTCCCTGCGGGTAGCAGCTACTTCCAGTGGTAGTCACTGAGCTGTGGGGCTGCTGTGGTGACAAATGGCACCAAGCACATATTTTACTATTGCCATTTACAATGCATGATCCAGGCTGTGCTGCTCAAATGACTGTGCAGCAACACAGTCGAGAGTTATGTTACCTGGGAGTGTGTGTGTGTGTGTGTGTGTGTGTGTGTGTCATCCATATAATGATGTACTATTCACATTCTTTGAAGTTTATTCATCAGTCACGTAAATGTTTAGCATTAATAACACATGTTAAGGTGAAAGTATGACTTCTTTGTTTCTGTTTCTCTCTTTGTACAAAAGGTCCTAAAGCTGATAGTCAGCTGGTAACAACTGCCCACCTTCACTGATGCAATGTTTGGACTTTATTAGAAACTACAGAAACATGGATTCAGACATTGACCAAAGTAACAAGCGGTGTCAGGCGCTTGTATTGTAGCTTATTTTGGCATGGATCCAGCTGATGTCATCGTGTCTATGCGTGTGTTATATCAGCATATCACTTACCTTTCTACATTACATGACGTCACATTAGGCTGACACTTTTATCCTATAAAGGTATATGGTAAAGTGCCTTGCCCACCTGGGATTAGAACCATAAACCTCCTGCACCTAAGTCAATGGTGTAAACCACTAGGCTACCCAGTTATTATGTCATCCAATGCCATCCATATATACCAAGTTTACAGCAAATTGGAACAAAATTGATGTTTTTATTGATATTTGAAATTTCACCCATTATAAGTAAATGAGAGAAAAAAAAGATTTTTAAAAATTCATACAAATTTTTAACCTTGACTTACTTTTCCCAAAATGTAATGACTTCTATTCCAGGTCACTGGCGATCTATAAACAAAATTTGGTACGAATTCAACCTATAGTTTTGTTGCTACAGACATTTGAAATCTCACCCATTATAAGTACATGGGAAAAATTAAAAAAATTCATAAAAATGTTTAACTTTGACCTACTGTTTCCAAAATGTAAGCAGCTGTATTCTGGATCACTGGCAATCTATAAACCAAATATGGTATTAATTCAACTAATAGTTCTGCTGCTAGAGTGTAACAAACAAACAAACAAACACCCATTGCCTCTCCTGCAGGGGGGTGGAGTAATAAATACAAAAAACATATTTGCTCTTTATTTATTAACTTACAAATGAATTAACACATTGATCACTGGACATCACACTCAAAATAATGAATTCTTAAATCTGGAACTTGGAAATATCTTTCTAAAATAGAGGTGAATCAGACATAAAATATGACATTAATTTTCACATAACAGCGGTTGAAAAGACCAATGTTGTCCATCGATCTATGGGCTCCAGGTTCTGCACAAGCCTCCTATTAAAGCTGTTCGATTGCTTCTATCGAATGTGTGGATCAGTAACTGAATTGAGATAAGAACCAGTTTGTGGTCCTCATGTTTCAGTGGATACAGCAGAGTTTTGTCACTATCTGTCGCAGCCATGACAGTGAAAGTTCATGCAAAGTGATCAGTTTATTTCCTTCATAAAGACAAATCTAAATATTTCACTCATAAACATCTGCTTTTATTATGGGATGTTATAGCCTTTTGTCACTGACCCACTTATACAATAAAGATAGGAGCCTCTGAGCATCCTTTTAGTCTGATTATTGTAGTTTAACCATCAGAAATGTTCTTTTTTTTTTAATATTATCATGTCTTAGTTCCTTTACACATGCTTCACCTGCCTGATTGTTCTGCAGATTTACCTCTTACGGTGCGTCCTTGTGCAGGTCCCGTGGATGTGGCCGTCAGGGGGCAGACATTAGTCGGCGAGTCATCAGAGGAACGTGGCTCTGTGGTATATTCCACACCTGCAGAAATTACTGTTGTGCACATGATCGTACACGCGCAATTTAATTGGTAGATGAAGTCAGCGATAACGTTTCTAAGCAGGTGTTCTGCAAGTCATATACAAGTCAGAGTGATGCCTTCGAAACAATAAGAAATGCGGTGAAAATGAAAGAAATCTCAGCTCATGTACTTCATAAAACATGTCTACACTGAAATGCTTAAATGTGGATAAAATGCGCTTTATTGGAAGCCTGCCTAATGATGAAGTATCCGTTCTAATATGCTGAAATATCATACGCCGCTGTTTTTTTATGATAGGGAGTCAGCATTTTTAATTTAATTTTATTGTGAGGTATTCTCGTGTTTTTAAAAGTCAGAAGGAGGAGAAAGCGGAGGAAAACACGCTGAAAACCAGAGTCTACTGTGGTAGCCAGAGGGCGGTGGCATCTCTTTCTCTCTGCGTAAACGGAGCGAGTGGTGAAGGAGAGAGCGCACGGAGAGGAAAAGAGCTAGTGGCAAGGCAGCAGTGCCGCTGACACGAGTGAAGGGACCCCGTGGTCATTTCCACCAGCGTTCTCTTCTCACAGCTTTACCCTGCGCCTTCTGAGCCGGACACAGACACTGGGACTAGACTCTTCACACCTATTCACTTTTGGTTTTTGGACTCTTTCACGCAGAATTTAACCACCAGACCCTGTGGTGAAGGGGGTTCTTATTCCCCCGTCGTGGGAAGAGGAGTTTTTTTTTTTTTTTGTAATTTTTTTGTGTGTATATGTGTGTGTGAGTGCGCGTTGTATGCGTTTTACGCGTCGCTTGCAATGGGGAAAAGTGGACAGAGAAGTGGAATAGGACACGGAGGCTGCAGCCTGCTGAGGATGTGCGCCACGCCGGGGATCCTGGTTCTCCTGGTGCTCGTACACCCGGGACTCACCCAAAGTAAGGGTTGGAAGTGTGTCTGAAATGTCACACCTTTCACATGTATATAATTGGTGTGGACCACTGTTCATTTTTGAGCTCGTGTTACATCTGTGGTTGGTGGCGGCGATGTAGAGGCATCCCCAGCCGAGGATGCCTACTTTTTATTTTAATTTAATTTAATTTGTATTTTTTTTCCTTTCATTATTCAATGTAAATCTATGTAAAATGATGCTGATGAGAGATCTTAAGATGTAACCCAGTCTGGGTATTTGCGCATTAGATCCCTGCATGTGGAGTGGACTAAACTGAACGGCACAACTCGAAACCCACGTTCCTCCAAGAAACAACTAAGATTTAACATTAAAGCAATACATGGATGCTCTGAGGGGGATATGCGCAACTATTATGTGTTTTTTAGGCGCAAATAACAGCGGTGGAATTATTCTGTTTATTGAAATGGTTTCCCATCACGTAGGAATCGGTGTAAACCTGCTCCCGGTCGCAGTTAAATTAAGGCGAAAACTGTGAATGGCAGGACTTGTTGTCCACGATTAGGCGACTAATGTCTCATTGCAGAACACTTAGAAAAATTGAGGGCGATGCTTCACTGCTCCGATTGGAAAATTGATCAGAAGTCACAAACGCTCAAAGCTGCTGGAGGCGCGTAGGCAGTTGGACAGATCTCCCAACAAAACCAGCAGAAAACTAACAAATAATAATAATAAAAAAAAAGCCATATTCCAACAATCTGATAATGGCATTGAATATCTGAAACTCACCTTTATTATTAGGTTCTGAAAAAAAATATCTGAAGCAGCTCTATACATTATAAGCTTTAATAAATAATATGGTGCTGTGCATCACCACAGTGTTTGCAGGATATGACTGTGGTGAAGTACAACAGGGATATTAAAGTGATATTTAGAGAGGCGTGCAGCCACACAGAGGCAAAAATATGCAGGTCAGAGACTGAGAGGGAGAAACTCTGAGAAGTAAGTTTCAACAGTGAGATAATTTTTGCTGTTATTTGTTAAAATTCACAATGAGGCTGTATTCTTGGCAGTTGCGAAGGGAAAGTCATACATCATGATGTTCCATTTTACACTCTATGTGACCTCCTCAGGCAGAACCTGAGTTAATGTTCATCTAAAAGCCTTAATAGTCAACCCTGCTGTTACTTGTCTGAGCTGCTTAAATCCTTGTCAATTTGATCTCATCATAGGTGCCGCTCTGTTTCTGTGATTGTCTACTTCAGTGCTCCATTCACACTTCATGTATTCCCCCTGTCTAATGGAACTAATAGTCCGCTGGAAAGCTTGTCTGCTACCCACATGTATTGACATTTCTGATTGGCCTAGGGTTTTGATGTTGAATTTGGCCAATAATTGGACATGAAGTTGCTGCCACCCTTTTCGCACCGCCCTAGGGAACGTCATTTCAGCAACACTCACCAATATTCATTAAAACCTTTCTCTATTGGTTCACTGTTAAATCGATACATTCCAATCCACGGACATGTTTTTAAAAGGCTTTCACCCCCTGTGATAAATTACCCCTCACCCCTGACATGTAACTCAACTTGACTTTAGTTGAAATCTCTGATAATTACAAAGTAAAACTGTTGGTGCTTTTTGCAGAGGAGGTCAAACATGGATCTTTCTACTTCTTGAAATGTTTTCCTTTGTTTTTTTTTTCAGAGGTTTATATGTTTCTGGTTACTCTTCTTCCGGCTGGACTTTTGCTCTCCTGCCTGGCACTTCTCTGTTCTAAACAACTTGACTCGTGTCTCTGAAGTTGTTTCGTTGCGTGTGCAGTTACTCCATTAGTTGTTCTGTCGTATCGGGAAAAACACACAAACACATTGACCTAACACACGGGGGGGGGGGGGGGGGGGGGTAAATTTTTTTAAA
>JAPSES010000219.1:2653438-2681867 GCA_029822895.1 Maxillicosta whitleyi | reverse complement strand
CATCTCCATTAAAACACATGTACAGTAGTTCAACAAATGACCGTGGATGTAGACGCTTCTAAAAGATGTAACAAGGCAAAAAAACCTGACATACCATAGTGTCATGGAACGTATAAAGATGTATCCCTATGACGCTGGTGTTATATTACACCCTTCACGCTAGAAGTGCTTGTATAATCAGTTTGATGACCCACCCGCAGAAACACACCCTGTACAATAGACTTCCATATGGTTCAACAGGTCCATTCAGTTATTTTGGCACCACATGGGCTGTAAAAAAGGAACCCAATATATTTTACACTGCGGCGTGACAAGATTACGTGTAAGCAGTTTGCTGTGATTCATTTGAACACAGCATTCTTAGTCGCTAATGAATATAGGCAGTACTTTGCTGAGAAGGCATGTTTTGTGTGTCCATTGTGTGTGTGTGTGTGTGTTGATGAAATATCACATTGTTATTTTCCAGAATAATCCATGCACACGTTTTTTTTTTTTTTCCCTCCCCCAGAGGAGCACAGGTAGGAAGACGCTGTAGGTGGAGAGAGAGGAGAGAAAGAGAAGAGAATAATGACTCACCACGGTGAATTTTTTGCTTCCTGAAATCTTTTGTTCTCAGGGAAAAAAGGTGATCATATAGGGGTGAAAAGGCAGGCAGAGCAATGCTGAATGAGTGGGAGGGAAGACAATATAGGGAACTGGAATAAAGGGGACATCAAGTGCGGGAGCAAGATATGAGAAGACTGCAGGGTTGGTAATTAATCACAGCTCTCAGTGCCTGAGATTCCTTGAAATAAATGGATGAAAGTATAAGTTCAACCCACTTGAATTCACAGTCGTACAAACAAAACAGAAAAGCCGGTCCAATTTCAGGGTGACGATCCCACTTTGGGTCGATTTTCTGGAGGTCAGAAATGAGGCTATGGTCAGGACGACGTCTTAATTAGGAGAATGAGTTGACAAGGGTGAAGGGAGGATGATAGTTGGACAGGTAATGAGGACAAAAGACAACTGGGTCAACCCTGTGGAAATCAGAGCAGGCTGTTTTTCACTGCAACCAAATGGAGCTGTTTTTCAATCAGACATCAAAGAAACCAGAAGAGAGGGGAAAAAAATGTGAAGCTGCTATAGCTGTGAGGTGAACTGGTGGTATCCAGCGTCACTTTTTCACCGGAGTCACTGTGTGTGTCTATGATTAACAGCAGCCTTTTAGTACGCTTCTACAAAGTTCTTACACTGCAGAAAGGGACAGTATAGATTCCCTTCACAAAACCAAGGCTAAGTGCTAAACTGAAAAGTAAAGTTTTATTTTTCCTGTAGAAAACAGGTACGTCTGGGCTGACATTAAACAGATCAAAAACTTAACTTTAGCCCTGGTTCCAGGAGTCTGAGGTTTGTGGTTTTGGTTAGATCCTGGTTCTGGTTGCTTTTGTTACCTCAATTTTTCTGTTTTATAAGTTAAAAGTCAGTATATTTATGACCTGTTTTCCGTGTCAGGCTGCAGAGAACAGATTGATATTGTTTTCCCGTTGGTTCTGCTTCTACATTATGATGGTCTGTGCTTCGTACCTTCTATATTATTGCATGGTTTTTGAATGTCTGTACATTTGTTTGGTCTGCAGGGCTTGTTACAGCAGGTTTTTCCATAGGGAAATCACTTTAATATTGTGTGAAATGAGAAAGGCACGATATGAATAAAATCATGATAGGTCACAGTGGTGTCAGAATAATATTGAAAGAAAATAGACTTTTCCCACTATCTCTAGTCATATACTTGACTTGAAGAACAAACAGGACTTTTTGAATATGAAAACAGGCACCTGTTAAGGCATAATTGAAGAAACTCTGCTAAAATAGTATTTTTTAGGTTCTGTTAAAATAAACTATCCCATAGTACATGGACTAAGGTCTTTAAAGATATTTAGTGAATAAAAAAAAAAAAAAAAACTCAGGGGATTCAAGTTCAAAAGGGACAGTTTTACTGCAGGCAGAGATAATCATTTATTACTTTTTGGGAGAGATTGTTTCCACCGGAGCTGAAATTAAATCTGGTGATGATAAGGTCAGTGAATGAAGGCTTAACGTTGTTTTGAATGATTGAGAGATTTACAGTAAAATCTTTTCTACAATGTCTCGCTAACCTCAGGCTCAAAGTCAGTTTTAATACAGGTGCTGAACGTCGTGACTCAGCAGTGCAGCTATAAAAGCGCAGACCTACTGACTTGTTTTGTGCTGTTGTTTATAACATGTTACAGCTATGCTTTGTTTTCATTGATTCTCTCCCACATAGATTTTGTGCATGTTAGTGTGTGTGTGTGTGTGTGTGGATCCTACTCCAAGTCTTCTGGGTTCTGAGCTGTATTGTCTTACAACATTTATTGATATTTATTTAGAAAAAAAAAAAAAAAAAGCAACAACTTTGGATTGACTTTTGAAATCTTTCCTTTTTTTTTTATTCCTACTGTTTATAGTATTTGTATTTCCATCCTCTTGGATTTTTGAAAGCTTGAGGTCACGGTAGGTACAATAGTAAGGTTGATATTATTTTATGCTTTAAACAAGGCTCATTGTAGCTGAATGTGTGGTTCTTGGGGGTGGAAATTGATTGTTAAAGGCAGTACAGATACTGTTACTGTAATCCTATTATTTCTATTGTGGAAACATAGTGCATTTCTTTTGACATGAAATGTGAATGCTGCAAACATTTTAATTAAAATGCAATAATGCCAGTGTACACCCTGTTCACAGTTAACTTTTGTAGTCTTTCTTAAGTGATACATTTATTAATATTACCCTCTTTATTTTTGCAGTTTACAGTAGAAAAACACAATTTTATTATATTGGTGATTGTGATTATAAAAGCTCGGAATAAATTTGAAGGTCATATCAAAAGAAATGAAACTGAAGAAAACAACTTTTTCAGCCAAAATATATATTTAACTAAATGGAAAAACATGTCAAACTCCATGGATTTTATTGGTGAGTGAATGTGACAGAAAATGTCTGTTTTTCCATGTTCTTTTTTTTAACGACTTTATTTATCAGTTTTTCCAACTTTACAACATAGATCACATATACTTCAGTAACATTCCAGAAGAACACGCTTTTTAAATTTCATGTTTTTCCATGTTTACTACGGAGCCTCTGATCGTCCAAATGGGTCATATCTGATGCCACAGAAAAGCGGAGAAGTTACATGTGTTATGTTAATGTATTGGTATTAATTGATATTGATATATGTATTGACCGGGTTATTGGTTCGGAAGTTATAAAACGTCATAGATCAGTCCATGCTGTTGGTCACCGGTGGCTGTTTAGATTTTTGGCGTGGGTTTTCTGTCCAATTCCGCTTCTTTTAAGAGATTCCATGTTTACGTGGATAAGTCAGGAATTCAAACTCCCATTCCGAAGTCAACGCAACCCCTACTGAACTGTAAAAAAAAAAAAAATGATAAACACGTAAATAATTGAGGGAGTACGTGACACATTTTTCACGAAATGCTATCATTACCCATCATCCAGCTGTGTTTTTAAACACGGAGATTGAAGCTCGCCGCTGTGATCAGACAGCTGATGAAACGGAGATGTAACATTACGTGGGAGCAACAGCCGCACACATGTTTGATCCAAAGTGGCATTGCGTGAAACAAAGACCAAATTGCAGCACAAATATTCCATATGAAACAGACAGTGTTTTCTTTGAAACCTTTTAGCAACACATGGAAATTCAACTACAGTCATGTTCTGATCTTCACCAGGGTTTTGTCTGTAAAGAACTTGGGTTGTAATGAAGAACACTTTTTTATTCTGCTTTTAATCAGGACGGTGATGTCATATTTGTTTCATCCCCGTGATTTTTTTATTTGTAGATTAACTACGACCATTTATTGTGCATCACAAAATAACAATTCTTATGCTTGTCCAACTCTATAAAAGTCCGTGCATGTGTACAAACAGTTGGATCTAATGAATGCTGATTCCTTTTTAAAGAAGTGGGGGCTGGTTTTAGTGGCCATGTCACATTCCATAATTGCTGAAATGATCGCCCACTGCTGATCATTATATACAAATGCAAGTTTTTTATTTAGTCAGAAAGGTATGCATGCAACCACATTTAACCCAAATGCAGATCATTGTCAGTTTTGTAGCTTGAGTGAATGTGATTAACCCTTTAACAACAGCAGTCTCTCCGGCGCCACATTTCACACTTTACAGCTTTCAAATTACTAAAACTCTCGAACCGTTTATACGACCCACAATATTCAAATGGCATCAGAAAGCTAAGACCTTGAGCTTTCTGACACTATATAACACTGTCCAGCAGCAATGTGGGACTCTATTACAAGTAGAAAGAAATAGACTTAACAAAAAATGTAAAGCCAAAATATAGATATTGAACGTTCAAGACCAGCAGATGTAAAATAGTCAAAACTTTATTTCTGCAACCTCAAAAAGTTTTGTTATGGGCATTTACAGGTGTTTCTGGTCATAAATATATTAAAACGTCAAACTTTTTTTTTCTTTTTTTCCCCTAAAACACACAGTTTTCTTTATTTATAATAATGATAATTAATAGCTAGTTAAAAGTTAAGTTCTTCCAGGAGATAAAGGTGCAAAAGAATGGGCAAAAAAGACATTTATTGACACTTTTGTTGCAAAAACATTAAGCCATCTAAGCAGCCTGTTGTAATGGCAGTTTTAAAATATGGAATAATATTTTTCAGTATATTCAATAATAATATTCAGTTTAAAAAAGCTGTGATTGTAATTTACCACATGGGGTCCATTTCTAAGCTTGGTATATCGTGGAATCTGATTTGGAGTAAATGTACTTTTGTGAGACTTCCATATATTTTTAATCGCAGTTATAAATAATCTATGAAATGTGGAGGTTGCAGTTTGTTAAGCACCTTGAGGGTTTTTGGTGACCATCCATCACAATTTTTAACCAACATGTATTTATGTGTATGTGTTTTACTATGTGAAAATTAAATAAATCAAATAAATAAGTGTCAAAAACATTGCCGCACAACTTCTACAACTGGTTAAACATCCGGTGTTTGTGTCATTGCTAGATTTTAGCAAACTTTAATTCAACACTGAAGAAAACTGAGCCTCTGAACCTCAGGAAGTCCCATGTTTGTTGTTTTTTTGCAAACACAAAAACAATAACATATTGTCATCAGAGTCCCTGCACTAATGGGAGTTCATTTTACTGCTGATTGAGGCCAGAGTATTTGAAGTCCATTAAAATATCGCGATGAAAACACAGGTGTTTTGTATCAGTGGGCTGTGGTCCAGTACGTTTCAGAGGATAACATTTACTTCAAACGGATTCTGTTGCATTTTGTGTTCTCTTCTATTTTTCAGTTGCCATCATCATCATCTCCCCGAGGCACAGCTGGTGTAGTGGTGCAGTAACGGATTTGAGCTCACAGACTGGCTCACAGTCCAATGACATGTGGCTCAATCAGCCCACCAGTACTGCGGAAACACTCCAACACACACACACGCGCACACACACACACACCTACACAAACACACACACACACCTACACAAACACACACACAATATAGTAAAGAAAAAGAAACTGTGCCCTGTTCAGCTCCAATGTACAAAGGGGATTCCAGACAGGACACACACACACACACACACACACACACACACACACACACACACACACACGTAATGTTTCTGAAAGGTTAGTTTGGCAGTTCAAAGAGAAGAATGTGCAGACACTGGTCTCCATATAAAGTAGCTGTTGTGTTCTTGGCAGGTTTGCTATACATCCTGTCACTCCGTTGGACCGGTCTAATATCTGGCAGTTGGAAGTTTTACATTGGCGGGAAAAAGTATCTATACAGTTGCAGCTGTTTCTGAGAAAACAAAAGGGTTGGCAGTTTGAATCCCACTCTATCCTAGTCATGTGCTGTTGTGTCCTTGGGCAAGACACTTCACCCACCTTACCTGCAGTGTTACTTACACTGGTGTATGAATGTGGGTATGCTTGGTGTTGGTCGAAGGGGCCGTTTGGCCTGATTTGGCAGCCATGCTTCTGCCAGTCTGCCCTAGGACAGCTGTGGTTACAAGTGTAGTTTACCACCACCAGGGTGTGAATGTGAGAGTGAATGAAGAATGGATCAGAAATGGGTGCCTTGAATGTGCTATATAAATATAATCCATTATTATTATTATTATAAATATGTTTAATACACTGGGACAACATATGTGGAGGTCCTGGAGTAAAATACATGGAGCTGAAGTCCTGCCCTGTCAGATCTTATGTCAGGAAATAAATTGCTTTCATGGTCAATAATAAATGATAAAGACCCAAACACTCACTGGTGACCAAAATAATTTACTGACATGAAATGGTGACCCACTAATCTTATCAATATATGAATAATTGGTGTAAATACAGTTTGTCGTCTTTTCATGGTCATCAGATATGACCCATTTGGACGTTCAGAGGCTCTGGAGTGAACATGGAAACACTGTCATCTTCTACAGCATTGATTCACCAGTAAAACCCATGGAGTTCGATCAGTGACAGTGGATGGAGACACTTGGTTTCTGTTCAGTTAATGATAGATTTGCTGAAACAGTCACTTTTTTTCTTAATTTTTCTCAGTTTTAATATAATAACCTTTGAATTTACTTTGAGCTTTTATAAATATCTTCATGGTCTGTGAATTAAACATAGGAAAATACACAATTTACAGTGGAAAAATGCAAAAATAAAGAGGTTATTATGATATCAAATGGTGATAAATCACTTAAGAAAGGTTAAATGGAGAGAAAAAATAATTTGGGAACTGCCACAAAAATAGTGCTGGGTCTTTATGGGTTAATAGACAGTTTAAAAAAAGTTGCATTTTGTGATAAAGGTGTTACATACATAAATACATAAATAGAAACATTGTCTGTTCACAGTCACTTAGGATGTCTCTGCAGCTTCAACATAACCAGACTCCAGTCATTTCCACTTCTTTTAATACCTTTTCACCTCGCTTTTTGAAGATTAAGTTTAAATGTGTGAAGGCGGCTGTTCATTCATCTGTTCAACACAAAGTGAAATGTTTCTCTGCTGTCTGTGCCACAAACTGCTACTTTCTTGGCCTCTAAAATTAACTTTTCAACTGAAAAATATCATATTTGTAATTAGTGACACAATATTAGTTATGTTATGTATGTTAATAATGGTCCAATGGGACACAGTGGAAGGAGTGGGACTACGGTTTGTTTTTGAGTTTGTTTTGTTTTTGGTGCGGCCAAGTTAGACCTATGAAAACAACTATTCTTCGATGTATTCTGGCATCAAGCCTCCAGTCATGAGCGCATACTGAATATTCCTAAACCAAGGATCAACTCAAACAAAACAGCATTTTTGAGTCCAAGAGATGCTTCTTTTCCAACAATATTTGTAACCTGTGTGCAAGGTTCTTTGGTTCTTCTAGTATTCTACAATTTGGACTGTTTCTATTTAATGTAAAATATATATATTTTAATCATTTTCAATAGTTTCTGGCCTAAAGTTCATGGGATTGTTTTTAATCTTCTGAAAATGCTGTAAAAATAGCATTTTTCAAGAGATTTGGACCATAGATTTCTGTACATTTCCAATTGTCAGAACACTCTGTCTGCGTTTGTGCATCATTGTTTAAGAATCTCCACCCTAGGGTTGCATTTCTGTGGCTTCTGAGGAACATACTGCAGTGGACCACATCATGCATACATTTACCAACTAAATGGTTGCAACTGTACCAGCTGCACTCAATTACAATACTGTTGCCTACTTGTTGAAATATGCCCCGTAGTATGTCCTGAATGGCATGTAGCCATCTGTTAGTAGTATATTTTGTATTTGTGCCAATGACATCATGTGTATGGAGTTACTTTTCCTGTGAGTAGATGAATGAGGGAGAGACTTATGTCATAGTGTCACAGCAGGGTTACTTCACCACATCAGTAGAACATGGACCAAGAGTCTGTGAGCTCCTCCTCGCTCTTATATCTCTGTTTCTCTTTTACACTGTCTTGCATCTGTTTCCTTTTCATTCCTTCTCATCTTTTGTCACTTTGGTCTGAACTTCTTTCCTCTTTTCCTTTCCTTCTTTCCTTCCTGGGGGAAGGGGAGACTTAAACTTTGAACAAAAGACAAAGGGAGGGAAACTTTGCAGAAACATTTGAAGTTTTTCCCCCTTCTCAGTTCTGAGAAATGTCATCTACACCCAAGGAACGGTTTCAAAAGAAGCAGAAAGTAGCTGACTAAAGCCAGACAATGCCCAGGGCTCCCTCTAGCTCCTCCAAATCCTTGTATTGTTGCTGTGGTTATTTGTGTTGCTTCTTCCTCTCGGCCCCTCCAGGGTTTTGGTTTATCTCCGCTCAATGCTGAGGTCTTGTCAGAAAACGAGGACAGGGCTCCCGTTTTGGCCTCAGGTCAACTTACAACTTGCAAAAGTTTATTTTTAGTTTGAAAATGAACTGAAAGCGAAAGCTAATGACAAACTTGTCAGTTAGCCCTGAGAGTCATGTTTCATTGGCTGACATTCTCCTAGCATGTCACGATTTTTTCCCCTCCGTTTTGGTTTAGTTTAGAATGTAGCCGCAAGAACATATTTTCTACTTTTTTATATATCGACAATGATCACTGTAAAAGTTGGCTTTAATCAAATGTGGCCCCAGCTGTTCATACTGAATATAAATCCTATTTTGTGGAAATATCCCATAAAAATGTTTTTTTTTTTTTTTTTTTTTACCAAGGGGAGAGTTGGTTTTTAACGTCTTGCAATCAACATTTAAAATTTTGAGAGCGAATGTCGTCACTTCTTGTGTAATCCACACCTGTATGGCAGAATTCAAGGGAAAACATCAGTCCTCACCTTCCCAGAATAGTTTCCTCCACCCTGTGCTGTTGTAGAGTTTAGTCCTTAAGTCCCTTAAGCTTTTAGTTCCATCACTTTTGGTCTTTAGAGCAGAGACGAGTAGCTGTGTCTGATGAATTATTTACAGAACACAGAGTTAAGATAACAAAATACTTCAGACTTTCAGACAGGTTGGTGCCTCAGGGTTATGCAGCCTTTGTAGTGACCGGGGCATTACAGGGGGTAGAGGATTTTGACATGCTATGAAAAGTTGTGTCTTAAAAAGGATTCACAAATGAAGCAGACTGTTTTTTTTTTCCATACTACTATTGGTACACAGCTTGGTAGGGGGTTTCCAATTTAATAGCAAAAAAAAAAAAAAAAAAAAAAATACTAACAAAAAAAAAAAAAGTAGTGTGTACTTGACAGGTTTTGCTGCTTCCCAGACAGAAGTCAATAGAACACCCTTTATAACCTTGATGTTTTAACTTTCCAAATGTGATTTTTTGTGTGTTGAGTGTCTCTTTCACCACCTTTATGTTTTGTCGGCTGCAGCAAAAAAGACTGCTTTTCAAATAAACACAACCCATTAACTGCATAAATGTCATGATTGGTAATTAAATTATATGTATTTTTTTTTTAGAAGTGTGCATTTTAAACATTAAACTAATCAGTCAGAGCTGAAAATAATGTTTTGTTTTTTTTTTTTTTTTCCAGTTTATGACTTTAGTAAATGGTTTTCTGATACAAGACAAAAGGGGATTGAGAAATACTCCTTTACTAAAACTGTCTCCTATTTGCAGTACTGTCCAAAAAGCCACCTTTAGCTGCTGTTGTATTTGCAGGGTTGGATATATATATTTATTTTTCATTCTCTTTTCTTCTTATACAACAAGAGAAGACGAGGAATATGTGTAAAGCTTAAAACGATGCATATAAAACTGAACTCAGTGGGTTCTAAAGGTTAAAGTCAGTATTCAGCGTGACCTCTGACCCCATGACAAGAAGCAGCATAAACAGTTCAAAACATCTGACATGTGTTGCATGAAACCTGCTATAAAACATCAGAAAATGAATGCAATAAATGTCATGTTGTTTGAAGAAAATAGCTTAACGGTCACGATAAACATGACCTGTTTGGTTTATAGCAGCTGTTTTTTTATTATTTTTTTTTCCCCCTGAAACTTTTGTTTATAATGCTGTACATATTTCACATATATACAGATTGTACCTTACTGCAGAAACTGAAAAATGCACATGTGGTCATTATACTTAACTAAAAAACAAAGTCAATGTTGGATTGGGACTTTTGCACAGTACTGTATAACTGGAGAAACATACTCACTATTAATATATTGCAAGAATCAGACATTTTTTATATACATTTTTGTTGATTACAAAAGGAATAATGGAGGCAGAACCTTTTTTTCTTGAGATTTAAGCATTTGTCAGAGCAAAATCTAGATTCATTAGCTGAATTAATTAGATACATTGCTCAGCTCTAATAGGAGCTTATGTAATCGTAATCATCCTGTCTGTTAATTTCTTCATCAGTTTCCTGCACTGATTATGATGAAATTTGGTAGAAATGTCCGGCTTGGTCCAAAACCAAGCCCTTTAAGATTTTGAGCATATTGTTGTATTATGTAATAGGTCATTTGATTGAATGACAGAACTGCGAGGCTTTGGCGGAGGTATGCACATATGCACAAACACCTCTAGTTTTAGTATCTTCACACTTAATACCTCCTTTTACACACTTTTAACACTTATGTTACAGGAATATTTCACCTTGATTACAGAACAATGTCTCTGTGAATAAAATGGTGGATCAGTTGGTCCCACTGTTATCACGGCTCTGAAACGCCTCTGGAGGTAGAAACGGAGCCCTGGTAAAGGTGGAATCATGATTCTGGAATGCTATATAAAAGGAACACCCTTCATTCTGTAACAGAGGTGTCATTTTGATGCAGTATTATGTGTGCACCCCCCCCCCCCGTGACAGGGTTTTTTAAAAAATGAGTGTGGGCAATGTACAGTAAACAAACATATCAACACGAGCAGAAAGATGTCAAACTGGGGAGATGCTGAGATGTGCGAGCTGGTGTCACTTCAGACAGAGGACTCTATCCACGCTAACATTTGTGGAACGGTGAAGGACATACCGACTGTGTAGAGGTTAGCAACACCGCTATGCTCAGGTATGTCTGATGTGCAAGTTATACATCACACTATACGCTGCCACTTTGATTCCAGAGCACAGCTGTGTAATGGCGCTTTCCCACTCCATGGTACCGGCTCTACTCTACTCGACTCTACACTGCTCTTTTGCTTCTCCATTACAAAAAAGGACCCTGGAATCTGGGACCCGATAGTAGTTTTTTTTAGTACCACCTCATTCAAGGTTCCAAAATGTTGAGACCGACACCAAAATGTGATGTCACGCCACTGCAGATACCGATTGGTCAGACAGTTTTCTCTGTGATCCGCAATTTACAAAAATCAGACCCAGAAGTAGACAGTGAATAGAGCAACATTAAATCACATGATGACAGAACAAAACTACACAATAGACAGTCATGTAGATTCAGTCTTTGGTGGCGGACATAAAAATCCAGACAAGAAAATACACAATGAGCAAGTTTTCGGCAACTCAGATGACACGGAAGTAACGTATCATAGAGTAACGAGTCAAGATGAGACGAGCCAGTACCATGTAAGTGGAAAAGCACCACAGGAATACCGAGTCGAGTTGAGTAGAGTAGAGTAGAGCCGGTACCATGTAGTGGAAAAGCGCCATAAAAGTCCAGTCTGTCTCACCTCTGTTTGGCTTGGTTGTGGAAATTGGTCAATGTTGGAAAAAAAGGTGGGATCACCATCTCACCTTTTTGTTTCAGGATCTCTATGGAAAAGCGGCTATAGATTTCAGTGTTTACCTTATGACTTAATGCAAACTAAACTAGACAGTATTTTCAGTTCTAGTACGGAAGGGAACTGTAGTAATGGTAGAGTAGGTGATGACTGAAGCAGAAATGTTATTAACACAGGGGCTGAAGTGTTGCCACAAGAGGATGTCTGAGTTGTAATAACCTCTGGTCTATAAGAAGGCTAATGAAAGACAAAGGAACCACTTAAAAACGACTAAAGTTCAAATGGCACCTCAACTTTAAAGTGCTATTTCGGGTTACGATTCCTCTACCTCCTCCGCAGTCGATACTCTAAATAAGACCCTCTAATATGTGGAAACAAAATGGATCGTGTGCAGGTTTTGTGGACCAAGTGTTGTAACCAATTTGTCTGTAGAAAATCAATCAAGGCATTTACTGTTTCCTCAATGTCGTGCATAGAATTGCTTAACACATAGGCATGCACACACATGCACAAACACACATACCGATGTCTCTGAGGTCTGCTTAAGTGGACATTTAATCATGAAGGACCTTTTTTTTTCGCTGGCTGCTCCGTTGACTGGGTCGGATACACACACACACACACACACACACACACACACACACACACACACTTTTCATTGCTGTTACAGACGCACACACTATGTCGTGTGGCAAAGTATTGATTCTCAGTGTTGTTTCTGAGCTGTTGGTTAAACAAGACAGTAATAATGGAGCAACATTGTTTAGTCTGCTTATTGAACTGTGACTGGGCGACATTGATTGTTGTCTTCTACTTTGGGAATGTATTTGCGTTGGTGTGCATGTGCAGTGTGTCATTTTGTCTCCTGTGATGTGTGTGGCTGTGGGTGTTTTGGTGTGAATAATGTAACCAGGCTTTTGAGAAAGAGGTCGCCGAAATATTGCAGCCAGGAATGTGTCTTGGTTAAGGTTCTTTTCTTAATTTACTTTCTTCTTTAGTAGTTTAGAGAGGGAGGCTCAGTCAGAGGTGCAGAAAATATGGAGAGAGGAAAGAGAATTAAGGGTTACTGAAGGGTAGATGGTCTCTAAGGTGTTTGAAAACTTTAACTAGAGGCAGGAAATGACAGAAGAGGCTAAGGATGGAAGGGAAAACTAGAATGAAGCTTGAAAAAAGAGAGGGAAGCAGGGGTAAAAAAAAAAAAAAAAAAAAAAAAAAAACTAGGAAAACACAGAGGAGAACAGGGTGGTACTTCCTGTTACATTTTAACCCAGTGGTTTTAACCTTTTTTCAGGATCCCATTTTAACATCATAAATTTCGACCCCAGACATTCAAAACAGAGCCTATTTTTTCCCCTAAAATGTATTTATTTTTGATCATATAATACTTTGCTATACATTTTGTAAATAAAAATTTTAATTTTAGATGACATTTAGTCTATATAATGTATATTATTATGGACAGAGGCAGAAAAGTCAGGTTCAGATTACTGCACAAAGTGAGAATTTTATTTCCCTTAATCATAATATGTACAGTCAGTGCAGCTTGTATTTACAATTAATACTGAACAAACAATGACTGCTGTGTCATTCCATCCTTGGCTCTTTCTTTTTTTAAATTTTAAATTATACATTCACATGAACATGTACACAAAGAACCACACAGACACAATATAAAAATAATAACAAACAAATTTTACAACAAACATATTAAAAAAACAAACAAACAAAAAAAAAACTCCAAGATAAATAATATGATCAAGTCCTCTTTACAATGCTTAGGGCTGATTAATAATATAATAATTAATTAATTAATTAATTAATACAATGTACACCAATAACACATTTCTCAGTCAAAAGGACATCCTTGGCTCCTTTTCCATCACCATTGTTGGTATGAAATGATTGTTGTTGTATTATAAGTTCTGCTGATTATCACTTAGATAGTTACTGAACATTTACTTAAGTTTTCCTAATCTGTTTCCTAATCCGTTATTTACATTATTAGGGCTTTAAACACATGTTACTCTATTATTATTATTATTATTATTATTTATTAAAGACATAAATGTAACGTGTTAATGCTATATGAATTTGATTTCACTCCATGTGGGGTCCTGACCCCGCGTTTGAAAAACACTGTTTAAAAAAAAAAAAGAACATCAGTGTCGTCATTCGTATGTCTTATGGTAATCATGCCACTTCAGCTTACTATGCAAGTACTATTTAACAGGACACCAACCAGGGAAAAATTATTTTAATGTAAATAAAAACCCAGTTTCTAGCAATTCGGAAAGTTCAAGGTGTATATTTTCCATTACTATGTTAAACACAATACACTGTTCAACAACAATGAAAAATCTTGATTAGTGTACTTGAAGCGTATACTTGTTGTTAACTGTTATTAACTGTTGCATGCCAGAGAATCCACAAAGCTCTGTGCATTTGTGTTTATTGTAAGGTGTTTAAATATTACACAAGGTTATGCCTTCTAAAATTTCCGTGCCTAAAGCCCTTCGAACAGCTATGAATAATTCATAATGCTTTAATATTGAAATTGGTCATTTGTTCCCATGCCAAAGCTCTGTGGAAGGAGAATTACAGAATACTTTGGCAACCAATAATGAATCAAGATGTTTTGAATCGTCACCGACAGCGTCTAATGTTAGGTGTGTTTTATTATAATGAACAGAGACTCAAAGGCACCTCAGACATCTCAGCACTCGGTATATCTCTGGTTCTGTGGTTGAATTGGTCTCTCTGAGACTCACAGAGGGAGATGCTTGGTCTGCACTTTCTCCTCTATCATTAAAGCGCTTTACTGGTAACACACACACACACACACACACACACACGGTCATTTCCATACATACGCAGTTGGGACAGGCTTATGTATTACCATAATGAGGATAATGCTCCCACACGCCAAACTGAACAGACTCGACTGGTTTAATGATCACTCAATAATCTCAGAAATCACTTTAAAGAGCTTTTTTAATATTGCAGACACACTGAAAGAATTAACACATTTGACTCGATGTTAATTAAAATATAAAAATTGAATATTGTGATGAAATAACGTTAAAGCTGTCATAAAAATGTAAGGTTTTAAATCAGAAACTCTCCGCATTAATACATAAATGAAAGACATCCAAACTGACTTTTGCAGCACTTTGTGTCTTGAAGCTGTGGCTCGTCTTGAGCTGTTTGGGATGCTGTTCTAGTCCCTTTTCTTTCTCACTTGTTCATTCTCTGTCTTGTTCTTACTTTCTTTCATTTCCACCGTTTCAGCGTTTTCTCTCCTCCAGCCACAAAGGCCAGAGGCAGCGTCCCCGGGGGGAGCAGTTTGTGTTTGTGTACGTGTTTGTGCACGTGCGAGAGAGTTCAAGAGACTGTGAATATGCAGAAGTGTCTGAGAGAGAAAGATAGTGAGACATACAGATTGTATGAGAAAGGGATTGTGGGTCCTTGTGTATGCGTGTGCATGTGTGTTTGTGTGTACCGCCGCTCCTCAGCCTCTCTAATTGGGACATGGGTTCTGTCTGTGCTGTGCACCAACCATTTTGATGTAAGTCCCACATGAGCATTGCTGTAAATCTTGATAATGGTATTAAGCTTGTCGAGCCGGCCTGGGACTTTAGCCTGCAGTGCCCGCATGCATACAGACGCACGCACACACACGCGCGCTCACACACACACACACACACACACACACACACACACCAGAGGAGTTTAGTGTGGACTCTGCTTATTAATGTAGGAAAATACCCACTGTAGCCCAAACTCTGCCCATTACTGTGGAGCAGACGGACCTTTGTGACACTTAAGACAGCTTACTACCTGCTGTAAATGTATTTCAGAGCCATGGGGAGGTGTGTGTGTGTGTATGTGTGAGAGAGAGAGAGAAAGAACGAGAGAGTAACCACACAGAAATTCAGAATTAAACATAACAGGCAAGAAGAGGGGCTACAGTATGAACAAAATGAGACATATTTTGGAAAAGAAAAGGTACTTTAGCTGCAGCTAATTAAAATGCACATCAAAATGATGTGACGGTCAAATAAGAAGTAGAACTATTCTCTCTGCTCTGTAGCCGGTTAGACGTGTTCTTTGTCAGAGTGTCACAGCAATAGGTATCATCCTGTCAGCGTATGCAGTGGGCGACACAGGGAAATTACAGCACGTCTTGATTGGTTGGAGCAGCTGTAACAGTACATTGAAAGTATTAAAATTGTTCCCTACCTCAGCAGGTTTCAGACGTATTGAGGCTAGCATGAGGCATCATTTTATTTGAAGACGCTGCCTCGCAACTCAGTCTGGTGCTTTTGTACTTTTTGGGAGACAGCTGGACCATAATAACATTACAGCAGTGGAAATTGTCCATAACCCTGCAAGAATCAACTGAGAGCTTGCAGAGTGCTTTTTTTTTTTTTTTTACCGTTTATCTAAAACTGATCGTGTTGCAATGAAATAAGGTCTATGAAGTAACTTTGTTTATATCGAACAGTGATATTATACTGTGTCATGTACTTGGCTAATTCATTTTACAGCATTTTCCCTTTCATGAAGGCACAAACAAATAGGTTGTCAAGTTATTTTGCAGCCTGTAGTCAGGCGCTCTGAAATAAACTCATTTCAAGATATTTTAAATCAAAGTGTATTAGAGCACTAGGAGGAGATTATTCCGTGACATCTCTTTGATGTTAATGCAAATGTTTTCATCGTGTTTGCTTTAAGGCGGTGAAATTACCTCACAGCAAACTCACAGATTAGGTTTTTTTTTTTCCCTTAGTTTTGTTTGTTTTGTTAATTTGAAACAAGTCATTTACTGATAGGTGACTTTTTCACACTCTAGGGAAATTATCTTCTAAAACAGAAAGATCGTTTGGTGTAAGATTGTGCGATATGCATCATAAGTCTGTGTAAAGCATATAAACAAACAAACAAACTAACTAACTTTGCATTTCATTTAGTATGTAGACTCTTTCTGAAACTATATCAGCAGTCCATCCTCTTGACTCCCTGCAAATGCAAATGCTGCACCAGCCAAGTGTCGTAAAAGCTAATGAGAGTAATGGGGTCTAGTGTACTCGGTGATGGGCTCAACATAAAGGGAATATGTGTGGGTTAGACGTACTGTAATATATGGGAATAGATGCCTGCAGCTGTTCGTGCTGGCTCGGGCTCAGTTTATGTCTCTATCTCTCAGAGCAGATGGAAAATATTATGATGCTGATGATGAGGGAGAGAGAGGAAAGTGAAACGAAGCAAAGACAACACACAGACTTCAAGAAAATCACACAGAGAAAAATATTGACATCAGACGAAAGGGTAAAAAAAACAAAGGTTAAATTCCCCTTTCATTCACTTACATTTTTACAAGACTTTCCAAGAAGTCGGTATTTCACATAAGTGTTAAACAAAATGCAAGTTGAAGGTTGAGGTTTTTCCTGATAAACAAAAACAAAAAAAAAACCTGGTAACAAAACGAACTTTTCACCGTGGGATTTTCATTACAGCGGCTCCAAAGCAGAGCAGCAATAATGTCTTATTAGTGACAATGCAGCACAACAAGATATAAGATTAATTTCATCGTGCATATATACAAGTGTTTCACGATGTAACTCTGAATTATAGCGAGAACAAGTATGTGAGACAAGCCCTTAAAGCTGATACACACGGTGATAAATATACACCAATGCACAGCCCTCTTGGAGTTTTCTGTAATCCCTCTGCTTAACAAATTGTCTGAGAGTTTAGAGTTTGTTAGGGGAAACAAGGGGGAATTTAATCGGCGTGACACCAGCAGGGGAATCTAATAAGGTAGACACCAGTGGGGCTTGTTTAATGATTTTCTCCTTTCGCCTTTTTCAATTAGGGTACCTTGCTGTGATGTCTGCTGAGTCTGTCGCTAATTTTTATTTATTTATTTATTTATTTTTGCAGTTTTCTTTCTTTGGCCGAGTCACTTACTTTCCCTTTTTACATGTCTCTCTCTCTCTTCTCTCTGCTGGGCAATTGTCCTGTCACTACTGCAAATGTATTTATTGGCCGTTTTGTCGGCACCTGCTTCTATCCAGCATGTGTTGGTGATGCAACTCCTGTTATTTTTGCCCGTTTTAAGGAAGATGACATGCAGCATTAACCCATACAGAGCAATCACCAACCTAAAGTATACTGATGTAAACTGTTTAATATCTGTTGACCAACTAATCTGATCAATACATGTAAATAATTGGTGTAAAATGCAGTTTTTCATCGGATTAGACCCATTTGGATGTTCAGAGGCTCTGTAGTAAACGTAGAAACACCGTCGTCTTGTACAACATTGATTCATCAGTGAAAACCCTGGAGTTGGATCAGAGACAGTGGATGGACACACTTGGATTATGTTCAGTTAATAATAGATTTGACCGTAAAAATGACTACTTTCTCAGATTTTCTCTAAAATAAGGTTTGATGAACCTGATCTACATTATCAGTGAATGAAATAATTGGAAAATACATTATTTTCACAGAAAAAAATGCAAAATACAAAGGACAATAGGTTACAAGGTTACAGAGAAAAATTAATTTGGGAACTTCCACGAAAGTAGCAAAAGTAGAGGTTGTCACAGGGTCTTTATGGGTTAAGGTGCATCATTATCACCTAGTATGTTTTACCGAGTGAAACTGGTTAATATCCTCTAACCAATCACAGAGCATACAAACCAAACACTGGCACTAATGAAGGCATTTTCTGTTTTTGGCATTTCCTAAAGAAGGGGTTGAGAGATATTCTGCAAGATGTCACAAAACATTTTTACACTGGCTAAAATATAAGGTATATTCTTCCAGCTCTGCTTTGAAAATACCCACTGGGTCAGAACAAGTAGAGAATTTGCACATGAATTACAGATCACAAGGCAAAAGGTAGAATTATTCCATTTGGAGCTATTAGCTGCTTTAAAGTATCCAACGATTTACAGTAATGACATGAATAAAGCCACTGAATAGTACTTTACATTGAGCGCTTATGAGCTGAGCTTCTCTGACCTTCTAACAGTCAGTAGGTCATATTACTTCTGACCCATTAGCTAACTGGTACTCCTGCTCTGATCTACCCCAGCAACATGCCCGCCCCCCACCCCTCGCCTTCGCTCTGTCAGTCACGATCTCCCTCTCTCTCCATATGCACTGCATGTCCTGATAATGTGTCATAGTTCCACGTCTGGACCGTCGCAGACATTTATGTCTTCATTCTGTTACCCCGGGTGACGGGGCATTGCGTTACCTTCATTGGCAGGGCATCCCGTTACCCCCGGTGACAGGGCATTCCGTTGCCCACGGTGACAGAGCAAGGGAATCATCGGGCTTCAAGCGGGAGCACAGAGCTGCAGTGGCATGTGCAATGAGAGAGACGTGGGTATGCCAGAGGTGACGTCCTGTGTGTGCTGAGTGCGATAACGGGTGGATGCTGCTGGGTGAGAGTATGCCACTGTGTGATTTTTGTAACTATTGAATTGTGACTCCTAGAGGTCTTGAGTACTTCATAATGGATGCAGAAAAGTTTGGTGACAGGAACGAAGCTTAAAATTCTAAGGTTTGAAAAGAATGCAAGCCTATGTGTCTCTTTTGTGTGTGTGTGTGTGTGTGTGTGTGTGTGTGTGTGTGTGTGTTCCTGGTGAGTGTGGGAGGGAAGCGTGCGTGGAAGGGTAGCTCTAGGAAACAGCAAAAGGGCAGTGAAGGGTGAAGGAGGATGCTTTACGCAGAGGAGAGCAGCACTACATGACTGTCTGCTGCCCTAAATCTCAAACCATTTCCCTAATTTATTCACTGTACCTGCTGCTTTTGTCTTAAGAAATAAAATCATTTAGTAGAATCCTGCTTAACTAAGAAACTTACTGTGAACTATGGGACCAGAGTTGAGCAGATTTGGAGAAATATTCACAAACACAGTGACACATTTAAAATTGTAATGTTCCCAAATAATTGCTGGTTGAGATGACAATTAGTGTGACTGAGCGGTGGAGTTTGCAGACAGTTGTACTCCGTTGCCTCGCTCTCAGTGGGAGGGGGGCTATAAATCAGAAACCAGATCCTTGGACTATAGTGCACACATACACACACACACACACACACACACACAACCTAACCATCCATCAGCAGTGGCAGCTTTCTCGCATCTTTTAATGTTTTGCATGAACTTCCCCACTTTGTATTAGACAAGTTTGTTAGGTCTTTTCTGGTGTCATCATCATCATCATCATCGATCCTTAAGTTAAGGATGGATTTGTTCAGCCGTATGCACATCTATTTATTCTGCAAATATTTGATGAATTCTATCCTACCTGGGTATTAGCACTGTTCCTGCCTGTGTGCCTGCCTAAGGCTAGTACAGCTTGTTCAGATACTCTTCACTTACTACAGTCTGTTGGATACATTGGCTGCTGTTCTTTGCAGTCAATCATTTTAAATGGGAGAATTTTATTTAAAAAAAAAAAAAAAAAAGTCTCATCTCCTAAATATAAAATTACATGACCCCATTACCGGACATTTGCCTCACAGTATCATGGACAATATCATTCTGTGGCTGTTGTTGGTTTTGTCTGCACAAGTTTGTCTGGGACTGAATGTTGGATTTTGATTATTGATGACAATCTCCAAACCAGGTTGTGATTTCATGTCAAAAAAATAAAAATCATGACAAAATCTCCAAATACAGAGGGAACAGAAATCAAAGGCTGACATTGGTATTCAATGTAGAAGAAGGGCAGAATGAATCAGTCGGACCAATACTGAAAATTGCAATGAGGAACTACTTATTACATTCTACATTTTCAGTTAAAGGGGAAGGTATCATAAAACTAGAAACCATTAGCAGCCATTAGACTGGTGTCAGTCAGCAGCAGAATAACAACCCCGCAGTTAGCAGGCAAATGGTCCGCAGAAATGAACCCGCCTGGATGGAAAGGATTCAACTTTTAGGTGGCTCGACTGTAACGCTGCAACACTGTCTGATATTAGCTTTTGTCTGTTACACAAAGAGACACAAAAACAATAATGGGTGTCAGCGGCGTGTGTGTGTGTTTCTACACACACATGTACTGTAGTGTAGCACACTGTAGTTTCTGTCTTAAATGAATTCCTCTTTTTCTTTTCTCATGTTCATTAAATGAGTGATATTTTTTTAATGTTATTATGCATTTAAAACATTTTCCTGTGCTCTACATAAACTGTAAATGTTCTGCTTGGGTCTGAATTCTTCACAGGTTCATCTTCATCCCTATTTTTGAGTAATGACACCAGAAAGGTGGTTTTGAGCGCTGGCCCTTTAAATGCATATAAGCCACTTCATGCCCCGCCCCCTCCAGGTTGTTGGCTATGCTGCTCTATCCTATTCAACTAACACTTAAATATTTTAGGCAATCAGCTGTAATTTTGGACATATTTTCAGTTTTTACTATAATCGCTGCAGCTGATGAACAATTATGTCGTACTCTGAGAAATTGTCTGAAGTCTTGACCTTTACATACAAATGTTGTGATGTAACTAGTTATACATGCAAGAAATTAAGCAAGGCTTCAAACAGGTTATAGAAATCTACTTGATTTTTGTCAAAATTAATATAAAGATAACTCTGGAGCACCCGGAGGGTTCAAATTCAAACTTTATGACCTATTAGGGTCCAAATACACAAATAAATGAACCAAAGACTAATAAAAGTGGGTTTAGATAAATATAACCCCTTTAATTTCTAATTTAGTCATTAGCTTCATTTAATGTGAATATCTCAATTGTACATAATCTAAGAAAATAAGTTAAAGTTGATAAGTCCATGTATATAATGCAGTCCCATGTGAAACACTGTAGCTGCAAAAGCGATGTGAATGAAACAGGAATGCATTGTGAGTGGGTGTGGCTTAGCAAATAGGCAATGATATGGAGCTGTGGGGAACCACTGGCCACCACCCAAACCCCCCTCAGGAGGGCAGGTATAGGACAGAGAAATGATTATATTAGGGCACAGCCGTACTTTTGGAAATGGAAGCAGTGTTTTGCTGGCTGTGACCCGGCACACAACTCTGCTCTTCTGGTTACTATGAGGAAGAAAAGACAACATAACTTTGGACATGTTTGGACTGCAGGGAAATTGGTTTTCTTTCTCAAATCAGATCTTTTATTACTTCAGACATCTGTGGTGTTATTCTTGTCCATGATGGGAAATGTGTGTGCATCTGCATGGGTTGGTTAGTGATGTTGAAGGTATCGGTAACTACATAAAAGCTTTGGTTTTCCTTTACAGAAGCCTTGCACCAATGTGCCAGAAAATAACTTAATTTTCCTCTATAGTTCATGTTACTGGGTGTCATGTTGTGTAGCAAAGTAATTGCTATTTCAAACCAAATTCAAAGTGGTTTGGATGTTATTCTTGAAATTGGGTTTCCATATTTATTTATTTATTTATTTATTTTTGTTTGTTTGTTTTGTTTTCTGCCCAAACTTTCACAACTTTCACAAAATCAATCTGTGCACAATCTGGATATGACAAAAAAAAAATCATTCTTGCTGGCAGTCTGAGTAAAGACTTGGAGACATCGAATTAGACTTTGGAAAAATAAATGTATTTTCTACCCTACTAATCCATATATATATATATATATATATTAAAAAAAAATAAAGACATTAAACATATTTGAAAGTGTCTCACAAAAAATGACACTCATTATTAAAGTCGAAAAAAATCCTATGTAGAGTTTTATGTTTCACCAAAATTACCAATTTATTTCCTTGGTATACGTCATATTCAGTGACAGGAAAGCAGTATCAGCTTACAGGAGACACATTCACAGATGCTTAAATGCACACAGGCGCTCAGTCTTACTGTCAATCCCTTCTAACTGGTTAAAATTACTGGGTTTGGAAATAGATTGACCATGAGTTCCCATGTTAACATGTAGTTTTAACTTGCAATTTATTTTCCGTGCAGGACAAAAGGTCCCATTCAGTTGCGGCTGAGGTGGATTCTTTGGAAAAATGACACTTCATCCGAGAGGGAAATAACTTTTTTCGCACTATTAATCAATCTGACGGCCTTCCTGCCCTAGCTTACACTCTTGTGCGTCGTCCGCGCCCAGAAAATTTTCGTAAAACAGTAAATTTGCCAAGTCGGCCTTTATCTCTCCTTTTTCGCCGTCCTTCTCTCTTTTCCTCTTCCCCCTCTCTGCCTCCCCTCCATGTAAAGGAAACAGTTTAGAGAACAGTTAGTCAATCGGACCTCTCCGTCCCGCAGAGGGAGTGCAGAATAACGAGCACTGCCGGTGGATAATGGCCGTGATTTAGCTCCCCAGTCAAAAGGTTACACTGCTCTTGCTCCAGAATGAATGGACGTAATAAGATACCCCTTGGATAAGTAAGTCTCACATGTACTGCAGTGTTTGTTGAGCCCCAAAAGTCTACTTGTAACTGTTACTTTCAGTTTTAAGGGTGAGCAAAGTTCTTTTTGAAATATAACAAGTTTTATTGAAAGAAATACAGTTATTGAGAGAGTGTTCAAGTCGCAAGGACAAAGTAATGGATGCAGATATTACACAGGAAATCTTACTCTTACTATTATCCTAAGGCGTATAGACGGTGATAGAGAACCATTGGCCTAATATAATGTTCGCTCTGGGAAACATAGAGGAGGTCAGGGATGGAAAATGGGTTGATTCCTATCTCACAGCTGCTGTAATTCAACACATGAAGCCAGTTCTTCAGTCAATCAGCAAAGCAGTCCGTAAATGTAACAGTTGGATTTTTGTGAGAAGTGATACGAGACCTTCTCCCACCCACATACGGGAAGGAATATACAAATACACACCACGTCAAAGACGTACGGCGCAGTAGTAATCAAGAATTTATCCCATACAACCCACAAGCTCTTACAGGCGTTTACAAGCGTTTGCCGTTCACATATTGATTTGATTAGTTGTTTGTGTCTGTTCTTGTTGTGCACGTAAAGTATAAGTTTACACGCGCTCCCATGTGTGTTGGTGTGTGTTTGCGTAGCTGTTGACATGCGGTAGTGATTACATGTATATTTCCAGTGCCTGAGTGCTAGAGTTGGCTATTTGAAACACATGCTTTCTTTGTTCCACTGTTGGCTACTGTGGAAGCTGAGAGGGTGGTATACACCCACACACACAAACACTGAGGCAGGGTGGTAACTTGCTTCTGAGTCAACACTAATTAATGCCATATTGCCTGTTTTCAAGCCAACTTTTTCCATTCTGTTTATTTATTTATTTAGCCCCTTTTCTCCGGTGACTTTTTGCTGTAAAAAAAAAAAAATCCTTTTCTGTGTAGAGATGAGGGAAAAAAACAGGCAAAGGTCAATCAATGAGTTTATAGTTTGATGTAAAATAAACATAATTTAGTAGAAAGTAACAACGAAGTAGAATGAATAAGTTTGATTGATTCATACACTTTTGTCCATTTC
The DNA here is from genome assembly GCA_029822895.1 of Maxillicosta whitleyi. Classification (NCBI taxonomy): domain Eukaryota; kingdom Metazoa; phylum Chordata; class Actinopteri; order Perciformes; family Neosebastidae; genus Maxillicosta; species Maxillicosta whitleyi. The sequence goes on along the minus strand of JAPSES010000219.1, from coordinate 2,657,677 downwards.
TTCGTTTAAATGCAACAAAGCTGCTCTAAATGATGTTTTTTTTTTTTTTTAATTGATTATAACTGCTGCATAAAATAGACCATTGTACAATGCAAAGTGGGTAATTTAGTCCTGCCAAATGAGATTTTGACTGTTTTTTTTCTCAGCTCCAGTATCATTCTCTTCCTATGTAATACATAAGTCGATAAGTGTTCCATCCCGCATCGTCATCTGTGCATGTCTGTCTGTCTTCTGTCCTCATTAGTGTGTGTGTGTGTTGTTTTGGTGCATAACCATCTGCCCCATTTGTCAGTTATTGTCAATACTATTCCGTATACGTCCATGTTTATCTGGCATGTGTACGTCTGTGTGTGAGACACAGTTGGAGGAGATGTTAACATTCAGATGGACAGGACGCTACTGTATTAGTTCAGTTCAGCCTCTCTTTTTTTCCTTCTTTCTTTCCTTTCGCTCATGCTTGTCTTCTCTCCTGCTCCTTCATCTCATCCTTTCTGTTGCGCCCACATTGTGACACGACGAGACCTTGTTCTTCTCGGCTTTATTTTGACAGAATGAAATAGATGCTATTTGAAACATGGACACCTACTCTTGTAAAATGAATCATAGCACACGAGAGACAAGTGGTACTATTGGGAGCACTGGAGTTCTTCTGGGTCCTGAGTTGGACGGATGATAGCACTTGTTGAAGCTACTTCTCATATATTTTACAGACGCTGAATGATGAACTTGATACATTGAAATAGTTTTTGAGGGGATGTGAAGATTTTAGCAGATGAACTCTTCACTTTAAGGCTGAGTTTCTATCTTAAATCCAGCCTGTATTTTTCAGTTCCTGTGTGTCTTGCACCATCAACCCTTTTATAAAATAAAGAAGAATATTCTTTTTTACTGCAGATTTTGTTGTGAGGTGTTTGTGCACACCAGTACATATGCAGTTCTGACACTGTCATAGTAGTAGGATCTAGGTCAGTGTATGCTTTAGAAATATGTGTGTGTGCATACTCACACTTTTTGTTTAGTACTGACTTGTGTGAGTTTTTATGCATGCACATGTACTGTATGTGTGTTACATTGTGTTGTTGACTCGCTTAAATAGTCAGTCTGTCTTCAAAGTCAGCAGCTTGATATTCAGCTTTCAGCATGCAGGCTGAGCGCATACACGCACACGCATTCATAACAATGCACACAGAATTTCCAGTGTACACTGGCCTCATCAGCTACTACTCCATACTTGACATCCAGCTGGCTCGAGTCAGGTGATTGACATGTGAGACAACCAATTATAAAAGGCAAGGAAATGAACATGAAGCACATGTAGCAGCGGGACACCGGTGTTGGATTATGAATAAAACATTAGAAAACTGGCTCATGGTTTGATTTGGATTCTGTTTCACATTTGTTTGTTGCTGCATGTTGTTGGCAGACAGACAATATTGGGTAAAATTGTCAGGTAATGGTGTGTGTGTGTGCGTGTGTGTTTGTGTGTGTCAGGAAATGCCAGGCAAAAGTCAGTGCCAAAATGTCACAAAAAAAGTATTCCCGACGTTCCTCTGAGTCTAGAGTTTTTCTGAGTTTTATGACGGGATATGACTGTGGCTGCTTTTTCTAAATCACAAAACAGTTGGCAGCGTAATTGCACTTAAATTACTGCACGACTGCGATTTCAATCCCATGTGTAATTTGGAAGAAAATCATGGGATATTTGTGAAAATGAGCTCTATAGTAATTGTGTTAGTATTTTATTGTAAACTTCTTCACACTTTCTCTCTTATATTTTGCTGTGGGAACCGTTGCTTTGGCTGGTACCGGTGCTCTGAAGATAGGATGCATCTGGGGAAGTCCGATCCAGATCACTGTTAACTGAGAACTGAAACAGGGGAAAGAATGTGATGCAGGAATGTCAGGCTGCCTGGGAGCGCTGAGCCACAAACCACAGGGTGACCAAAGAGATGGCAAACACTCCCACTCTCTCTCTCTGCTTCCCTATGTCTCTCTCCCGCCACTCTCTCAGCTTCCCAGGCTACTGAAAGATGGAACCCAGGACACACACCAGTGCTCAGATGGCAGCACTTACTTAGGATGGTTGCCCATTTGAAAGTATAACTCCACCCTAAAGGCTGATCCAGAGTGGAGTAGCCACACCGAATTTTATGAAAGGTTTCTGCCCTAAGGGTGCTTTTTAAAAGGACAGACACTGCTGAGACCCACATATTTCATGGCCAACCTTTACAGGGGACAAAGGCTCGCTCACATACACGCCCATGTGTATGCGAGTAAAAAAAAAAAAAAAGCTTAATTTAGGCCAGCAGATGCCTTTAGGCTTTTTCTTTTCTTTTTTTTTTTTTTAGTTTTTGGTGATGGGGTTGGGGGGGGACTCACTGGATTGACCTTAAGTAGTTGAGGTAAAACCAATGTAGGGAAGGTGAATTTAGTGAATGGAACATTGCTAAAATACATTTAAGAAGTCGTCAGTCATTTGGCCGTGAAATTCACACTGTAGCTATTGCAAAATGTTTAATGATTGGCTCCTCTCACTGCCCCACAAGCACACACACCTATGCAACCACACTGTTAATTTCATATATCCCCTTATTGTGTGTAAAAAAAAAAAAAAAAAAAATCACAGAGGGAAATGGAGACGGATGGAAGAAGGCCAACAGTGGTCGTTTTAACTCTGTAATACTTTCCTGAATTCAGTTTGAGCACAATAAATCATACGGGTCGGGGTGAAAAAGTTTCCAAAAACAACAAAATCATCTAAGAGGAGACGAGCTTTTCATGATACCTCTATAAATACAGCAACCAAAGCACAAGCGTGTCCCAAATGTGGCTTTTCTATTTGTAGTTGGTCATACGCAGCTGTTTTACTTCCAGTTATCTGATTCAGTTTCTGAATAGAGTTGATTCCCTGTAATTCTCTCGGTTTTGCCATCCTTCACATCTCGTAGAGTCACACACATCACTCTCACTTTACTGAAATATGTCACATCTCCTACTCTCTCTTTCTCCTTGTATTCTGCACATGTTGGTATATTTTTATTTGTTATACTATAAGTCTAATTTCATATTTCCATCTGCCCATGATCTCCTCTCCCCTCTCTTTGTAACTTCCCTCCCAGACGCTGCCTTTTAGCTTTTCTTCCAGGGGATTGTGCATTTTTGACTTCTCCAGATAAAGACAGTGAGTGGGTAGTCTATCTGTACTTTATGCATCTCTGTCACTGTTTTTATATATATATATATATATATATATATATATACATTTTGATGCATCTCTTCTGACACATGGAAGTGTGTGATTACATCTACTACTGTCACATTTCTCACTGACTTTGCCTGGCCTTTTTCTTTGTGCTGTTAACTTTGCCCTGATGAATTCACATTTTTTTCCTCCTCTCTTTTTTTGTATAACAGTCAGTTATTCAGTTAACTATATAAGATGTACATGTAGGTCTTCATACTCTAGATGCTGGAATGAAAACATGTTTGGTATTTCCACTAAATACAGTATATTCAGTGATTAAATCTTGTGAAATGAAAATGTTAATTCACTTAACTGACTCACCAGATGTACAACTGTCTTTGTAAAGGGTTATTTTGTACTTATGAAGCTACATTTTAGTCTCTCATCCAAATGTACACAGTGTTTTTTTAAAAGACAGAACAGAAAGATTGGAAAATGATGACATCACAACCTGTTTGCACATTTGTGTTAGTGCTTTTTGTCATGAGCATTCACCTGAAACATCACATGCAGGTGTATAAATCACATTATATCCAAATCCACATAATATAAAAATACACTAAATACCCCAAACCAACACTTAAGGTACCTTTAGTTTATAACATAACCTAACTTAACCAAAAGCATCATCTGACCCAGTACATTTTAAACATCCAGGTAAAATGCAGTTTCTCGGCTTTTCAGCATCATCAGACATGGCCCAGTTAGACACAGACTGTACTCACACACCAGGTCTGAAAGTGACACATAAGGTAGTAAATTCAAAATTTCAAAAATTTAAAAGCCTTCGTATCAATTCCTATAGAAAGACCATTTTCAACAGTTGAACTTTTGGTGACGACAGTGCGCTAAATTCGCGGATCAGAGCTTCACGCGTTTGCTTTGATCGAGCACCTCACGGAAATTGTGCAGTATTCTTCGTGACCTAGTTTTCCAAGATGGCGGAACACGTGAGCGTGCAGAGCGCCAGTTCCATGGACTTTTCTGACGCTGTA
>JAPSES010000219.1:2626790-2647552 GCA_029822895.1 Maxillicosta whitleyi | reverse complement strand
TTCAACCACAGACCCTCTTCTAGCTTACAGAAAACAGCTTCAAGCAAGAAAAATAGGACATAATTTTTCACAGAAATAACGCACAATGTATTCAACCATAGTGGTGACACAGCAGTATGAAGAAAAAATGATAGAAGTTGACCTTTAAGGTTATTCTGGGACAATTTGAGAAGTTTCTCTTTGTTGTGGCTGACAGAGGTGTCAAGGCTGAAAAGGCTAGAGACAAGACAGTTTAACATATATTGTTTGGAGAAATTGATTGATTGAGGAGACATTCATATTTAGACATGTGGTAGGAGACAAAATATAAAAGTTAAGTCATCGCAGGTGTCTAACAGAAAAGTCATGGTCTTATATTAAAATCAGTTTTAACAATAGTTTCATTCATTTTTAATTAATAGAGGACGAGTGTTTCCATATTCACTATAGAGCCTCTCAACGTCCAAAAAAAGACACTTGTGACTCATCTGAAAAAGCTGAGAAACTACATTTTACCTGAATTATATCGTTGTATTGATAGTATAAGAGGTTTGAGAGTTATGGTTGTTGGCATCCGTTTAGGTCTGTGGGTTTATTTAATAATGTAAAATCAGGTAAATGAAGTAAATGAGATGGGATGACGCTACCTTTCTCTTTCTAATCTCCTTTCTTTGGTTCGGTATATGCTGTTCTCAGTGTGAAGCTTCTCAGTCGGTAGCATCAACCTTCGTGGTATTAGCATGGTTTATGTGCAGTATGTCAAAATTATAAATTACCGTGTCACCGTGTTTACAGAATATCTAAGTATAGCTCAGTTTGCGCGGCTTCATATTTACTCTTCTTATATATCTTGACGTGCACCAAGACAAATAAGCGCTCTCACCCCTGCAGACTGAAGACCGCCAAAGCAGCTGGCCACAATGACGGGACAATTTATCAGACAGACATGCAAACGCACATAAACACACACAAGAAGAATGTGCAGACTGAGGGATTAAGACTGAGACGAACAGAACAATTAATGCCAGAGGATTCTAGGATCAAATAAAAACACTAGAAATGTAATTATTAGTCTTTTACAACATTCGACGCAAACTAAAAGATGACAATGCCGCAAGGTCTTCTTTAACGCTGCTATTTGTTTGTGATGAAGTTGTTTTGTTTTTTTTTTTATCCTCAGGAGTTTAATCTTTACATGTATCATTTATTCAGCATTACACGCTTGATTAGACGACTGAGATCCTTCTACTGTAGCTACATTGAAATCCCTCAACAGTGGAGCTGCGAGCATGAGATTCACGCAAGAAAGAAGAAAGGGAGGCTAATGAGGATTTTGACTGGTCTTGACCCCAATTATGTGCCTTGTTCGATTTTTAGCAGACCCCAGTGAGGATCCTGGTTCTGTATTTGTGCTCAATAGAATCCACTGATCTCGAAAATTTATCTGAGGAACTAATAGACCTTAATCTTCACCGTGCGCATGCCCTCTAATTGGCCGTTCTGCAGAGGCCGGCGCATGTCATAGCAGAGGCGACCTGAGCTGACGTGAATCATACGAGAGCGTGGACGTTAAAATTGTGGGTTTTGTTCGCGATAAATACAACTCACAATAGGGCTGCTGTAATTACTCATGAGTCATTCGGTATAACAACCACTCGACGCATCCTCCAACTTAAAAGAACCCACTTATTGAAGGTGAATGTGAGTTGAACTGCGCTCTAACCCCTTCTGATGACCAGAGTCTATGGTGAGTAAAAAAGTATGGAAATTCTCTTGTAGCTCAGAATGAGGTTGTCCCGGCTCAGCTCACACCAGGGAATAGTCAGGTCCTTGAAGGAGTTCAGAGTAGACCTTCACAGTGTGGAAAATGAGCACACGGGCTTCTCCCACCTAGTGGAAATTTAATTTTTGCACTGAATTTTCCTTTTAATGCTCGCTACTCTCAATATGACTGAGCATTTATCATTCAGTTGCTTCTGCCCCCCCCCTTTCGGAAGGAGCCAAATGCAACCCTACTGTATTTAATATTGACTTCTTTGTAACGCTATAAAAGTATACTATAAAATTAGATCGACAGAGGCTGTTTGTACCACTGAATATAAAGAATTTTAATAGCTTAATGGTTGTCTTACAAATCCAAACATCGCTCTTGTAAATGTGTCTCCTTGCAGATTTGTAATAGATGCTGACTTATAAATCTGAGATGAAACAATTACTTGCGGGATCGATTACTTGATGGACTGATATTTAGAATGCATCTATAATTGGAGATTAACTATTAAGAGCGGCCCACACTTTTTAGCATCTTCACCGGGAGAGTTTTTATGTGTCGTAAAATAGCGGTTACTTTCGGAAACTGTAACGGGCCTTAACATAGATCGAATATTTAGACAGGAGAATGTTTGGCAGTTTAATCCGTAAGAAATTATTTGCGGTCCTCGACAAACAGTCCTGTAGACATGAACAGCTTGATGCGGTTTGAAAGTATAGACTTGTGTTTGCTATGCAAAGAAAGGCCAGCAGTCTACGCTGCCTCTGTTGAAGACGCGACTCTTGGCACAGACGGAAAACTCGGCGGGCCCTTTTTCCTCTCAAGTTCAGTCCGAGTCCAGTCCTTCACTTCTGATAGTCTGTAGTTTACTCTCCAGTTTCGGCGTTTGTTGTACATGACTGAGGCGCTGTGCAACAATAGGGGAGAAGGAGAAATAGAAACTAAATGAGACATAGTGTGTGTGAACAGACTCATGGGAAAAGAGATACAGACTGAGCGATACAGCAGGAGACAGTGTACAGCAGAACAAACGAACAAGAGAGTGAATAATAGAACAAGAGGACAAGAAAAGAGAGGGGCACTGTTGACTTTGTTTAAAAAAAAATGTAAACCTACCATGCCTTCTGAAAATGCAACAGATCTGTTCTTATCCTAGTTTTACTGCAGATCAAATGCTTTGGTTTTTTTTTTTCTTCTTTTCTTTTTTTTCCCCCAGTTTGAGTCCAACAATAGAGTAATTCTCTCTTCATCTCTTACTGAGATTTACATCACCCGAAAGATCTTCACTGACAAAGACACAGCGGCTGTCGACACTTTTAGCCAGATTGATTTATTAGCGGTCGCTGTGAGTTTTTGTGCGGTGTTTGTTTTTGTTGTTTGATGGATCTTTCGCAGTAAAATCTACCGTCCCACTTTAAAACCATTTGTCATAAATTATCTTTAATGTTACGCTCGGACTTTAACGTAAAACTTTCTCTTCTTGACTGAAAGTTCGGATCTTCATTTGTTTATTCACAGAAAGACAGTGTTTTTGTTTGGGGTTTTTCACTTAAAGAATTTATGATTAGCAAAGATAAAGTGGGAGTTAAGTCCTGTTCTTACTTTGTGTCAGTTTGAACACTAGTTTGGGTGTTCCCTTTGTGTGGGGCCTTCATCTTTTTAGTTTATAGCTTTAAGAAAATCATAAATGAAACCAAGCTAAGACATTTTCTTTTGTAATAGCTCCCTGATTGCTGATGACTATTGATTTTAGTATTTTCTTGAGAGTGGGCAATTACCCCTCTTTTACCTTACTATCTCCTCTTTTCCTCTTAGTTCATCCCTCTCTCCTAACAGACTGACTCAAGAAATAATTTTCAGTAAATTACTGCCTCTTGTTTTTATTTCTTCTTTTCTTTTTGTCTTGTGGTTTGAGGTTTCCACAAATTCTCTCTGAGACAAACATCAAAGATCTTCCAAACCACTTTACAATTAGACTAGAGAAGAGCTGCTTAAAACTGAAGATCTGTTATTTTTGCTTTGAAGACCGAGCATGTAATGAAAAATGAAGGCAGAGAAGCTGAAAGTTGTTTAGAGTGTCCTGAAGTTGTAATTTTTTTTTTCTTTTCTTTTGAGGAAGAAAGTCGTTAATTACATATTTTATGGCTGATTACCTGAATATTTAATTTGCATGGGAATTGCCTGACTGGCCTGTTTTTGTTTTTTGTTTTTTTTCCTCTGGTGAGATACAAGCTTTGTGTCTTGGTGTTTAGAGTCACCAAAACAATGTGTTTGAGGTTGTACTTCTATGAAACTGGTCCCTAAAAGCAGGAAATGAAGCAAAAAATTCAAACCAGATGTAGTTATGAAGCAAAATTGGAAGCACTTTGGGTTTGTTTAAAAAAATAAAATAAAATACTGAGATAAAACAAACTATTTTTCAGATAAAACACAGTTTTTACATAATTTTTTAAATACAAAATCCGCATGTAACGTGGTAAAAAGGACACAAAAATTAGGTGCTACTATTTTTTTTGGGAATATTTTTTGATTCTCTCACAGGTGCATTTTGGGAATCAAACAAATTATGAAAGGCAGAGTGTTTCATACAAATGATCGCTGCTACAAAATCATCAAAATTTATGATTTATTTGTGTTTAAATGGAAATGGTTCCGCATGTAACATCAATGGACGCGATGGGTTACACACAAAACCTGGAATGAGACTGCAGATTCATGAAAACCCTGCATGTCTGGATTAGAAAAAAATAACACAGTGTCTTTATTCATATGTATTTTATGCATGTAAGATAATTTCAAGCCATGTTTTCAAGATAAAAATGCATTGACACCAAGGTAGGTTTTCCTGTCCCAATTTTGGTCCTATTTTTAAGATAAGACGAGACTTTGTTCATCCCACTAAAGGGGGATTTCACAATTGACTGAAGCAACAACACACCAGTGTAAAAAAACAGGTAGAAAAAAAACCCACAAGGGAGAGTGAAATATAAAGGAAAATGAAAAATTTGGTATTTATATAAATAAAAAAAATTATTAACAGGGAATTTAAAATTAAACACTCTTAAAACTTCTTCATATTGAAATGGTATTTATAATTTATTTTAATACCAATATTTTATTAAACATGTATTAATTTTGGGACGGCTCAGAGTAACAGTATTTTTTTTTTTTTTCGCATTTATCGGAGGTACATCCTGGGGGAAAATATGTCTAACTATATATTTTATTATTTTCAGTTTATTTCATTTTAATCTTTATTTCATTCATTTGTAAAATAATTAAAAAAAAAAAAAAACAATAGAAAAATGGAGCAAAAAGGGAGCAGAAAGAAGACTAGTCTTTATTTTATCTGCCCCTTTATCCACAGAAATCAGTTTACTTAAAAAATAACATGAACAACAATAACAACAACAACAACAACACAAAGGGTCTAAAAAGCTAACAAAGTGCCAGGTACTAAAATTAACCCAGTTTCACAAGTCACACAAGAAATGAATGCTGTTTCTTCCAATTTCTAACCAAATAATATAAAGCATCAAACAGTTCAGAAAGTCACGATTGAAATTGATTCCACGGCACAGATGTTAAGAGGTTTACATATGCATTGACGCAGGCATGGACAGGATGGAAAATGTCAGGATGATTTGACATAAATGGAGAAACCAAGCATTCAAACTCAACATATGAGCAGCTATAGCAGAAGCAGCGCCATATTTAATATTTCATACCGAACTTATACACACCAAAGGACGCAAGTTTGCAAAAGTTGCAACGCTTCTGCAGGAAAATATGCAAATATATTCATGCCAGATCAGACCATTCAAGAGAAATGGGGGGAGTTCGACGTCATCTGGGATCTCATCTGTAGCTTCTGTGTCTCCGTCCATCTGATCCGATGAAGCGGGATTCATGACGTTAACGTTACAAAAAATTCCCCACTGTTCATTTTCCTCTTTAATAATAAATAAAATGTGACTAAAAATCAACAGTTCCAGTTTAATTATTGTTGTTATCACATGACGTCTGGTGCATAAAAAATCTGGTTGTTACCTTTTATTGGGAAACCTCGTGAAAAATTCAAACATTGCTTCTTCACGGTGACATACTCTCATTCTGCGTGAAAGTGCAAATTTATCCTGGTTGGTTTAGTCGGAAAAAGCAAAATAATTTCTACTCTAAGAAAATAATTAAAGTCAATCAAGTGCCACTAACTCATGAAAAATACAGTGAATTCTGAGGTAATGTGGAAGCACAAGCATATCCACGCACCAGTCAGACATCAGTAATGTCAGGATCAAAAATAACCTTTTGCCCTTTTTGTGAACTAAGACGTTTTATTCTTATGCAGAAGAAGAAGAATAACACCATAAACGTGTCTGATTGAACAGAGCGTATCAGACGTGGAAGGCCAAGGTGAGCGCTAGGTTTTATTCCTAGTGTGTGTGAGTAGTGGTTGTCATTAACAGAGAATAGCACTAGTCTGTCCTGCTGTCCTGTCAGATACTGTATCAAAAAAAAAAAAAAAAAAAACATGAAAGCAAGATATGTGTATGAATCTACTTTAAAACAAATCCTGGGAGTGACAGGGAAAACACGCCGGTAGACAGATAATCACACATAATCACACACTCAAACAAGAGCCTCTGTGAATTCAGAAGACACGGAAAGATAGATGGAGAGGGAGAATGTTGAAATTATGAAAGGTGGAAAATAAAAAAAGGATCCACTGACAGTGAAAGCTCTCCTTGGAGCAAATGTAGTTTTCTGTTTACCGCTCCATAAACATCAGCCATCAGATGAGAGTTGAGGTGGAAAATGCAGTAGTTTATAGACGGTCATTTGCAGATTTTATGCAGTATTGCTCCTTAGTGACAGACTATATGTAGATACAAAAAAACCTAAACAAACAAGTGAAAACATCTCTAAAATGTTTACTTGTAGATGTAATGATGCATATCTATCTGCCACTTGTAATAACATGGCTTTTGTTCTTTTAATGTTAATTACCTTTGTTGTTTGTAATTAAGTTTTAATTCTATTCTTCATTTATATTATATTTAATACCAAATTTCCTATTTTTGTTGTTGTTTGTGGGTTTTTTTCTACCTGTTTGTATGTTTATGCGTACAACATTTCTCTACACTGCAAAAAATGGGGTCTAAAAACAAGATAAAAATATTATAATTTCACTTGGCAAGATTTCTTGAATTAAGAATGTTAAATCTAGAAATAAACACATCTACAGTTTTAATAAACACTTCATCACTTTCCTAACACTTTTAAGTGTTTTATCTTGATGTGAACCAAATAATTTGCAGTGTACAGTGGAATAAATAAACTCTACATTTTGGGAAAAGTAGGTCAAAGTCAAAAATGTTTAATCTTTTTTCCCCATTCACTTATAATGGATGAAATTTCAGATTTCTGTAGCAGCAAAACTATTGGTTGATTTCACACTGAAATTGGGTTTATAGATTCCCAGTGACCCAGAGTAGATCTGAGTACATTTTGGGATAACTAGGTCAAACTAATTTTTTTTAGTAATTTTTAAGATCTTTTTCCTTTTCCCATTTACGTATAATGGGCAAAATTTCAAAAATCTATTAAAAAAAACCCATCAATTTTGTTTAAAATGACGTCGAATTTAACACCTATATATTGATTGATATGCTGACATCACCACACCCATACACATGATGCTGAATTGATGCCAAAATAAGCTCCAATACGTGCGAGGGGCGGGGTTTGTTGTTCCTGGCACCACTTGATCATTCTTGAACGTGCTTTATTTGTTTTTATGTCTGTGTACAGCACGTTGGCCCACTGTGCTGTATATAAAGTGCTTTATAAATAGACTGATTGACTTGATAATAATGATAAATGAATCCCTCAGTCTTATGGATTGTTTATCTGTTGACAGATGACCAATAAGAGCGGTTTACTCAGTTTTATTCTAACGTGTTTGACTTGACCTTACTCACAAACTGAATATGTGCATGTACAGGCCGGCGCAGTTAGATAGATGTTTGTTTATTCCTCTTATCCTTCCATTCATGTCTGCTGCAAATTGATTGTTTGTGGTAGATGGAAACGCTGGGCCTGTTGGTAGCAGATATAAACCATGAAATGGAGCTAGATGGTGCAGGGCCTCCAGTGAAATACACTTAAGAAAATGGAAGCAGACAGGTACGATCATACAACAAATTAAAACAACTCCATGCTTTGTAAATTACCATATACTGACATATTTGGCAGGTTTGGATGCAGGTAGAGGGAGAGGAAAGGAGGCTGCGGATGCGTTCTTAGTTGGTAGATAGTAGTGCGTGTTTGTGGCAGAGATCCACATAAAGCACGTTGATCTTATGCTTTGGAGACGAGAAGAAAGAGGTTTTAACATCTGTTTGTGCTCTTTATAGATGTTCTTTAAACATTCTCCATCAGCATTTAACAACATATTTACATATACAGAAGGCGCTAATAATGTGACAACTTGACATGTGCCTCGCTCCTTCACCTTTCTACAGCCCACACTGTCTTGTTTACCATTCTTGTACTAGAGATCACTACACGTACTTATTTATTTATCTATTTGGCAGATTAAAGCAGGATTCTACAGAAAGATTTGTTCTCATTTTGCGATAAACTTTAACTGTCAAAGACCTAAACAGCTGCTGGCAACCAAAAGCCTCTACTGATCTAAAGTTTTTCATAACTATTGAACCGCTAAGTCTAAACGCATATAAATAATTCAGGTCAAAAGTAATGTTTTTGCTTTTCGTTGTCATCAGCTATGACCCGTTTGGATGTTTGTAGACCCTGCAGTGAACATGGAAGCACCATCACCCTCTGTAAGAACAAACCTGCATACTAAAAATCAGATCATTATATGATTTCTGGAGTTATCAGAGTATTCAACTGATCATCAGAATAATGTCTACGATCACTAGTGTTGTACCTGAACGCCTTCATTGAATGATAGTTCATATTTTGTGTGAACATGAACTGAACTCACTGTTTTACTGCCTGATGAACGAACTGCGAAGCGGTTAATTCTGGTTTCTGTGAATGACATGTGACTCTAGTGAGGATAAAGTGGTTTAAAAAAATTAATGAATGAATACATGAATGAATGATCAATACAGATTTTAACTAATCTGCACTGTCCCTGTAAATAAATAAATAAAAATGTAATTAAATGCCTGATTGTCAGTGAAAAATTCAAAATGCCAAATAAATAGTGAAAAATTCAATTCGGAAAGGTGTTGAGAGAAACAAACATAGTTCAAGCTCTTAAAGGGTTAAACTCTTATCACTACAAATATTATTATAATCTTGAATATTAAATATAAATTCCAGATCTATTGTCTAAAAATGAGTTCTCATATCTCACTGAAAGGCTACTCATTAGGTGATTATGTCTTATTTTAAATGTGATGAGAGATTTTGCCAAGAAATGACAGAAATACACTTGGTAAGACTTAGATTTTTACAGTGCAAATATGCAAATAAATGAACCGCAGACTAATAAAAGTGGGTTTAGCTAAATACCCTTTAAGCCATCTCCTCTCCACATAATGGCTTTTTTGTTTGCTGCCTATAAAACATCGAATACTCCCTTGTCCTTATGGTTAAAGTCATCCTATAAGAGCAAAACCACATTCTGAATATTTTAGTTTATTTATTTTTCTTTTGTATCAGACACATAATCAGTTTCTCATACCTGTCTGATACAAAATAAAACTAAATAAATTATAAGAACATAGAAACTATGAATGTTGTTGGATTAATACATTCTGAATATAATAAGATAAGATACTTTATTAATCTCACAGTGAAGAAATGTACAGTTACAGGTTCTCAGAGAACACTCAGTAGTTCAGATGTCAGACCAGTATTCACAAAAGGATCGTTGCTTTATTAATTACAGCTGGTCTTATCCGTCGGTCGCAGCCAAAGCTGTAACTAACCCAGCAGATAAACTGCACAGATAAGCAGTGTCGTGGGCATGCTGGTGCCTGCTCAAACTTAATGATAGCTGCCTTGTTGATTGCTCTCAAGCCAATTATGGTGCTAGGTAATTGGGGTTGATTGCTTTGAGGCCAATTATGTCCGTTGGCACACCCGATGCCTGTGTTTTCTGTGGTTGTGCATGAGGTGCCAGTATCCTGTGTGGTCTTAAACGATAATATCAAGCTCCTGTTCCATAAAGACATTTACTTCCAATTTGGGTAGTTTTACTGTGACCTTTTTTTTTTTTTCCTTCTTTTGAATAAAAAGTTGTCTTGTGTTTTTGTGTGTTGACTTACAGTACACATGAAACCCATTGAAGGCCCAATTACTGTTTGCAGCTTACACAGTAGATGTATAAATGTGCTCATTATCCTGTGTGGTCATACAGTAGGTGTCATTACCCTCCATTCTAGCCGAGCGGAGCCATGACAGTGGGTTACAGACTCGGGGTTGGGTGGCTGAACACTGAGACTCTGTTCACAGCTTGCATCGAAATGAGTTGTAACTGAACAGATTATGTTTGAACTTCAAACCGGCTGGATTTCTCTCAGATTCAGGACTTCTGCCTCACATAGCAGGCCAAAAACTGGGCTTGAAACCAGTGTATGTTTATTTTACAAAAACACCATTTTTTTTTTTTTTTTTAATAAACAAAAACTCTCTTTAGCAAAGCCAGGACTGTTTGTGAAACCTGATGAAAGAAAACGTTTTTTGTTTTTTTTTTTGCTTGTGTTTAGACACCCTTCTGTACTGCCTGCTTCATTGGTTCTGTATAATAAATGTTTTTTGTCTGATTGTCCAACAGCTGCTAAGTTGGCCTAAAAGACCTCATAGATACATTTAAGGGGACATAATAGTTGTTTTGTAAGATTTTTAAATCAAAGGAACTTCAAAAATTGCAGCATATCTTTAACATCAGCTTCTTTAAATAACACATAATGCACACACACTTCATGACAATCTTGAAAATAAAACATTAAAATAGAAAGTATTGTTTATTGTACATGATTTGTTTTAATGGAATTAGTGACAATGAACTTTAATATGCAACAGTTACACCTCATGTCAGTTTTTGTATGTATACTTAGAATAACATTTCTTACTTAATGTGTCTGATAATGAAAAAGGTGTGATATGCAATTACATACATAATGGTGTTGAAAAATGTGAAAAGGAATGTACAGTAGTTTGCATCATTATATTAGTGGTAACTATAACCTTTGTAAAACAACATATATTCTTCTAAAGGAGCCAACTCTTTTTTTTTTTTTTTTTTAATGTGAAAATGGCAAACTAGAGAATATATTCCAGATATTGTTAGCTGAGAAAATGAAAAGTGTGCTAAATAGTTGCTGGCTAAATAACACATGGTTAAGTTTTTTTTGTTTGTTTGTTTTTCCAAGAGGAACATTTTCAGATCAGCGTTACATCATTGGAAGTTGTTTGAGGGAGCTTGAAAGAGGTTGGAGTATAATGGAGAGCTTGATGTGCTCCCAAACAGGACGACTAATTGGCATCACCGTTAGCATTCATTAACAGGTAATTCAGAGAGGAAGAAACTCAAATTGGTTTGTTTTTGCAGAGCCCTAGCATTTACACAGAAGCCGTATCAATGTGTTAATGTATATTTAGTATATTTTCATAAAGCCTGGCTAACTGAGGATCATTTTTTATATGTGCGTGCTCAAGGGATTGGGGAAAAAGGTAGAATAAGAGGTTGCAAAGTGAGGAAAGGAAGAGATTTGGGCAGAGGGGAGCTGAAAGAGATGCCTGAGAGAGTGAGGAGCAGCAGGGATGAGAAGGAGCGATACAAATAGCACTGCGAAAGGACTCGGAGATGTTTCCCAGCGGGAGACGGCTGATGTAATATTTAGAGGTACAGGGGCACTGGTGTCACCTCTGCTTCCTTTTAGACCTCTCTGAATAGCAGTCAAACACTGCCAACTCCCACGGTGCGAAGCAACTGCACACAAGTCAAACGGCATTAGACAAAAGCAGCACACAGGTTAGAGACGGTTTAGTGAAATTTGCATCCACGTAGTGCACACTTGTTTGGCAACTTCTGCCCATCTGAACTTTTTCCGACTACGTCAGCAGTATATTTAACTCGACAAACATAATGGTCCTAGATAAACATGCATATCTCCCCTGAGAACTGATAGTTATAATTAAAAACAATCCATACCAGAGCCTGTGAATGCTTGCAAAGCTAAGTCTATTGTGCACATGCAGAGGCCTGTCCATTTAACACCACTGTATATATTGTGTAAGTCGTGTTAAAACATGGAAACATGGCCAGGTGCTTCTAGTTCCAGTGGATTACACAGAAAACCCATTTAAGATGTAGCACTAGTGACTTTATATATTAAACACTTTGCCTTTTAGTTTTTCAGTCATTTTTAACCCATAACAACCCAAATATCCACCACTGATCTGAACGTTTTAATACCTGTTAAACCATTAATCTTATCCATATATGTAAATAATTGGTGTAAAATACATGTTGTCATCAGATATGACCCATTTGGACATTCAGAGGCTTCATAGTGAACGTGGAAACACCATCATCTTCTGCAGGACTGATTCACCAGTAAAACCCATGGAGTTTTAAACTGAAAAAGACACTTTTCTTCTGTTTAATATCCATTTAATCCGTTTAATCTGAGCTACATGATCAATAAAGTAAATAAAGGAAAATACCCAATTTTTCAGTTAAAAACATAAATTACAGAAGGTCATTTTATAATAAATGGTGATACATCACTTAAAGGATTAATAATTAGCTTTTTTCAAATGGAATTATACATTTGAAACCATTTCCCTGTGATCTACATAAACTATAAATGCTATGCTTGTCTAATTTCTTCATTAATTCAACCCTATTTCTGCATAATAATGCCACAAAGGTCATTTCAATTGCTGGCCCTTTAAATGCAAATGAGCCACTTCATGCCCCACCCCCTCCAAGTTGTTGACCGTGCCTCTCTAAGTGCTTTCACACAGCGTACTTGAGACTGTGCCATACTTGAATACATTCACACCTTTCCCTACAGATGTTGCTTTCACAAGCGTGTACGGCAGCCCCTGCCTGAGTACGAGTGGGTGTTACAGGGATGAAACAGTAGGTGGCGGTGTGCAGGGAATTCTGTCACTATCAAACAAATGCAGAAGTGACAAACCCTAATGTCATCAACTGAGTGACTGTTCTGTTCATAGGGAATACTTGTCTGTTAGTCTCTTTGAGGCAAAGAGACGAAAAGCGACCTTGTCCCTGATATATCAAGGTGAGCCTGTGCCGTGTGGATCCGAGGTTTATTCAGGAGACAACAGGAGCGGCGTATTTTGTGGCGATTAGGTTCTTTCCAGTCTTGGGCATGCATCAAATTCACTCAGCGATGTACCGTACTGGAGTTGCGGCAGTCCGTCCCCAGGACTACCGTCTCAGTTGTACTCGAGTATGGTACTCTATGGTAACGTGCATTTCAGCACCTTATTCCGGTGCCTCAAAATATACGACTTCAATTGCGACCTCTGTTGACTGTTACATCAGTGTGCATGCGCAGCAGGAAACCGCAAAGTCCCTCTGCCAACAGTCAAGTAGTCGAAGGTTCGAATGTGTGGTTACACTTCACACAGAAGGATGCAGAGGCTTCAACATGCAATCGATGCCTGAAAACACAAGTCTGTCCTACGCTATCGCTATCAGTACGCTATCTGTGGAATGCACTGACAACCCCCCATGCCCGACAACTCCCTACCTTGACTAAGGAATTTTCTGCGGGAAACACTGCTGGGAGTAGTACAGTAAAAGTCATGAAAAGTCATGTGCACATTTTCTGTGTGTATGTGATTTTTTGGGGGGGCTTTGGGGTCTAACATACTCTGATACAGACTAACATACGCTGTGTGAAAACACCCTTTGTCCTGTTCAACCACTTGTGTTGATTAATACAACCAACAATTGAACATTTTAGGTAACTGCCTTGAAGTCTGGACATATTTTCAGTTTTTACTACAGCTGCTGCTGCTGACAAACAATTATGTCATACTCAGACAAATGTTCATCAGAAGTCTTGACCTTATATGGGCAAATGTTATGCTGTAATTAGTTATAAAATGTAACAAATTAGGCAGGAATTAAAACAGGTTGTAGAAATGCCGGAATGTATGTGAAGATAGCCTTGGATCATCTGGATGGTTAAAATTCAACGTTTCTGAACTATTAGTGTCCAAATACACACACACATAAATGAACCAAAGACTAATAAAAGTGGGTTTAATAAAACATGAGCCCTTTAACTTTTGTTATTAATAAGAGAAAGAAAGCATCACTTTACAGGAACATGCAGATTTTTCATGCATATTAACAAACAAATTGTGAGATTGTTAAAAAAAAATAAATAAATAACGAAGAAATGACATATCGGAGTAAATGTTTCTTTCCACTGCTGCTGTGGTTGGTAAATAGGTTTATGAAGCAACGCAGGTGAAGCTGATGTGACGTCAGGCGAAGGCAGCACTTATGAAATGCAAACATTGCTGTCTGTCTCTAAAGTTCACTGCCAGTAAAATTATGAATTCCAGGTGAAGTGGTGTTCAGTGTGTGATTTGACCCAAGTTCAATTTGTGCAATAGAGCTGTTTAAATTATTGATACGCACACACATACACAAACACACCGCGATTACATGAACTTTGGAGCCCCTGGCCCTTGGGACATTGCAGCGCCTTCCTCTGTCTAGAAGGTTGTGTGTGTCTTTGTGTGTGTGTGTGTGTGTGTGTGTGTCCTGAGCCGAGCGTGACAACAGGCCCTTTCATAAAGGTCTTGGCCCTTCATCTACCTTGGGGCTTAGACTGCATGCTGGCTGCCCCTGGAAAGACCTACATCTGTCTCTTTCCCTTTTTTCCTCCCTTCTCCTCTCAGGCTGACTGTCTTTGTAGTTCCTCTTTTGTTTCTTTACCTCTAGTTTTCTTCCATATCCTGTCAACATAATTCTAAAGACATAATTGGAACTGTCTGACTCTGTTGTATTTTTTTTTTTTTTTTTAGTTACGTAGATATTTTTTTCCCCAGGCGGCCTTATTTTTCGCCTTTTTTTTTTTCATCAGTCATTTTCTCTGCTTCCCTTGACATTGTGATCCCGTTCACCTTTTCTCACCTCCTGTCATCTACTTACTTGCAAGATCGTATTTTACACTTTTACCCTTGCGAACATTCTCACGCCCATGCACACTCTGCCTTGTCAATGCGTAGTCCATGATATCTATGGAAATGTAGCATTATTTGCATGACGTGTTAAATAAATTAGTCACAAAGCTGTCCTTGGCTTGCATCCAGCATTAAGAAAACATAAAATAGCAACAAAAAACAAACACCAATCATAATTTCCCTCAGGCCAAGGTTATATATTTAAATGGACTTTTGGAAAATTCCTCCACCTTGAATTTACTTTAAAGTCATTTTAACAGTTTTTCTGCTTCTACTTGATGTGATTGAATTTGTTGAATTTAAAGTGTTAGTGTTGTCCTTTAACCACTTTTTTTTCTCATTTCATATTAACCCATAAAGACCTAAATATACACCAGTGACCAAAAGCATCAACTAAAATGTAATGTAATGCAAAAATAATAACCAGCCACTAATGCTATAAATACATGTAAAAAATTGGTGTAAAATACATTTACTATTTTTTTCATGATCATCAGATATGACCCATTTGGATGTTTAAAGGCTTCGTAATGAACATAGACACATCGTCATCTTCTACAACATTGATTCACCGGTAAAACGCATGGAGTTGGATCAATGACAGTGGATGGATACACTTTAGTTAGTGATAGATTTGACTAAATTCTAATTTTCTCTGTTTTTGGTATGATAACCCTCAAATATAATCTCAGCATGATTATTAAAGTACATGATTAGCAAAATAAATGTAGGAACCGAGACTGAGTCCAAAATACAAGTACTTACTTCCAGATACCCAGTACCGAGCACGAGCATCCTCCAGCATCCAAAACACAAAAATACTCTATAGTATTATTATAGAGCATAGTAATACTATAGTATTATTATAGAGTATAGTAATACTATAGAGTATTTTTGGTCATTTCTGCGTACATTACAAGACGGTAAAAGCAGCAGTTGCAGTGAGGACAGTGAGTCAACAATCTCAGGTCCAATGTGGTCTGTAAGGTCCACTTATGTATGAACAGTGAGTGGACCTGTTTTATTAGGTACCACAAAGTAATGGTACTAATGTAATGATGAAGTAATGGTACTAATGTAAGGAATGCTGAGGTAATGGTACTAATGCAATGATGAAGTAATGGTACTAATGTAAGGAATGATGGAGTAATGGTACTAATCTTATAAATGCTCCTTTCACGTTACATGTATTTTTACAAGAGGCAAGGAGTATTGCTTTTTGTTTGATTTGTGTTTGTTTGTGAACACTCTAGCAGCAAAACTAGAGAAACTCTTGGTTGGATTCATTCCAACTGAGGTTTATGGATTGCCAGTGACACAGAATAAATGTGGTTACATTTTGGGAACAGTAGGTGAAAGTTCACATTTTTTATGAATTGTTAATTTTTTTCCCCCATTCTCTTGGGATGAGCAAAATTTCACGTCTGTAGCAGCAAAACTATTGGTTGAATTGATAGCACAGTGGGTTTTACAGACTGCCAGTGACCCAGAATTACATTTTGAGAAAAGTAGGTAGTAAGTAGTTAAACATTTTTAATGCTTTTTAAAAATCTTTTTTCCCCCTCACAATTACTTAGAATGGACAGAATTTCAAATTATAAAAGCAAATTTGTTAAATTTTACCTCAAACTTGGCACATGTATAGAGACAACTGATATGCTGACATCAGCACACGCATAGATTTGATGACATTACCTGGCACCACTTGTTTATAATTATTCCTTGGACAACAAATATGGTAACATCATTGACCTTCATTTTTTTTTTTTTTTTACATAATGGTCTTTTTTTCACTAAAGTAATAAAGTTTTGTTAGGTCCTCCAATTACACACTCAGGCTGAATTTTTATTTTATTTATTTTTCTGAGTTCATTATAAATGGTTAATATCAGATTACTGCCAATATGCACATTTCAGAGGCACTTTAGAAAGTTTGGCTTGTTTCTGTGAAAAATGACTAAAACCATAAACTTTTTTTGACTATAAATCCACTTAGTATAAACTGTAAGCATGCACTGAAGGTGAACACATTGACATGTTGTATAACTCGTGGTCCTAATGCGCTCACAACACTGCACCAACCTTCAACCCTCTGTTATTCATAGATGAATACAGAGCATGTAATGAACAGATACACATGTTGTTGCAAATACCTATAGACTTGATGGAGTGGGGATGCAGTGCCATAATGGTCCTGTGTTGTGCACTCAGAGGTTCAATAAATGTCATCGTGAGTCACCACCATCACAACAACAACAACAACACAACAAGGGAACATGACGTGACAATTGTGGGATGGAAATGCACTTTGCCAGTCAGATGCTCAAACTGTGTACATTATTTAGCGTCTCCTCTTAATCTTCTCTTGTCGTTCGTCCCATCACTCAACCTTTATTCAGTCATCTCTCTCTCTTTCTCTCTCTCTGTTGCTATTTTGCTCTGCTGCTCAGTCTCCTTGTCTATCTCTTAGTCACCTTGAGATTCTGAGCGTCCATTAAGGCTTTCAACTTTTCTGAAGCACCGTGCTTTCAAAGCTGTATTTTCTTTTTTTTTTTTTTTTGTACATTATTTCACCCACGACTGACTTCTCTCATCTTGACACAAAACATCACCAAACACATACACCCTGAATTTACTTTAAAGTGTTTTTAACAGTTTGTCTGCTTCTACTTGCTGTGCTGGAATACGTTGAATTTAAAGTGTTTGTGTTGTGGTTTAGCAATTTTTTTTTTTTTTTAGAGCCACTAAACCTATCAATCCATGTAAATAATTGGTGTAAAACACAGTTTGTTACCTTTTTACGATCATCATTTGGACATTCAGAGGCTCTGTAGTGAATGTAGAAACACCACCATCTTCTACAACATTGATTCACCAATAAAACCCATGGAGTTGGATCAATGACAGTGGATGAACACACTTTGGTTAATGATAGATTTTACTAAAAAAAAAAGTCATTTTTTAAAAAAGTTTTTGTGTTTATGGTACGATAACCTTCAAATATAATCTTAGCATGATGATTAAAGTACATGATCAGTCAAATAAATATAGGAAGATGCATGATTTTCACTGGAAAAAATACAAAATTGAGAGGATAATAGGATAATAAATGGTGATAAATCACTAAAGAAAGGTTAAATGGAGAGAAATGACACAAAAGTAGCATTGAGTCTTTATTAGGGATGCACCAATACCACTTTTTTCCAAAATACAAGTACTTACATTTGAGTACTTGCCAATACAGAGTACTGATATGATTACTTAATAATACCGTTATAGTTCTTAGTTCCTTTTGTAAATATGCTTCATTGTCATTAGTCTGACTGTAACAAAGTGCTGCTACTGACATTTAATGTGTTGGAATGAGCGTTTCTCGATCAATCCACCAGACGGCGCCGATCTTAATTAACCATACTGGACAAATACCATGAAGAAGATTGAAGGTTTTTGAGAACAAAGTAGGTAATGTTGATATTGATGAAGGTATTTGTCGTAAATATATCAGTAGTTTTTCACTAACACACAGTCGCTCTTTGAACAGATCCACTACCTCCACTGTTCTTGGTGGTTCTGCTTCTCCATCTGGGTTCACACATAGCCTTAAGTGTAAGATAATATGATATTTGTATGGCTCTGAGAATGAATCCACAGGTTCCCGGACAGAATTACACAAGAAATGTGTGAAGAAGACAGACAATACGACAATTTCAAAGTGATCCAGAATCTAGGATTTCTTCCGGCTCACCCCCAAAAGTTAATCATTTCTTTCTTGTGCCATTGCCAACAAATCCTGAAAATTTCATCAAAATCCGTTCATAACTTTTTGAGTTATGTTGCACACAAACAGACAAACAGACAGACAAACGGTGGCAAAAACATAACCTCCTCAGCGGAGGTAACTAATGCCTTTTGACCCTTGAACTGTGTTACATTTGCAGGGAAAATGAGCTTGTGGACTGTTATGTGTCAAAGGTATTGCAGAAGTAACTCTAATATATAAATGTATAAGGACAGGAATAGTTTGATATAGGTATATATATATG
The DNA here is from genome assembly GCA_029822895.1 of Maxillicosta whitleyi. Taxonomy (NCBI): domain Eukaryota; kingdom Metazoa; phylum Chordata; class Actinopteri; order Perciformes; family Neosebastidae; genus Maxillicosta; species Maxillicosta whitleyi. The sequence goes on along the minus strand of JAPSES010000219.1, from coordinate 2,628,541 downwards.
TGTGTGTGTGTGTGTGTGTGTGTGTGTGTGTGTGGTTGTGTCAGCTTCTCAAAGTAGCACCAGTAAATTGGTTTGTCATGTTGCTGACTGGAAGCTTCAGTTTTTATCCAGGGCAAAGCCTTTTTTTTCTCTCTCTCTGCAGCTCACACAAACAGTGGGTTTGTCTCCATGTGCTGGCTCAAACTGCTGTCCTGGATTCAGAATAGCCATTTGTCAAAGTCATGCTTTATGTATTAGAACGTTCTGCGCTTTCTTTTTCTCTCCATGTCTCTTTTTGTTTGCGCGTTAATATCTGGCTCACTTTTCTTTTCATTCTGTCATTATTCCCGACCCCTCGCTGTCTTATATAGGTTGACATGTTATTTTATTTATATATCCTTATGTAATTGTGACATGCATGGAAGCTAAATGTTAGGAGTTTCTATCACAATGTAATTATTTGAATAGTTTATAAGAACAGCCGTTATGAGTGGGAGTGGGAGGCGCCGTCACATATGAATCGCAGAATGTTTGTACAGTTAAGCATCTGCTGTACATCGTCATGGTGGAATTTACCATTTAATGTTGTTGAACCTCCGCTTGGTCGCTGAATTAACCTTATAATATATATATTTATTTATTTAGCATTAACTAGCCATGCCTCATTAAAAGATCATAACACAGATTATTGCCTTTTAATTGTTGTCATTTAAAGGCCACTGCTTTACACAGGTGTACATACAATACAAAAGCTTTTTTTTTTTTTTTTAATTTGTGTTGGATATGACTGTGGTTGTATGTTTGCAGGTTCCTTTGCTGTACAGATCTTTAATGTCAATCCTGGTGTCCAACCAACTCTACTCTACACTGAAACGTCTCATTCATTGTTATTGACTGAAAGACCCTGACCTTTTGTACAGACATTAGTGGTGCTTAGAGGATGAATCCTGGTGTCTTGTTTTTTTTTTTTTTTTTTTTTTTTTCTAAAGCACTGCTAGTGTATCCAGTTATAAATCTTTCTTTCCTATAAATCTACTCCACTAGACTTTGACATAATGGTCCTCTTACTTTTTCTTCCACTAGAAAGTTCACATATGTGGGAGTATATTAATAAATAAACGAAGCAAAAAGCATCCGCCAGCATCTGACAAAAGAAAGTGGGATATTGTAACACTTTAATATGACCAACAGCTATTCAGCACTTAGTTTGGGAGTCAGCGGTAAACATCAGTACAGGATGTGTGTGTGTGTGTGTGTGTGTGTGTGTGTGTGTTTATGCAGAGTATAGCCACCAACCAGCTGCTCCCCAATTACACAAATGGAGCTCCGAACAGGTGGAGGATGGAAGAAAATCTTACTCTGTCATCTCTTTCTGCTACAAACATATGGACAAACTCTACATCCAGAATACATTTAGATATTCTGTATACACACAAATAAACAAAACACACCACCTGGTAAGAGCGCAACAATAGATATATATGTTTTTGCGGTCGTTTGCATTGATCTGCATGTTGAAATATATTATTTGCAGCCTAGATGCATATCATTTGACTATATTTGTGGCCCACGTACAGATTTCACACAAAAGCACAAAGTCTGCTTTTTTTTTTTTTTCGAGTTTTGAGTACACCTTGCTCCCTTGTGTGTCTGTATGAGAATGTGTGTGTGCGTGCGTGTGTTTTGGCAGAGCTCTATAGATGTGCACAAACAACCCTCTGTGTAAATAGCTCATTAGTGGTGTGGTGTGTGTGATAGAAGGGTGGGTGGGT
>JAPSES010000219.1:2612028-2626690 GCA_029822895.1 Maxillicosta whitleyi | reverse complement strand
GTTTAAAGTTCAAATGAAGTCGGTGTTGTTATCAGTCACTGTCAATTCGGCGTTTGAAGGAGTTAAACCCGTGAACACCGGTGAAGCAGTGTGTGTGTGTTTGTGTGTGTGTGTGTGTGTGTGTCTGTATATGTGGTGATTGATGGGGTCACAGCAGGGTGCCAGGCCTACTTACAACCTACTCCTTCCCCTCCCGTGCCTCCCTCCCCATCGTTCTGTTCCATCCTCGTTTAATCTGGCAGCAGAGGCGAAGGAGCGAGAGTCACCGAGGGACATTGCTCATCTTCAAACACCACACTCGCCCCCCCCCCCACTCCCACTCCCACCTCTCGTCACCTTGTCTCTTTACTTTGCCCTCACTTGTCTCTCCTCCCTCCGTGCCTCCTCCCTGCAGTTTTGTCTGCGTTTTAACTTCTCCCACCTCCCTCGTCTTCCTCCCTCCGTGCAGCCTCGGTGATGCAACGCACCTTGTCATTTTTGTTGTGGCGTTTCCCAACTTTTTCTTTCTGTCTGAATCACGCCTCATCAACTCTGCATTTCAAATACTATTGGAAATGTCACCGCGGCAGACCCCATATACACAGACACCCACCCACCCACAGACACACAGACACCCACACACCTCTGTCTGGATATTTACTCTGATGTCTAATTCCATTTCACCTTTTTTTTTTTTAACTCCCTCATTCTTAGTTGTTTTTTTTTCTGTTTCAACTCTTGTTTCACTTGAACTTGTCAACTCTCTCCTCAAAAGAAATGGGAAATACCTGAATATCTATCTAAAAAGTGTATGGGAAAAGGGTATGTGTGTGTCGAGACAGACAGATAAGGAGGACACAGAGACAGAGGCAGGAAGTCAAACAGAGCAGTGCTGAAAAGTAATAAATGACAGACTGAATACACATTCTTTTCTGTGTGCATTTTGACAAAAGCTTATATATTTGAACATAAAGCAGAGAATGTGATGAAATAACAAACAGTCCTGATTCATATTCACACTCTTAACTCTTTTTTTTCCCCTAACACTCCCTTAACATACTGCCTGTTTTTTCTTTCTTTTTTTTTTTTCACTGAATGGCTATTCATCCAGCTTATTTGTATCTATACAATGTTTTTGAATCTGTTGTATAGAGCAAAAATAAATTTCCTTTTTAAGCTGCTTCTTTCTCTGAGGAAATCTAAATTGCACAAAGGAAAAATAAAATGTGAGTAGGTGAAATGAGTCAAACTGAAAACCTTTCTATATGTCGGAAAGATGCCATACATACGTGGAAAATAAATGAAAAACACATTTATGAATTTATATTTATTAGCTCATTGTGTATTGCTTTGCTGCTCATATTAAACCTTTTTTTCTAAAAGACAAATACTTGATTATTATAAACACTATTGCCAAAGTGTGTGTGGCTTGGGAGAAGTGGGTTTTTGGACTTTTGTGTGTGTGTGTGTGTGTGTGTGTTAACCGCCAGATGAAAATGAGTAGGGGGGCGGTGGAGACTATTGTGTGGAATGAATGACTACTTAAAGACCACCACCACAGTTGATGAACAGGCACACACACACATACACACTCTCTGAAAAACCACTAAAACACTTGACCTTTCACCCCGTCCTTTGGAGCCAAGTCATTTTATTGGCTCTCCATCTTTTCCCCCCGGTCAGTCCAAACAAACAGGCTCTTTGTTTACAATCCCCGTCTTTGTTACTGTGTCCATCTACTGCTGGCTGTCTGCAAGTATGTGGGTGTGTATACTTGTTGAGTGTGTGTGTGTGTGTGTGTGTGTGTGTGTGTGTGTGTGTGAGTCGCAGACTGGTATGAGCTACATGCTTTTGTGTGAATTTGTGTGTGTTTATGCTAGTTTCCTGACAAAGAGAAAGTGGTTTTTGATTGTCTTCCTGTGCTAATGTTAAACAAAGGCTTAACTAAAGCCAGCCCGGCGGTAGCGAGACATAGCGTGACTGACTTACAGGGACAGGGTGACAGTCGACAGAAAGACAGGTGGACTGTCAGGACAAGAGACAGACAGGCAGGCAACAGTCAAACATCCAGACAGGCAGGACGGCTGAGAGGCAGGGGAGTAAACACAGTAAGAATGTATGTTTGCTCAAGAGATTTGCAATCAGATAGCCTTAGTTAAACACTTTTCTTTCTATTTAGTAAAAAAAAAAAACAGTACAATACAAAAGTAGAAACGACACAGACACAGTATCAGAAAGAGGTAGACACAAATTAGAATCGAGGAGGAATGGACATGAACAATAATGGAAGATGAACAGGGGCAATTTGACAATAATCAGATTTATATTGTTGCCATGGGAACAATGGCAAAGAGAGCTTGGTGGGAGAAAAAAGTACAGAAGACTTGGGTAATTATGTGTATGTGAGCACCCACACAGAGAAGACTTTGTCTGAATACAGGTTTTATTTTTGTACAGAACACCTGTCTTGGGTTCTTTTCATATACATGCATATGAGGACACTTATGCATGATTTCCATCTATAATGTCCTCTATCTGAATGGGAATGTGCATTGGCTATAACCAAGAAAACTCCTCCCACATCTAACCCAGCTAACCTCTCCTCTGGTGATAATCTGGAGAAAATAATAAAAATGGGGAAAAGGTAATTTGGTGAATGAGAGAAAATTATAGCCAGGGTCTCTCTCATCTGAAGGATGAAAAGAACGGAGAAGCTGAAATCTATATTTAGTTTAATAATTTTAAGAGAACAATATGCGAGGCAGATTGTAGCTCAAGGTTGAGACTTGACTTAGAAGTAGGGAGGATTTTTTTTTTAATTGAACATGCAAAAATGGAAAGGTTTGTGAAGGACCTGATCTCATAAATAATTGGATGTGCACTAAGAGCAAAGATCTCCAAGGCCAGTAGTCTACTTTTCATTTTATATTATTAAAACATAAGTAAACCACAATTTATGGCCTATTTTTTCTTACTTTTTGTTATTTGGTGCCACTGCTGGAATCATTTAGCAATTTTTTTTTAGTTAGCCTCAAAAGAAAGTTGAAAAACAAGCTGTAGGATCAAGTAATTCATCTTTGGTTCATGTTTTACACTTTCACCAACTTTAAATCACTACAGTATTTTTGTGTATTTTACTGACATCCTCATTTGAAATACTTGAGCATCAGTCAAATATCATTGTCCGTTCTGTTCATTTATTTACTGTATTTTTTGAAGTCAGACTTTGTTTGACTTTCTTAAAACGAACTCCAATAAAAATTATAACCTTCCACTTTTAAAATGATTTATTTCCTGTCAAATAAGAATGTGAATATGGCCGAAAAAAAAGTTTCTTTCAGCTCATTGAACTTCAGTGACCAGGAAAGATAAATAACATTAGTTAAGAGACTGAGCAGGCAGAACCGCTGAACAGCTTGTTTTTGAGAAACATGAAAGTCGAAGGAAAATTTGCTTTTAGTGTCCCATAAAAGTGACTATAGTAGATCTACAATGTGACTCGACAGTATACACTCTGTTAAATCTGCTTTTGCAGCTTTGTTTTTTCTTGTCGTATTCCTTCATGCGATTCGTGGGAATGAAAACTTGAAAACAGTGCACGGTATATGAGGACTTCATTATGCTTGTAAACTTCCCCAAATACACAAAAACTAAATTAAACAAAGATGATTATGCCATCATGGCAAACTGCACAATCTACATCTTTTCCAGAGTTTCACTTTAGAAGTATTTTTCTTTTTAATGGTAATCCTCATTCTTTTGTTTGGTCTTGTACAGTATAACTTCTACATTTCCTTAGGCTTATCCTTTTTTCCTCGTATCTGTCTCTTCTAACAGCTGTGTTTCCATAGAGGATTTATGATAGTTGTGACAGCCTTAAAATTGACTGGAATGGAAAGCAACATTTCATGAAAGGAGATTGTGTGTGTGAGGAAAAATGGCATTCCGCTTGTCTGCCTTGGTGTGTGTGCAAGTTTTTTTTTTTTTTTTTAAGTAATTTTATAAGGTAGTGTAGAAAACCTTGCAAATTCAAGATGGGCAGAATAAATATAAAAATCTCCAAATAACTTTGTGCATGGGTATTTTCTTTTAAGGTGCTCTTTTTGAGTCTGTTTCTGTGAACAGTCAGTCGCCCTTGCATTCATTTAGGTGTTTCTATGAAACTGGTCCCTAAAAACAAGACATGGGGGCTAAAAATTAAAAACAGATGTAGACTAATGTTATGAAGTTTGGAAGCACTGTGGGTCTATTATAAAAATAAACATTTACCAAGATAAAAGAGAAGCTATTTTTCAGAAAAAACACATTTTTACATTATTTTTTATAAAAAAATCTGTGTGCAACACTGTCAAAAGCACACGGAAATTACACCCTACTATTTTATATTTTTATCTTTTGAGTCTCACACAGGTACATTTTGGGAATCAAACTAGGCAGAGTGTTTCACCAAAAGGGCTGCTGTTGCAAAATCATTTGTTTTTTTAAATTTATTTGTGTTAAAACAGGCAGGTTCCACATGTAATGCCAGTGGACGCAATGGGTTACACACGAAACCTGGAGGCTGCCGATTCATGAAAAACTTGCATGTCTGGATTACAAAAACCACTAGGATCATCAAATTTAACACACTGTCTTTATTTATAATGCTGTATAAGAACATTTCAAACCATGTTTTCCACTGGCACCTAGGCAGGCCCCAATATTTGACTAAAAATTCATTAATTTTGGGATGGCTCAGAGCAAGTGTATAATTTTATTGCATTTATTGGAGGTCATCATTAGGTACATCCTGGAGAGAAATATGTCTATATAAAAGCTGGTAAATCCCAAATGAACCCAGTTTCATAGAAACACCTATATACTAGTCGACGTATACATAATATTAATGTTATGTACTATACATACTAAACATATTGTAGCAGCAGCATTTGGATGTCTGAAGAAACATTCTAGTGTGGAAAAAAAAAAGAGTCCATTTTGGATTTAATCCCAATTGTATTAGGGCTGTAATCAGTGTAAAACTATACTATCTCTGTGTTCAGTTATGGTATCAGTATGTAATGAAATCGAAACGGGTGAGCAATGCAATGTAATTAAAGAATTAAATGAGATTTTTCGAGTTTCCTGTGGTCATGACTAACAAATCTGTTTCAAATGGTTATTAGATAATTTGTAGTTATTGTTTTAACTGTGGTGCGGTTCATCAGTTGTGTTGACTGCTAATAATGAGCAAAAAAAAAAAAAAAAAAACATTTGTTGCAAAATCACAAGGAAGTCCTGCTGTTTTGGTGCCGTAGAGGTAATTTATTCATTATTTCACCCAGCCACTGATTCATTCATTTATTCAGTCACTCCTTAGTACAATCAGTCAGTCAGGAAAGCATGCTCTAAATTGTCTGCTGTGTAGTGAATACCTTACAGACAATCAATAAGACTTTAATTCATCGCTCAAAGATAATTTCATGCTCTCAGAAGTCCATTGGTTATATTAATACATCTATTAAAGCACTGGGCTATGAACTTAATATTACTCAGGCTCAGAGGGAGTGGGAAAGAGACAGAGAGAAGAGGAGGAGGGGGTGGAGGGGGAGTGCGAAGTGAAGAGGATGGCATGACCAGGGCTATCTCTGCGTGTTAAATGGGAGTTTAAACTGTTAATCATCCTGGTTAGGTTCCCTCTCAGATGAGGTCCAGCACTCTAATGGCTAATAAGACTCTAAAACATACTCTGCACTGCCAGAGGAAACAGACAGTCCAAGCAGCTGCGGACATCCTGCAGATTGCTCGCTCTTTTGAAGATTTTCCCCCCCTTTTTGTGATGAACTGCTTTAAAATTGCGTCTTTGTGGAACATCTGCTGTTATTAGTCAATGACTTGGTGCGTTTTCAATTCAGATGCATTGCAATAAGCCACTTCAGCAGAAAAAGGAAAGTGTTTTTTTATTTTATTTTTTCGTGCTGTGCTACATCTATTTATTTCGAAGACAAGACAATCATGCAAAAAAAAAAAAAAAAAAAAGGTGGAAGGTGCTAAGAGGCCGCTGCATGTCTTTTCTGTTGTGCGTCAGGATGACTTCATGTCTGATTGCAATTCTGTTCTGATGAAAATTGTGATGTAGAGGCAAACCGAACAGAAATACAAGTCAAAAATGAAAATGGCACACTAAAGCAGGAAAAAGGCGGCATTATCATAAAGAACTTGATGAAAAGAATTGTTGGAAGAACAGATGTGAACAATAATGAACGATGAAAGTTCTGATGATTGATGAGTCATCTCCTACAGCCGATAATGACAGCTATCACTCTTTTTATAGTTGATGCCTTCAGGCTTAGTTTTTAAGTTTTTTTTTTTTTCCCCATCTGTACTTTTTTTTTTTTCCTGCCTGTTTCCAGTATTTAAATGTAGTCAGTTTATAAAAATGTGACTGGCAGACGGCTCTGCGTGAACAGTTCGTACAATAAGAGTGAGTGATTGATGACTGATCTCTGAACGCTGCTTTTTTCATCACTTATTTTCACTGAGGCGTGTTGCATTTATGGTTAAGGTAGGAGTCAGTCTGCTCAAAATGAACGTAAGTTAATGGAAAATCCCTTAAATGTGAGCGTGAAAGAGAGTTTTGCTGCATGCGCTGTATGTGTGAGTGATTTGTGATGTAAATGCTTTCTGCACACTATATTTTACCTGGATGTTTTTGAATGGGGTTCAAGTGTGTGTGTGTGTGTGTGTGTGTGTGTGTGTGTGTGTGTGAGCAGTGTTGAAAGGTTGTGTGGTCTCCTGTCAGAGGTCTATGACTAATGTAGTGTGAGGGTCAACTGACTTACAGTGATAATGAAAGAAACAGGCCACTTTGTGTGTGTAGATGTGTAGGTTTGTAAGTGTGTGTGTGTGTGCGTGTGTGAGTCTGAACAGGGTTACAGCGGCAGGAGGTCTTCCTCACAATTACGAAGACATACACCTGGCTTCCATTACACACTAGTTTACATGTGATCACTCAGACACACTCGTACACACAGTCGCTCCGTCTCTGCGTCTCCCCGCCCGTCCTGCTCTGTGTCGTACAGCCGGAGCCATCGAACTCCTTAATGGAGGCTCCGTCTCATCCGCTTTAAGCCCCACGTTTATAATGTACACACTCACAAACACACACACACACACACACCAGGACCTAAACAGAGCCACGGCAACAAACAGCAACAGCATCTGCACACTAGCATAGATTTAAGCTGGGCCTTTTACAAAGTTACAGAGCACTTTAACCCTTTATTGAGTGACAAAAGGCCATTTAGCTTTTCTAGTGACATTAAGAAGCATCGCATATGGACATTACAGGAAGTGTGTCTAAGCACCAGCTGCAGTGATTAACGTTTTCCTTTTAGCTTATTACTTTAATGTTGGAGGAAAGATTCACAGATGTGCCCAGGCTAAACATAATGACGCACTCATGATAAAAACATCAAATATATAATATGCATTGTAGTTTAATTCCTTTTTACTGTATTACAAGCACAATCATTTAAAAAAAAACAAAAAAAAAACTCTCTTTGTAAATGTAATTTAGTTTTTCTTGTATGTAAGTGGGAATTTAATATTTTAACTCGTTCTCCAGGTTTTTTTCCTCTTTTCTATAGGGCCAATAATGATATGCATGAATAAAATAATGAAGAAGAAATAGTTCAATTATTCCGTCATTGGGGAAATTCCTCAGTAGTTACTTTGCATACACACACACACACACACACACACACACACACACACACACACACACACAAACAGGACTAGTATACATGCATTCAATATGTAGAGAGGTGTCAGTGTGAGTGTGCTGCTACATGGTAAGATGCCCCAAGCAGTTGGCAGTTTGATGCGTTGCTCAAGGGCACTTCAGCATTGTCTTAGTAGTGAACTGGAACCTCTCCAGTTACCAGTCTATAGGCACCAACCTGATTGGACCTGAGCTAACAACCCTCCAGTTCCCAAGCCAAAGCCCCACTAATGCCACTGTTGCTCCAATAATAATAATAATAATAATAATAATAATAATAATAATAATAATTCAAATGAATGAATGTTTAGATAAAAATCTGATTTTAATCAGAATACAGCATCGCCATTGTAGGTTTTCAACATGTCTGAACCCAAATTAAGCATCATGTCAACACATCTGGATATGCATTTATAAGCGTTAGAGTGAGATAACTGCTTAGAAGCTACAACAACCACAATGTTTCTCAGGTAAAGGCATTACTACACTTTATTATGAAACTTTTCATGGTTGTGTTCATGCCCCGGCTGCACATGGTTTAGGGGAAAATACCAGAGCTTGGTTTAATACAGAAAAAAAAAGCCTGCAAAGATTAGATAAACAAAGTCCACACTGTATTTATTATATTTTACCAAACCATGTCTTTTTCACCACGATCAAAGCAATTTAGCTTAAGAAACCTGGAGCTGACAGGATGAAAATTCCACTCTTGGAAAAAAATAAAATTATTGCTTTAAAAAAATAAAGTATTACTTTAATGACAGATCATCATCGTACAAAACCAGTTTCATTCTGCAACTGCACACGGTTGGTTATACCCATTTAGAATTTTTCTCCAACGTGTTCAGAATATTCCTATTTTACTCGTTAGAAGATGTTGTAATATTAGCATGGGTGAATCAGTGCGGGGGGGGGGGGGGTAAGCTCTGGTGAACAAGTAGCTCAAATAGGTTCAATCAAGCAAAATGTGCTTGATAGTTTGACCAAAAAGCAGGGCTCAAATTATATATTATTCCTATATTAATTTCTAGGAAACACCTGAGATACAAGCCATCTTTATAATATACAGTACTGTGCAAAAGTCTAAGGACACCTTTATTTTTGTTATTTTTGGAGGGTTGAGCTAAAATTGAGCTAATATAGTAATTTTTTCTTATCCTCTTTTTTTTTTTTTTCCTTAAACCTCCCACTACAACCCCTCTTCAGAGGACATCTTTATTTTTCAAGATCCAAGATTTAAGAAGTTTTTTAACCATTTGTGCGTAACACATAGGAACTTTTGTGCAATCGCTCCCAGGATCAAATAAAACAGAGACACAGAACAACCATAACATTCTATAAGAAGCTAAAAAGGTATGCACATACAGACAATACTGGATTGGATTCAATTTATTGTCATTACACGTATTTCAGAGCAACAAAAAGGTTAAAACCAATCAAGATAAACATTAAAACACAATTAAATACACCTACAGTTGAACTGATGATTCGCAAGGAACTGCGTTTCGTTTCTGCAGAATCAAATGGAGACATTAGGGTTTGAGGAGAGAAAAAGAGAAAAATATATATATATACCATAAAACCTTACTGTATATAAAAAACCCACCCTATGAGAACTGTATAAAAAACCCAGGAGACAATACTCTTAAGTACAGTATGGTGCTATAGCTCTTACTCTGTGGTCTTATATATTGCAATAATGTAAGAGATATCCAATGTTTCTTTACATTTTAGTGAGAGAATCCCATGAGATATTGATGTATCTGTAGTTGCTTAGACAGGCAGGCATGGCTGAAGTAAAGCGGGTGAATCGGAGGCGTTTATACTGTACGTATGCAGTTCCATAAGTGCATGTATACATTAGCCAGCTGTTACCAAAAGTAGATGTTGACACAGGGCCATGACCCACTACATACTGCACACAAAAAACACATGCTTTCACACAGTGGCAGCAACACCCTAGATTCCTCACAGATCAATGACCTGTGTGTGTGTGCGAGTTTGTGTTTCAGTGTTTGTGTGTATGTGTTTAATGTGGAAAAGTGAGGTATGTGTGTACATAGGTGGTCAAAGGAATGCATTCAGTCAGAGTTTTCAGACCAGAGCAAAGGTTGTCGGTAGAAAGAATATACAGCTGCATATACTGTCTCCTTACCCTCGGCCTCTAACTCTCTCTCTCTCTCTCTCTCGCTCATTTACTTAGATTCCCAAAGGAGCTCACAGGCCATACCAGGCCACTTTGTGATTGGGCTTAATGACCTTAGAAACAACAAAAGGCCTTTCAGGTTTCTTGTTTAGCTGTAGTTTTCTGAATTGCTCATTAACTCCCAAAGGAAGTCATTAAAAGAAAAAATCCATCCTGATAGGTCAACAGCAGCTGAAAGGGTCCCCATAACCAGGAAGTAATCAGGTGCTGATTATCAACATGATGCCAAGTATAATTAGAATTTTTTTCTTGTAATTTTTCTTAGTTGTGCTTGATTTTTAGTCATTTCCCAAGAATAACAGCAGCAGCAGCTCATGATAAAGAATCATGTTCTGTTCCTGATGTGAAGTTTTAAACTTTTCATGCTGGGCTTTTGAAACTGTGTCTTTGAAGGCTGAAAATGAGAAGTGTATTTCAGTCAAAAGTATGATGGCTGCTCTGATTTCTTTTCAGCTTACCGCATCAAAATATGAAAGAACTCTTTTGGGAGTTAAATCCAGCTCTGAATGTAGGTGTTTGCTCAAGTGCCTATTTTTCTTCACAAAAGTGTGTCTGTTATGCACGTGGTGTTTGTATTCTGACAGTGTCATGATGGTGAGCTGCAACTTAGGCAGAAATTTGTCTCAAATTTGTCTTTTTTTACTGCCTATGAACTTCTATAAATCGTAAACCTATTGATGTTTTGCATATTTGGAGGAAAAATAGAATCGGTAATGAGCAGTGACATTAGAAGAAAAAAATAAGAAATCCAACACTGCTTTAAACTCTCAAAATACATAAACACAGCAAAATACAGACAAGTTTTATTCAGAAATACTTAGGAGTTTTTTTGTTTTTTTTGGGGGTTTTTTTTTTTTTGCTGTTGCTGTCTCCTTTCCTTTCCCAACTTTCACTCTATGTTCACAACCAACTACCTATGAAGAACAGGAAAACTGTGCGATGCGTTCAGACAGACTGACAGAGGTAGTTGTTGTGAGATATCTGACGTGTCAGTGGCTGGTGCGATCCAGTTGTGATCAGTTCCTGAGCTCAGAGGCTGGTGTTGATCAAGCATCTAATACCGTGTCACACCTACACGCTGACAACGTCGCACATACACGCTCTGAAAGCACAACTCTATATTGCATAGACGTACAGTGGCTGGTGCAGGCAAATACAGTTATGTCTGTGTTGTTAATACACACTCACACAGCAGACTCCATCACATATAACCTTTTATTGTAGCCTCCATCAGATTAACCCACAAAGACCAAGTGATAATTTCGTTTCAGTTCCCAAATGGATTTCTCTCTCTCTCTCTCTCTATATATATATATATATATAAACCTTTTTTAAGTGATGTATCACCATTTATTGTAATATCATCCTCTTTATTTGATGTATAACTCATATATTTTCCTATATTTAATTGACTGATCATACAGATGTTCATTAAAGCTCATAATAAATTCAAAGGTTATATCAAAAACAAACAAAAATGAAGAAAAAGTGACTTTTTCAGGAAAATATCATTGACCAAACATAAAACCAAGTGTGCTGTTACACCTCTAATACGTATACACACACAGTAGGAGTAATGATGAGGTATCTTTTAGTCACACACACTCGTAGCTACACATATTGTACAATTTGCTGTTCTAATTTTCTCCCTTATAGAGAGTTTATATATGTATATTCTGTATATATTGATTTTTTTTTTTTCCTGCTACATTTTGTTATACTTGAATGGAGTGACTGTAACACCCAGTAATTCCTCCCTTGGATTAATAAAATATTCTGATTCTGATAGTTATGATGTTTAAAAAAAAAAAAAAAACAGGTTCAGAAATGATAAGCAGTGGTATCATGAGGGAAATGTAAATGATACTACGCTACAGAAAAAAGCAACCACAAGTTTTACTATTTGAATGAGTACCAGAGAGAGAAAAAGTGAGTAGTAGCGCTGGAGGGATACGCAAAAGAAGGAGTAAAAGGCAATGCCGGGAGAGGCATACAGAGTGAGAGAGGCCGCAATGACATTAAGTGTGAAATATTTTGAGGAGATGAAAACGCAAGTAAATATTCTGGAGAGGGTTGAGAAGAAGGGAGTGAATTTCTCAGTCCGATGTGAATGTCTGGGTTGCATATATGGTCCATTTGTCTCACGTCAGACGCCGGAGAATTCTCTTTGTGCTCATGTCTTCCCGTCTCCTCGCCACCTTTTCTCTCACGCATCCCCTCCTCCTCTTGTCTCTATGTCACTCTGCATCTTAATGGTTGAAAATAAATCCTCTGTATTTGTTTCTCACTGCGACTCTACTCCGGTAGTCTGCACCCACACACACACACACACACACGCAAACGCACACAGGAGTACACACACATCTCAGTTTTGACAGAAGCCAGACAGAGCAATTATGGTTTGTTTTAGTGCCCCTGTGTCTCATCAGCCCTGATTGGTTCAAACAAGACGTTGCCTCATTGGGTCTTGTCTCATCATGGAGAACATAAAGCAGTGGACATATCGAGATTCCATTCAATGCCTATAGATGTATCTTAGATTTTCATTTTTTTACTTATTTAGTAGCGGCACTGCAGTGTTTTGTAAAATACTGTCATGGTAATGTTCAGAGAGATGCACTGAATTACCTTGTCACCGGCGACTCCAGCTTCCAAACTGAATTATTTAACTTGCATGATGATGGAAAATGTCCTGGAAATAGCAACTGTAATTGTTTTCGAGAACTTGGATATTCAATAATCTAACAAAATGCTGTTCTTTCTCTCTGTTTTTTTTCTCTCCTCCCTTCACTGATTCCTGCTTTCCCCCCATCGCTGACCCTCTTCTGCTGAAATCATCTCAGGTAAGAGCGTTTCCTATAATAAAAGCTGATGTGTCAGGTCTGATACCAAAATAGCAATATAGAAATCTCACTTTGCATTGTCCCACTTTGCAACGATGCACAGCTGCAGCAGTACAAATACGACCCAGGAGAATTTTATTTGGAAATACAGCAGCGGAAACTTATACAGACTTGTTGGTTTGGTGTACTCCTTTATAATCTTTATATACAGTACCACAGGAAGAAAATAGGCTGCGTATCATATATAATGAATGTATATATGGTTGCAATGGCTAAAAAATAAGTTAGTTTTCACAGAATAAACACTTCTTAAAATGCACACACATGCATCACCAAGAGTTAAAGTAACTTTTAGGCATTACATGTGCACAGGTTTTCCTATAATGAGTTTTCTGTATTTTCACAGTAAACATCCTAGTATTCCTATGTGATATAACCGGACGTTATGTCCCTCATATGTCAAGCCTTGCCGAAGCCAAATTCCTATTAACTTGAGACGATACGGTAGCACGGTACTGAATCTTGTTAGATGACAGCGACTGAGAGATACAGTTTTCTGATTCTCAGAGAAATGGCCTTGGACAGGAACAGTGGTTCTCGATCTCCAATTCCCCCCGGGGTGCGTTAAGTTTTTGTTCCAGCTTATCCCCTCATCTAGTCGACTCAATTGTGCTGTTCAGTGAACAGTGAAATGGACTTAGCAGCTCCTCAGTACTGTCAGGTGTGTTTGTTCTCTGAAATAAATGAACAGATGGCTCACAAACCAGCACAGGTCATGGAGGGTAGAGATGTATGTGTCTGTGTTGGCCTGTCCACATGCATGATGGCGTGTGGCCCTGCGCAAACACACTGTTCTGGATGCTGCCGTGCAAGTGTGTTTGCATCTATGTATGTGTGAGTTTGGGAGTATAACACTGTTGTTGCATGTGTGCTTGTATTTAGGCCAGTGCAGTAGGTATTTTGGCATCTTGGCATTTTGGCGAAGCTTCGAGTTTTCTACTGCCAGGGTTTGGCATCAGAAGACGGAAGCAAAGATGAGAATGAAAAAACAAAACAAAAAAAAAAACAGCCAAGAGGATGAAAAAGAAAAAGCAAAGTCTAGGAACAGTTGTGGATGATAGAATAGAGGGCATATTAGAAGATAATTGAAAGAAAAGGCAGAGTCCAGAAGAAGAAATAAAAAGTTTCCATGTGTGTCGGTAGCAGTTAGAAGACGGAAAAGTGGTAGGATACAAGTAACTGGAGAAATGATAGGAAAATAAATCAGATCCAGGAAAGGAGGAGTAAAAACAGGGCATCTGTGTAGTTTTAAAAAACAAAAGGTAATTCAATCCATAGTTTAAAACAAAGGACGCGGAACAAGGAACAGGACAAGCAAGCATAGTGTGATGACTGATGATAGAAATACAAAATCTGAAGCGCAACTAGGCATAAAAGCTGAAATTGAGTGGGTGATGAAAACATTAGGACCAATCATAAACAAAAGCAGCAGTGGGATGAGGTGCACTGCGAGGTAAGAACTGGAAAAAGAGAAGCACGAAGAGGGACGGGAGACGGCTTTAGCAGTTAATTTCCAACAGAAAAATCGAAGACGCAGTGGAAATCTTAACTCTCAAAATAAGACGACGACAGCGTTAAGGTCCCATTATGCTTCTGCGGAGGACTGTTGCAGATAGATTTTGTTTATTGTTGTGCCGGAAGGTGTTGGTGTTATTCACCACCACAATGCAAGGGGGCGCAGTTGCATGGAGTAGTTTGTGTGTGTTTATCTTCCGGTGGAACAACAGTTGTACAGTTTCGTACAGTCTCGACGACGCTTGTCTTTCTGATCCATCTTTGCAAGTATTTCAAAAATGGCGCTCGCAAATATAT
>JAPSES010000219.1:2589998-2603138 GCA_029822895.1 Maxillicosta whitleyi | reverse complement strand
AACCACCATTACGGAAATGTGGATTTGTTCATTTCTTTGTCAGCAGCATGTAATTCACATTTCTTTGGGTATGTTTCCAGTGTCACAAATCTAATAAAATAGATAAAAAAACAAATGTGGGAGTAATATTACGGGGTGTAAGTCACAATATGTGGGGGAACTGTGCTGCTTGGTGGAGGTTTGCGCTCTCTGAGTGCTTTTCTAGTTCTTAATACATTTGAAGTTCATATTTTTCAGATCTTTAAGGAAACTTTGTAGATGTAAGCATTACCATAACACAAATTTAACTTTTTTCACTGTTATTACTTTACTGGTCCGGCCCACTGGAGGTCATACTAATGGGAATATGGCCCCTGAACTAAAATGAGTTTGACACCCCTGGTCTAGTTGGTATGTGTTGTCCAGTACCTTCTGCTATTGTTCCTACTATTGTTGGTATGTGCTGCCCTTTAGCATTACTGGTATTGTAGCGTTCCTTACCGTTATTGATATGTAATTATTATAATGTAAGTTAACGTATAACTGTTACCCATGGAAACACCACCAGGAATATACATTTCAATTTTTCATACACATTTTGGTTATATAATGTAAATACTGTCAGATTAGTTTATTGTAATTTGGTATAGGCATATTTTCTTCATTGTTCTGGCTTGAAGTGTAAGGACAGGAGTAAGTATTTAAAATGTTAATATGTTAAGTCATTTCATGATGAGAATGGGGGTGGGATTAAATACGTTTTTCTTCTTCCCATTCCTTTTTGAGTGTAAATGAATGATTGGGAAATGTTGAACTTGCATGTATTCTGTAAATGCTCGAAATGAACAAATAAATGAATGAAATGATTGGAAATAGCATAATGCAACAGTAATATTTATTTTTTATTTTGTAGGGGACAGCGTTTTTTAAGTAAAGCTGTGAATTTGTTGTCCCATACAGAGGACATTAATGCATGACTTGGTCTCAAGAGGATATTATGAAAAAATATGAATTAAAATCTGAAATAACACTGATTATTGTTCTATCGCTCAGCCTTTAATAAATGTGTTGCTTTTTTGGAGTGACCCCATTAAGAGTAGAGGTGCGAAGCCGAGGTCAAAGAGACAGGAGATGAGCAATATTGTTTAAATATAGCGACAGCGGAGCACAACTTGGGCGCTCTCATGCAGGTGATTCATAGTGTCGCCCTTGGTTGTTGATATTTTTGACTGACCAATAAACAATCCAGATGGAGTGCAAACTTTCCTCTTTGGTTTGTCCTAAAGTTTCAGCGTGAAGCCATTTAAATCTTTTATTTACCATATTGTAAATCCAGTGGTCTGAAAGGAAATGAGACTGCGCCGACTACTTTAGAAAATGTCGGTCATGATGACTTTGATCTTTTGATAAGGCGGGGTACAACAGGTGATTGACAGGTGTGGGAACCAATTGCTTAATAAAAATAATGAATTAGATTTTTATAGAGCTTTTCAAGTCACCCAAAGCGCTTTACATTATTGATCCATTATTCATTCACTCTCACACCCCCCCTCTGGTGGCGGTAAACTACATTTGTAGCCACAGCCGGCTGACGGAAGCGTGGCTGCCAATTTGCACCTACCACCATATGCATTCATACACCAGTGTGAGTGGCACTGGAGGCAAGGAGGGTGAAGTGTCTTGCCCAAGGACACCAGATTGACTAGGATAGAGCGGGATTTGAACCGCCAACCCGGACGACCCACTCTACCAATTGAGCCACGGCTTTAGGTTATGAATGTGTTACATATTCACTGTGTTGGAATGCAGAGGGGGGATGGATCCAGCAACTCATAATGCAGGTAACGGTCTACAAAGGTCTAAAATACTTAACGTAAAGAAACTTAACGTAGTTTAATGTCCAAAAACTGCAATTAATCATTTCTCTCTCTCTCTCGTTTACAAATGATCATGCAGTGCTGAAGAGAAATTGTTTTATTAACAGAAAAATAAGGCTTAATGATGACAGCTTCCATAATATTGGCGTATTTGTTTAGCGCTAATTGGTCACTGTTTTCAGACATTAAGCTGAACGTTGAGCTTTTTTTTTCTATAATATGCACCAATGCAGAGGGACATTTTAATGCATATAGCATGAGTTTAGGAGAGGTGAAAGAGGGCATGACTAGAGATGTCCAGCACCATTTTTGGACATTAAACTACATTATGCTTTTTTAAGAGTTTCAGACTGTCCTTGTTACATCTGTTTCCCCTGTTAAACCCCACACCTAAAATGGTCCATTTGGACTTTTTTTTTTTTTTTTTTGTCTATGAAAATGTTCGAAAATATGCCGAGTGAGATCATTTACCCACTTTTCCAGAGCAGTTTTTTTCATTTATAATTTACTGCATGTCATAATTCTGCTAAACTGGCTTCTTCTCCAGCTTCTAATACAAGTGTGAGTGAAATTACCATAATGACCCAATAAACCTTATAAAGCCCAACGTCCCAGTATTCAGAAACTGGTGGAATATTCCCAATTGCACAAATGGTGAAAGAGTTCTAGTCGTCCAAAACCTCATAAATTCAGGGTGTGTCAGCGTTGACACGTCAAGGTTTAAAGAGTTAAAATGCATCTAATCGCAAGATTTTGTATAGCTTTGATGGGGAATAAAGATTAACAAGACAGATAATAAACTTTTTGGCAGTTTATGTCTTCATATAGGTGCAGATCCAATGAAATAGGTCCTGGATCTGATATTGGAGGTGCCAGATCTGGCTCAAATTAAGCCCTGCATAATCAGGAGAAACATGAGCTATTTGTTCCAAAGTTTCACAAAATTCCATCGACAGTGAAAGAAATCCACAGTTGGATGTTTAGCTCATAAACATTTCATTAGTTCATCAAATAGTTCATGTTTTTGTCCCATTTATTTTACATATCACTATGGCAACAGCCTGGAGCGCAAGTATGAACACGAGTTAATAATTAAAAGTGACCATTGACTAGATGAGTGTTTCGTTATATAAATTTAATGTGAAATTGTCAAAGCGTGATTTGATTTGTTCTTATCTGATTTAGATCTCAGTTTTCTACTTAAATATGAAGTGGATAATTTATATTTGTTTTACATTACTATCATAACAAAATCATGTATATAATAGTAATTAGTTCAAGACAATGCAGTAGCACTTTACTAATAAGGAATATTAATTATATCTGCTATTTAGGCCTACATTATATATGAAAAAAAGTTAATAATTCTGGTCACATTTGTAACTGTAACCCTAGCTTGAAAAAAGAACAAATAAGAATAGTAACAAAAGTACCACAGCGATAAGTAAAATCAATAAATGTCGTAATATTGATCAAATCTTAACGATACCCATCTCTACTCAAACCTTTGTCAGGTTGTTCCGCATCTCCAACATATGATATCCTAGTTTCTGCTTTTTTCCACATTGGCCTAAAATAGTTCCACGTGAACTTGATCCATAAAGACCCGAACGTCCACTGTCGACTAAAAGCATCTACGGATCTAAACTGTTCAGCCATTAATTCTATCAATACATGTAAATAATTGGTGTAAAATACAGTTTGTCATCTTTTCATGATCATCAGATATGACCCATTTGGATGTTCAGAGGTGCTGTAGTTACCGCGGAAACACAGTCATCTTCTACAACATTGATTCACAAAACCCATGGAGTTGGATCAATGACAGTGGATGGACACACTAAGTTTATGTTCAGGTAATGAGATTTCATTGGAGAAAGTCACCTTTTCTTCTGTTATTTTCTGTTTTAATATAATAACATTTTAATTCACTCTACATCTACATAATCAATCGATTAAACCTAGGAAAATAGTTGATTTTTACTGGAAAAAATGCAAAATTCAGAGAGTGGTGGTATAATAAATGGCGATAAACCAAGAAATGTTAAATTGACAGAAAAATTAATTTGGGAACTGCCACAGAAGTCACACTGGGTCCTTATAGGTTAATAGTGTTTACTCTGTACAAATATAAGTTTAATTTTGATAAACCACACTGAATTTAAATAGTTATATTGAATTTTTTTTTGTCCAAATTTCAATTAAGAAATTAATTGTTTGTTTCTTTTCTGATGCTAATATGCTAACGCCACTCAATCAATGAAAAACATTTAACATAGAGGTTGTTTGACTGATGAATACTTGTCACAAGACTCTATCCACACAGTAATAATTTCCACATGCCAGCTTTCTGGAAACAATACTATTGGCTCACTCAGCTGTAGTCCATTACCTCTGAGCTTACAAGTCCGAGATACTCAAAACCCATTCATCAGCTCTCTGACAAGGCAACCTACTGCAAACAGATTCAGTCATGCAGGGAATCCTCTCTGTTATAGACCCCCACACCATTTCAACTTCTGACCTCAGCGTCCACCTGCACAGGGGCTCTTTCATCACGCAGCACATCTTCTTTATGGCTCACATGCACGGGTCGTACATGTGCAGCTTCGCACATAACTCACAGAGGCCTGGAGACACACTCAGGTGCACTCAAACACAAAAACACATAGACACTTAAAAGCCTACCCACCTTTGACCTTGTGGCCCCAGTTAACTAACTAACCTCTTGTTATTTCCCCTGTTCACTGCACCTCTTTGTGTGGGGCCCACACTGAAAAGAACCAGTCATGCAGTGCTGGTAGCTTCGGGGTGATTTCGTCTTTCAACCTATTAACATTTCCATACATCTTTTTTTCCTTAGACCCTTTCATACTTAGCCACTAGTTCAGTGGAGTATTTGAACTTCTAACCTTTGGCTTCCTGACATTTCTACTCTTTGAATACCTTTATGTCATATATGTTGTTAATGTGAAGCGCGACAGGTAGCGCCCTCAGCATTGCTTTATTGGAACATCATCCCACGTTACCTGTGATGAATTCAATGAAAAAAGCCTTTCAAGGCATTGGAAAACACCACATGTAAGGAGATCTTTATGTAAAAAGAATAATGGGTAACCTAATGCCACAGACTTAAACCCTGTTGGGCATTTTAAAGAAATGAAATCCACTTTACCGTTTCCACATTTGAACTCTTAACCTTCTTGTTTATGTATGGCCATGTGTTCCTAATGACGGACTTCCCTCACCAACATCACTGGCCTGTTAAGAAACCGTCCTGCAAACCTAAGCCGACCTAACATTAATGGTGCATACAGTAACTCCTTTCCATATGAACTGCATTTGAACTTAGTTGCGTAACGTCCTGATCTATTTTCTGACCAGCTAAGTTTGATGAGTTTTGTAAATAAATAATTAACCGCACAGTGACTCTGTATTAAATTGAATAAAACTGTGTTGCTGTGTAGCCTGAAATGGAAATGTATCTTAAAATTAAATCACCTAAGACTGAACTCACAACCTCTAGCCATGTTTCCACTAAAGCTTGTTTCCCAGTGTTTACCCACAGATGCACTAATGCCCTAACTTTAGCCTTTTCATCCACCTTTCTGAGAGTCGTGAGGCAACTTATAGTGAATAGTTGATATAGGGGTGCTGTGCTTCCCTTGCACTCAGTATCGGGGATTGAAATGTGAAAGAGGAGCATTGAGACTAAGAGAAGGAGGTAGATTGGGTCTGTCAGAACACTACCTCTCTTTAAACTGTAAAGTTAAAAAGAACCAGTGTTGAAATATTTCACTTTAATGGTTTTGTTATCAACATTTCAGTCACACAGCTACAATTCTTTGATTTCTCCAGAATAATTGATTGAAACCTTTGCCACCAGAAGCATATCTTTTTATCAGTGATACCAGAGTTTTAATGCGGCATCTTACTTAAAAAAAAAAAAAAAAAAAAAAAAGGTGGATACGAGCTTCAGTTCTTCTTCTTCTTTTTTTTTTATAGATGATCCACCCACTCATAACAGTGCTCCAGCTCTGAGAAGAAAAAAAAAAAAAAGGAAATCTCTTCGAAGTGGAAAGGTTTTCCCGGCAAAAGTAACTCATTATCCCCCTTGTAACATTAAACATTTTGTAGTCACGCTACCTGCTGCAATTTGAGCTTGTGAAGTCACTCACAACTTTAAACTGTACCCCTCGTGCCTCGGGGCTTCACTGCGTTTTTGTGCCCAGCAGCATCAATATCTTGCATCTAGGCCACATGTCAGTCAAACCCAGTCAACAAACCAATCCCACAACAGAAACCAGCATGTTTATTCGCACCAGTACTATCCATGTACTTCTCAGGGGGAACATGAGAAGTGGAGGCTCTGTTTGATTTAAATATGAAGGCAAATCTAGGCCACTGCCTCTTAGTGTACACATTCTATACTTCACAGTGTTTTACTCCGTGTATATGCTTAAGAGTACTGTTTATAACGCCGAGAACATGAAGAGTGCATGCTGGGGTTAATGTAGAAATCACCTTAGACTTAACTACATGAAGGGTATTCATTTTTAATGTTGATGCTGAAGTGCTCACATTAAATAGCAAACATTGAAATCAACACAACACGTGTTGAATCAATCATGCATAATGTTTCTCTCCACTGAGTAGCCGCATCATTACTGGTACATATCATAAGATAACTCAAAACAGTTTGTTGAGCTCCAGCTAAGATGAAACACCTAACCGGTTCCATTTAGGCCTCTAGGTTGTTATTATTATTCATTTATTTTTGATACGTGGAAGTGTTAGTGAGTTGGTCTTTCGGGGGTCCAACTGCTCTCTCTCCAGAGTCTGATAAAACCTCCTCAAAGCCTGTTGTGTGATTTCTTTTAAAGCCTTTGGATTTGACCAAAATGAGGCCGAAAATAACACAAGACTGTTTCTGCGCTGCCATAGCTCCACCTCCCTCTTTTTCTCTCACTCTTGAGATTGTTGCATCGCTACTCAGTAACTACTGCTCTAGTTCCCACAAGCTCAAGCACATTCAGGCTCATTTCAGAAAGTAGTGCTTGTGAGGCGAGCAGACCCGAGATAAAAGTTAATTAGGGCACTGGCAGCAGTGGATCACACAGACAGAGGGACAAAACAACAAAGATGGTGTCAGAGGAATAACTTGACATTTTTGGACGTCGGTTTTTTCTTCCTCATGTGGCTCACACCATGGCAGTCCATAATCCCCATGTTGGCACTTCAGATTTCAAAATGGCACTGCTGGCATTTATCATTAACACCATTATAGGTAGCACGAGCAGCCAGCCAACTCATTAGCTTGCAACCGTAGCCACTGGTTACATAGAGAAGTGCAACACTAATGATGTGTTTTTTTATTTAATCTCATGAACAAATTAAGATTCTCTTCTTTTCACAATGTAACGCATCCCTGGAGAAGAAAACTAACACACCAACAAATCCCAAATGTTGTTATAAATCTCATTAAGATTAGGAGCCAATTACTTGTAACAAAACGTGGGAACAACGAGACGACAAATTGGTCAAAAGAAATGTCAATGTGAGAAGCTATGATGAGGCTGGTGAAGTGTATAGAGGATGAAATGGATAAAACCACATGAGAGCAGGATGGAAATGTAGCTTTCTTGCAGTTTAGAGAAGAGATGGTGCAAATACTAAGACAAAGGAAGGATGAGAGAAACAATTGGAGTGTGTATACATGAGACTGAGAGAGCAGGAGGAACGCAAGAAAGATGAGTATGGTCAGTAATGTGTCTGTAATAAGGTCAGAGGCAGAAGTCCATTATGAAACTCCCTTGAGGCTCTATTTATAGTGACCTAAGGAGGGAGGGAGGAAGGATATAGAGAGCAGGCAAGGTGGAGCGATTGAGATGAAGAGGAGGAAGGAGGAATGAAGAAGACAAAGAGGAAGAGATGCCAGAGAGTGAAATGGGGAAAGAAAGTGTAAAAGATCTGAAAAACAAGAAATGGGGAAGAGAAAAGGGAAGGGTGCCAGATGAAAGTGGAAGATGAGGAGTAGGTAGAAAAAAAATGAGGGAACACAGCATGAGAGAAGAAAAGTTTGGCGAAAGGAGAGAAAAACAGAGTCGTGCGGCCGGAAGGAATGAGGGTGGTAGGGAGAGAGGAGAGGTGCGAGATAGACATTGAGCCTCCAGATGGAGAAAGGCATGAGCAGTGAAATGTCTGATCCAATTTTATCTTGAGCTCTGAATAAAATAGCCAAAATATGGGAAAATCTTCAAATGAAATAAGCCTCTAAGCTGTTCTTTATCACTTGAGTTCGGGCCATCTTTATTATTTTATTGTGTGCCTGTGTGTGTATATGTGTGTGTTTTGTGTTGTACCAATTTTTCCTCCTTAAATAGATTACTTAGAAGGCTGAGCTTAGGATGGTGCCTTAATTCTTTTTTGGAGGAACAATAGGAAACGGCACCGATGAGAACATACTGTAGGTGACGGAAGCACAAGATGTGACGGATGGACAGCAAAAAAAAGAAGAAAAATATACAAATACATGAAAAGGAGATCTAGACTTGCACAAAGCGGATATGGTTGGACATGTAATATGCCTTTGGGGAACTGACTGGGGAGTGAATGGATGGTTAAATCTATGTCATTTGTCCAAATAAAAAGGAGCAAGAAAGTGGGCTGGAAAGAGCAGACGGTTGCACATAACAAAAGTAAAGAGGTTTGTAAAGGATTTAGAAGAGACATCACATACCAAGATGAAAAGAAGCAGACAGTCATATTGGATGGGTAACCCAAAAAAAAAAAAAAAAAAAAGAAAGAAAAAAAAGTAATCATAAAACCGATAGGCCTGCACAGAGAGATACTGACAGGTGGAAAATTTGCAGACAGACATTAAACAGAGAGAAACCCAGGTGGATAGTGAGGCGTGGTTGATACAGCGCAGACGTACGCACAAGCAGCCAGCCATAGGCCACTATCAGTTGTCAGCCACCCAGAAAAACATTATCCTATCTCCCTGAAAATAGAAGTCCTTCCCCGGCCAATGTTTTGATATTCTAATGTACTGCCCTGCGCTGGCTGCTTGTATTAATAGCGATGTGAGCTGTGATAGTAGAACATGAATGAAAGCGAAGCCCTGCTTTTCCCTCAGGCTTGGGGATAAGGAAGACAGAATCCATCTGGAAGATAGTATTACACAGCAACTCATCACAAGTTTGTACCCCCACAAGCTTACATAAGACTATGCATATGAATGAGATATTTCATCTGCATGGGGTGCGCACGCTGTGTGTACCTTTGTGTGTGTGTGTGTGTGTGTGAAGACAAAGCCAGACTTGGGCTTCACAGAGCCAACAACTGTCCTCGTTCTGATTTTTTTTTTTTTTTCTTGTTCCTCTTTTTATATGGGAATTGCTTCTTATTACGGTTCTATTGTATTATTACTATTTTAGTTCCTCTTGACAAATCCGGTGTTGTTTGTCATTAAGAGTGCTGTATTATCATGTGCAATACCAATGGCAGATAAATTTGAAGACCTCTTTTCCAAAACTCTATATATTCATTTTCAAAAATTCATTGTTTTTATTGTCTTTCTTTCTCAATATCACCGAAATCTGTTATAATGTTTAAAATTGTTATGGAAATAGTAGATAACATTAACCTAGTTCCAATTTTCCTGATGCTATCTTAAAATGAGATTGTAAAACATAAAATAAAGAAAGAAAGAAAGTCTTCCAAAGACATGCACTTGGGGGATAGCTTGATTGGTAACACTAAATTGGCTCTAGTGTGTGCATGTGTGTGTGAACGGTTGTCTGTCTGTCTGTGTGGCCCTACGATGAACTGGCGGCTCATCCAGGCTGTACCCCGCCTTCTGCCGTAGTTGCTGAGATAGGCTCCAGCCCCCCTGCAACCCTGAAAGGGACTAAGCGGTTGAAAATGGATGGATGGATGGAAAAAAATAAAATAAAATAAATGTAATTAAATGGCTTTTATAGCGTTTTGGAAAATAGCTCTTCATTTGTGGAAATTGGTGGTTTTGCTTTTTACATTCTGCAGCGTCAAGACATTGACATTAAGAAAAAGAAAGAACAGATTTGGTCTAAATGGACTAGCATCATTGTTTTCCACATCAGTGATCATGTTCAGAAGGAGGATGTCGAATTAAATACCTAGTTGTTAGTCATGGACGGTAACAGATTGGCACTCATCTGGCCTTACTGTGATACCATGATCCCAGTGGCTGATAGTGTGGCGTTTACACTTCCACCTACATCCCAACTCACATAATGGACACATATGAAAAGCTGTAGCCAGAGCCTCATGGCATGATACTCAACCTTGAAAAAAAGGAATTGGATATAAACCTCTGCTGTGGACCAGCCAGTGCTGTCTAGTGAGGTGTATCTGCACATCTAAGCTGACTTGCACCACAGAAGCTGGAGATAAGCCCGGGCTTAGAAGCCATTTCAGAACAAACGAGGCATGTTTGCTCTGCAGTTCTTCATATAGAGTAATATTCTCTATTCTGCCCCCCTGCCTCTTTTTCTCCTTACATTGTCGCTACCCCATTGCTTTCTACAACTGTTTGGAATGAAGAACAGATAAGTGCAAGGAACACATCCGGAAAAATGCTTTAAAGGTAATAAATCTGTACAATATGGTACTAAGAACAGACGCAGGGGTTGTCATTGAGGACAAGCACAAATCCCTATATGCGTTATTTATTTAAATAACAGTGTGTTTGCGTGACTGTAACACTTGGCGGAGACTGCCATCAAAAGTAGCATCTGAGTGCTCTCACACTACCTACCTCCAAACACCCACACATCAGCTGCCTATGTGCTGTATACTAAAAACGTTCATGCTTCAAGTTGTAAATATGTGTGATATACTGTATGTCCGACTGTGCAAGTGAGAGTCTCACTTTCACCAATGAACAAGTGTGTTTGTGCAGTAAAGGAACATCAACATTTTGACTCTATTTATGAAAAAGAACTTCATTACCAAACATATTTCTGGCATTCGGATCAGTTTGTGAAGTTATTTCCTTAACAGTTGTTTAGTTAATTAGAGTGCTGCAGAAACATCTTCAATCAGTCTACATATTTTGCCAACTGTATGACTTTCCTGGCGAGTAATTAGTGAGCTTAATTTTAGTTTCTACCACAGAGGCGTGTGGACTAAGTGTTAATTTCACTTGTGGCAAAAGTTTGGAAGATTTAATTGTTGTGTAACTATGTTGTTTCCTTTAAACAGAGCCTTACACAATAAATAATATTAATGTGGTTTGTTTTCTTTGTACCTTAGCTGGTACTGTAATTAAACTTATTCATTTTGGATGGAATGGAAAACTTGATTGTCTCACTTTTATTTTGTAGTAGGGCAACATGACAGATGCTGATGTCAGAGGGTTGGTTGGTTGGTTGGTTGGTTGGTTCATCTCTGCTGTTAGAGTTACTGAAGTAAACACATGATTGTTCAGATAGCTGTCACACTATATTGTATATTTATTCATATCATAATACAGTGAATATGTATAAAACCTTTCTATATAACCTTTATTTAACCAGATAAAACACACTGAGATCTCTTTCACAAGGGTAACCTGGCCAAGAGGTCAGTAGCACGTTATGAGGAAGTGACAGTATAGATTAAGAACATATAATTTTAGAGGTGCAATAGTGTTTTTATTAAATATGATCACACTTAATGTGACAGGACTGAGCTGAGATCAGGTTCACAATCTAAAAGATCTGGATTCTGTTTGAGAAGCTTTGTGAAAAATCATACACAAAGAAAACAAAGCATGAAGCAGAATGAATGATAACACAAAAAAGGGGTGTACGTAAATATTAATGTGGTAAATATGTTGTTAGACACCTCTACACTGCTGATGACTACAGCCGGTATTTCTGTTTGTATTAAAAATGAGGTTCATGATCGATCTTAATCACATGTAAATTAGCTTCAGCTATGTGGAGTTAGGTTCTCTTTCCCCAAAATAAAAACCTAAATAGCAAAGAATATTTGCAGTGCTTTAGCGATAATATTATGTGTTTTAATATTCTGTTTGTGAGGACATCAGCACATTTTTAACCCATAAAGACCCAAACAGCCACCATCGACTGAAACCATACTGATCTAAACTGTTTAATACCTGATGATCCATGAATCTTAATTAATCTATGTAAAGAATTGGTGTAAAATATAGTTTGTCATCTTTTCATAGTCATCAGATATGACCCATTTGGATGTTCCCATGGAGTTTGATCAATAACAGTGGAGGGAGACATTTGCTTTATGTTCAGTTAATGATATCTTGGCTGAAAAAGTTTTCTGATTTAATGTAAGAACCTTTGACTTTACTCATGCACATCTCATCTAAATACAATGTGTTAAATTAAATACAACAAACACATCCTTTACACTAAAAAAAAAAAAGCACAATACCAAGGATAATAGTATAATAAATTATGAGAAATCACTTAAGAAAGGTTAGAAATGAAAAATAATTTGGGCCCTTCCACAGAGGTAGCTCTGGATTAAAGTGGTTCAGCTACAGCTACATGAATAATCATGTGTTCACTTCAGTAACTACTAAATCTAAGAAATAGCAAACATGAACCAACCTCTGACATCATCACCTTATCTCAGGATGGCAGCACCCCCACTGTTGACAAAATGAAAAACAATCTAGTTTTGAAATTTCCAGGTCTTTCTGTTGCAGTGCCATGTTTTATCTAAGGTACAAATACAATACAAAAAAAAAAAAAAACACTTATATTGTCCAGTGTTTCCACTTTAAAGGTCACACAGATCGATTTGCATTGCTTTCCGTGCATCGGGTTTCCTGCTCAGTAGGAAATATATCATCAAGCTGTCTTTCTATCTGATGTTATCTATAGATATGTCTCTGCCTCCACTCTACATGTCTAGAATCCATTTAACTGATTTACGACTGGTGCAGAGTATTCAACTCATCATTGCATTTGATATGAAATGGTTAGATGGACACCTTTAACAGTGAGATGTGCCCTGCACTGATATTTAGCTATAAAGCCTTGCATAGAAACATGCCCCTATATACTACTTATTTATTGAAGTGGTCACACACACATATTATCCAACAAGTTCAGATGATTGGCAAATATTTGAAGGTCCATGGCTGTACATTGGATTCCGGTCCTATGTTCAGAAGGTCCTATATTCAGAAGGTTCTATGTTCAGAAGGTTCTATGTTCAGAAGGTTCTATGTTCAGAAGGTCCTATGTTCAGAAGTGCAGTAATATATCAA
>JAPSES010000219.1:2547188-2582968 GCA_029822895.1 Maxillicosta whitleyi | reverse complement strand
TAACCCATATATATATATAGATATATATATATATATATATATATAAATGGAAGTTTGAACCCATGTCTGCAGTAGGAGGTAAGGTGGGAGTTTTTGTTGCATGGTGTAAACTTGTTCCAGTTGATGTAAATTCCACACTCTAATTTTGGTAATGGACTAAAGCCTTATTTGCACTGGACTAGTATGACTTGAGAATTGCCAGTGAGCTGGAAATCAACCCACTAAGCTTGAGCAAAGTCTGTTTTTCACTCAAATTTATTGACAGTATCATTCAATTCTGATGTGTTTAGAAAGGTAGTAAAACATTCCTTACTGTTGCTGTCACGCTCTTCTTTGAAAATGTCACTTTTCTGAAGGATTTAAACGAGTATCCGTGCTACATCATGTCATGAACCCCCTAAATTTCCTTCCAGACCACTTTTCCAAGTTTGATTTATCACCACCAGTGCAGCCTCCATAATCCTTGACCAGGAAATAGGCTTTAAAATACATGACGGAAACAACTAATTTTGCAAAAGACTCCAAAACACTATGATGCCATTTCACACTGATTTAATGTTATCACATAATATTGCACCGGATTTTTTACTTTACAAATTACATCCAGAAGATCGACAACAGACAATCTCTGTGATTATTACAAATGGTAGTACTACTCTCATGTGAATAGAGCTTGTGTTGTATGTTATAGATTTGAACATTTTATTAATTATTTTTTTTTACTTTGTCGTTCTTCTGTTAGTTCTTTATCTTTTGTTTTGTTGTGATGACGTCCTTGCATAACTTCCCAGAACTGGTCCTAAAGTTAGAATGATCCATTAGCGTTTCACACCAGTATGAACTAAAACAGTCCAAACTCTGATCTGACTCACGTCTTTAACTAAAAGCGATGCTGCTGTACATAAATGATACATTCGCTTCCTACTGTTGACTCGTTTTCCTTCTGTCCTTCCCCCCGGTCTCTCTGTGTTCTTTGCTGACATCATATGCAGCTGGTAGTCATTTATTAGTCTCCCATCAGTCATTCATTATCTAGCTGTTGGATTCCAGACACTGCGTTATTGGGAGAATATTCTCCTCAATTAACGACCCATGGAGATAGCCGCTCATATGCGATAGAAAAATCAGGATTACACACTCAGCCAGATAACAAAAAGTAATCGACATATTTTGAATATCAACTTTTTCTGTTTTTTTTTTTTTTTCTTTTGACAATGCAGTTTTCTGGATGTCTCGCAGCCACATTAACCAATTAAATATATATCTTTTAAATTGAAGTTTTAGCTTTAAACAAGTTTTATAATTTCATTTTCAAGTTATCTAGTACTGCAGCTTGTTGGGCAAAAAAACCCTCAGGCCTGTTTAGAACAAGGATGTTTTTTTTGTTTTTTTTTAATTTATGGAGTGTGTTAATTTAAGCTTAATTTATCTCATACAAAGCAGTCTTGATGTTACTTAAATAAATAAAAAAAATAAAATAAAAATGCTCGCTACTTTGTACTGCTCTGGGACATATAATCTCTCTAGCACACACTGATCCACTCAGATATGCACATGAAAAATATAATCAATCAATAAATAAATGGAGATCATTATGTAATATGAAGAGCAAGTGAGTTTTGGGAATATCTGTCTCTGCTGAAATACTTTTACAGTGAATATGCTTCTTTGCTTTTTTTGGAATCTGCTGTGCACAAAGTTGTTGTTTTTTTGTTTTTTTTTTTGAAGCTGTGCGATATTGATGCTTAGCTTTATCTAGGCTGAGCTGTCACACAGAAAAGAAATATAAAGAAATAAAACAATCGTGTCCTAATATAATGAAACATGAAACTCAATTTGTGCTTTTTGCTAGTCTTTTGGGTCTCCTAAACAAAGGCAATGTGAAGTGGAAGGGGATTCTAAATATATATTATGCAACACACGCACTATGTATTATGCAATGTAGTTTAATGAAGGGCATAGAAAGCAGCTGTAGGGTCTTTGCCTGGTGCATGAGCGTGTGTGTGTGTGTGTGTGTGTGTGTGTGTGTGTGCAGTTTATCTGTTTATCTGTGTGAAAACCTAAACTCTATAAGCTGTTTTCCCTTTTTGTTTCCTGCTGTTTCAGAGACACAGCTAGAAGCTATGGCCCCCATACTGCTTTTATTATCTGTCTTCTCACTCCCAACCTCTCTGTTACTTTCTTCCTTCTCTTCTCTTCTCTCTACTCCATGCTGTTTTCTGCTCTACTCTAATTTCCAGCGTCTGAAATTGGAGAGAGCAAAGGCAGATAAAACCTGAGCCTGAGAAAGCATGGGAGAGAAGCGGGGATGATGGAGGGATGCTGACGAAGGCTACCTTAGAGAGAGCTGGAAAGGCCAGCAGATATCAGGGAGTCACACTGAGGAGAAAGATGATATGAATCCTGCTGTGTTGTTTTCTTTCTCTTTCTTATTCACTCCCACTCTCTCTTTCTGTCATCTTTTTTGGAGCATGAAAAGGAAAGCCAGCTTAAGTGCTGAAACATGGTGTCGAATTGATCTCTGGGTTTAAGTTAAAAGAAAACAACACAAAAAAAGCCTACGAAGATGAAAACAAAACTGAAAGGCCTCGTGTGTGATGCTTTGCAGCGTAATACATTTGCAGACTTTAAACATGTATGTCCAAACAAGATAAACCAAATGCTGTTTATTGGTCTGTATACAGACAAAGAGAGGCACACAAAGAAACATTCAGACTAACTGGAGTTGATTCATTTGAAGTGGGGTTGTATGAGGTACTTTTCATTGACTCAGTGTGTTCCTTGCTGTAGATGGTGGTTTTCACATTTTCTCTTTGGAGGAGCAAAATGTGCAGCACAGTTTGAATATTTTTAACACTTTCCTTTTGCTTTGAAGAGAGACTCATAACAGATATATTTCAAGTTCGAGAACACTCTTATTGCAAGGTAAAGTAGTGAAATGTTCTAAATGTTAGCTTACACGTATTAATAAAAATAAATAAATAAATAAAAGGTGATATTTTGCTTTTTTTAATGGATTTATTCATATTAACACATTTCCCTGTGCTCTACATAAACTGTAAATGCTCTGCTTGGGTCTGAATTCTTCATTAATTCAACTCCACAGGTCCATCTTCAACACTATATCTGAGTAATGACACCAGAAAGGTGGTTTTGAGCACTGGCCCTTTAAATGCAAATGAGCCACTTCACACCCCATCCCCTCCAGGTTGTCCTATTCAGCTACTTGTATTCATTATTACAACCAACAATTGAACATTTTAGGTAATCGGCTCGAAGTTTGGACATAGTTTAAGTTTTTACTACAACCACTGCTGCTGATAAATAATTATGTCGTTTTTTGAGAAATGTTTGTCGGAAGTCTGGACCTTATATGTGCAAATGTCATGACTTTACTAGTTAGACGTAACAAATTCAGCAGGAATTAAAACAGGTTGTAGAAATACCCTTGATTTTGGCTAAAATGAATATAAAGATAGTTTTGCAGCGACTGGAGGGTTGAAATTCAAACTTTATGAACTATTAGGGTCCAAATACACACACAACAAATAATAATAATAATAATAATAATAATAATAACAACCAAAGACTAATAAAAGTGTGTTTAACAAAATATTACATCTTTAAAGTGGACCTGTTTTTAGGTTTTCAGGTTATATTTTCACATCCCAGTACATTGTATGACTCCAGTATCATCAGACGGTCTGTGATCTGCTAACGTGTACATCATACGAATGAAGCCGAATCCTTAAAGACACACGAAGCAGGAACATTCATTAAACGCAACCTAATATTTTATGGTTTTCATTTTGGTAGCACTCATCATACATACCGTTTTCCATCATATATGCCATAAAACCTGAAAAAGCATTACAATTTTGTTAACCTGCTAACCTGTTAAAATGAATAGAAACACCTATGAAGTCATAATAAGTAGATATTTTTCTTTTAATATCTCATAATATGGTGAAAACACACAACCATAAATATAACCGCACTCGTGCCTCTTTACATTTTATGTTCGCTGTTTACTTTTCCGTATGCTGAGTCCTCTAAAATTAATTAATTGAACACTTAAATTAAAATGTGGTCCTATTAGTGTCGTTTGCACCATCTGTGCTTTCTATAGTATGAAAACTGAAAAAGCCTACTGCAGAAAAACAGCACACATCTACCTCACCACGTTTACCTGACAGGTACGACCCCATTATAAAGGCTTATTTTATGTGCATTTGGTGGAAGTGCGGCTGCGTTGCTTTCATAAATCATATACATGTGAACACTTAGAGCCTCATCTGGAGGCGGGGTTAACCAGGTGAAGGTCACATCCAAGGGTGGGAGTGCAGGAGTGTGAAGGAGGAGGAGGTGTGTGTGGGGGGTGGGGGTCAGCGGGGTGGCCTAAGGGTTAGTGAGGTCATTTTCCAACTGGAGGGAATGGGCTTGATTCCCTAAGCAGCTACAGTTCTTGTCACAGTATCCTTCACAAACACAGCTAACTCGACCTGCCTCTGGGTCACTGTGCCTGCCCCCCCCTCCCCATCTCTCGCAGCCACAGTAGCAGGGAAAGTAGCATTTCATCATGTCCAAACCACAAAAACAATCTGCCTCCATTCAGACAGATATTTTAATAAAGCAGCATCATTAACAGTGGCATTTGCTAAAACATGTTTAGCAGATTTCCATCACACTGAAACTGACTTAAGGTGAGAACGGGTATTATTCATCCAGAATGTGAAGGGCATTTCCAACGTTTTCTTAAACAACGTCCATACGACCTCAGTATATCTCCATTAGCCTTGAAGTGTGCTAATGGCATATTGTGTACCAGGTTACTTACTTTGTCTCCATTAGCCAAAGTGTGAATAGTTATTAGTCTGCCAGCACTGACCTGTGACTCCACTTCCACACATGCACGCACACACACACACACGTACACACACACGCATACATTACTGGCACACCGTATTGGTTGGTGTGATTTGTGACCTCTTTCCCTCCTTCGCTGCCATCGCACTTGTATTGATTTCTTCTCATCTTTTCTTCTGTCCCTCCTTCTTTCTCCTCCTCCTAATGTTTCTCTCCTCCTCTCTCTCCTTCTCACTTTCTGGCATCACTCCCATCCTCCAGCTCTTTCCCCTCTCCTCCTTTTACCCCCTGTCTTTTTTGTCTCAATCAATCTCTTCATCTCTTACACTGAGATTGTTGAATTATTAACAACTATGAGGACTTATAAAAGAGGTCAGTTAGCTTCTGTGTCAGTGAGTCTTGATATGCCGTCTGTTTGTGTTTGTATCGCTGTTGCATAGACAACTGCGTTTATTGCCCTGCTGTTTC
The DNA here is from genome assembly GCA_029822895.1 of Maxillicosta whitleyi. Classification (NCBI taxonomy): domain Eukaryota; kingdom Metazoa; phylum Chordata; class Actinopteri; order Perciformes; family Neosebastidae; genus Maxillicosta; species Maxillicosta whitleyi. The sequence goes on along the minus strand of JAPSES010000219.1, from coordinate 2,577,634 downwards.
AGTTCGTGCAGTCTGTGTGAAAGGTGACGCTTTCGGTTCTGGGAAGTTGTGTGATCGTAAAATAATCACTTTTCTTTTCCTGTTTGTTGCTTTGTGAGTCAGTTTGCATTTCAGTGTGTAGCTGTAGTTCCCTGTAGACTTTCTCTCATGTCCTGAAATGTCCCGTATTGCTGCTTTTAGAGCTACTGGAACACACAAATGTGCACACTGTATGACTTTCACATGTACAGTGTGCATGCGCAAACACATGCATCACAGGGACTCTAACATGAACTGTGAACGACCGTGATGATCAATCAAAGTCAGAACGACGGCTATTAACTGAGTGGAAACACACACACACACACATTCTGTGCATGTGTTGTGTGGCTGAATTGGTCATGGATTGGCGACCGTTCTGTTTAAGTTCTGGATGATTTCCTTCCAGACCTTACTTAACCCATCCATGCTTTCTCTCACTGTGTCTCATCCTGTTTGTCAGCTTCTTTTCCTCTTTCTGTCTCCATCTTTGACCTTGACTCTATTTTTTTAAACATTACAGCAATAATTTATTGCTTGCTTTCAAGTGATGTGCACAGTCTGGCAGCAATAGTTTAAGTTTTACCCATAAAAGCTTAGTTTTTATTTATCAATATATGACTCAACTAAATCAGATTTTGGGTTTATTTTTAATACACTGTTCCTCCTAAAGTTGGAAAACATTATTTTTATATCTTCTCTTGAAATATTTGTGACAATGATTGCTATGTATTCTTGATGTGTAACTGGGACTCAGTAATCATTAGAGCTGGTCAAAGGTGATACTGATGTGTATAAATAAGATCTATCGATTTATAGATAGATAGATAGATAGATAGATAGATAGATAGATAGATAGATAGATAGATAGATAGAATGATCATTCTCATAATGTCACTAATTATGTACTTATACCTGCTAGAACATCAAACCTGATAAATCCTCCTAAAAACATTATTCAGATCTATTTTATTAATTAGAAAAATGTACAAGATGCTCTACTTTATATGTCTAGCACTTATTTTGCTCATACTGTGAATAACTTTACAATGTGCGACGCTGACCCATTCACACGTACAAACACTCTATAGTAAAATGGCCACTGGGAGCAACTTGAGGTTATAGACGCTATATAAATAGAAGACAAATCCAACATAACATCTGGTGCTAGTGCTAGTAAACTTCAAGACAAAATCATCATAAACATAACTGTCAGAGCTGTTAATAAAATGTACAAATATTTAGACTACAATGGTTTTACAATAAACAACAACAGTCACTCCATTCATAACTTTGTGGTTTTCAATTGTATAAATATTCACACACCCCCGTGCATAAAGAAGGAAATAAACTAGAAACCAAACATGTTCTTTTGTAGCTGTGAACATGTTTATTTCTACTGCTAAAGTTGTGCTTTTTAAAAAAAATTCCACCTAAGTTACAGCCACCTGTTTTTTTTGTTTTAGGTTTTATTTAGGTTTCACTAATCATATCAATACATGTAAAGAAATGGTGTAACATGTGGTTTGTAATTTTTTTCATAGTCATCAAATATGACCCATTTGGATGCTCAGAGGCTCAATAGTTACCATGGAAACACCGTCCTCTTTTACAACACTTATTCAACAGTAAAACCCATGGAATTGGATCAATGACAGAAGTTGTGGGCTCTTATTTTATGTTTGGTTAATGATAGATTTTACTGAAAAAGTCACTTTTTCTTCAGTTTTCTTTGATATACTAACACTCAAGTTTAATCAGTAGTATTTATGAATATGATGAGTGAGTTAAATATTGGAAAATACCTGATTTTCACAACAGAAAAGGAAAATAAAGAGGATTATTTCATATTAAGTGATGGTAAGAAATGTAAAATACAGAGGAAAAAATATATTTAGAAACTACCACAAAAGTAGCATTGAGTCTTTATTGTTTTAAAAAAATCAATAAATAAATGAATAATAATTACAAAAACTCCTATGTTTGAACACAACTATATGACATGAATCATGTTCCAGTTTTCTTGTCAGTTGCATTCACTTTAACCAATCACTGCCAGTTAAACTCCAGTTTCCATCCATTTAATAGGTGTAAATGCAGTAATAAACTTCATAGAGGTCCCCTGTAGGGAAATCTGCTCTCACTTTACAGCTCCTCTATAAAGTAATCATACAGGGTCACATCTGAGAAAAAAAGAAGATGCTCAGATCTGTGTCTCTTGGTATATATGTGATTTATTTACAGGAGCTTGGGAAACAAATGTTGAAACAATATTTGTGGCAGAGCTGTTTTTGCGTCCACCCCCTGGTTGTCTGATCTCCTGTCTTCTGTCAGTCATTCTCCTCCGTGCTGCTGATGAAATAAGAGTAGCCGCTGTTGACTTTTTTTCTTTATCCTCTGTGTCTTTTCCCTAAAGGCCTGTCTGTTTGACCTGTCACTGATCACATTTGAACACCACAAAGCTTTGGAGTGCCCCCTCCTCCCTTCCCTTATCTCTTTCAGTTTCTAAACCATTTAGCCTCAAACCCCCATCTGTGTTTCCACGTCTGTCCCTGACTCGCAGGCTTTTCTCACACACGTCTTCCTCTCGAGCGCTTTTCTTACATGTCTCATTCATTCGATCAAAACTTGATACCTTTTTTTTGTTTTTTTTCCTGTCCCAATACAATTTTTAATCAGATCATCTACGGTTTTAATGTGATTACAGACTTTAATGTGAATGACCATAATGTGCTATAGCAAAATACATTTGTGAATGTTTCTAATTAACATCAAATCCAGTTATTTTTAAACAAACAGTTGAAAATGAACTAATTGACTCAGCGTTTGCCATGCTTGTCTAAATCTACTTAAAAAAAAAACATGCTTTTTCCGCTTCCCTTATCGCCTCTGTGAAAAAGCTGCTTATCAACTATTCCTCCTCCAAATTTGGGCAAAATTTGATAACATGAAAAAAAACCCTGTGTGTAAGCTTCTGATGACAGTGCATTTTTATCAGTTTCAGCCTTTTAAACTAAATTATCCAACTCGCTCTAGCGCAGTAATAACATTTATTTAATAATGTGGCTTGAAATCATCAATCATAAACTTGGTGAAATTAAGATAAACTGTATAGTAAATGAATATAAAGGCTACTTATCCTTTTTCTTTAGACATACGTGCATGGGCATGAACTGCTCTTGAATATCTTTTTTCTCACTCCAGTTTTTTTTTTTTTTCCTTCAGTTCACATTTGTCAAATAAAGTCCCAACCTGACAAAATATATTCACCTAGTTGTACTTTAACTCCCCAGTTGACAAGCAAACTTTGTTATGAGAATTGACTTAGAGAAATCTTTGGGCTTGTGTGCACATTTGTGATTGATAGAAATATTTGACAGTATCCACTTGTCTTGATAGTTGTCTTCCATTTTTCATCTACTCCTTCCCCCTCACCTCCCTCGGCTGACAGTTGTGGTTTTGTTGATGTGAAGCTCTGTCATGCTACAGAGACCCAAAACTCCTTGCCTGTCTTCTCATAAGTGAATGATGCGAATGCTTTAAACACTGTATCTAAACAAAATAAGACACTTTTTTTTTTAAGCCTCATGTAATTCCGTCATTTTCTGCCCAGTAACACTAGATATGTGAACTTTGCATCAATAAATAGTGGCAACAACTGGGATTTTACCCACAGTAAATCATCAGTGAGACTCTGCATCCAGTGACATTTGTCTTTATTCTGTTTTTTTTTTTTTTTTTTTTTTTAACTCCTCAGTGACATATTCAATATTGACATGACACTGAAGAAAAACAAGGGAATCTGATTTTGTGCTGGATATATATATTTGTAAGTTTGTGATGCCACATGTTTGACATTTAAATCTACTTTTCTCTTGTGACTTTCCACATTTCTATTAGTTGTGATATGACAATACTTAGATTCAGGAGTTATGGCATTGATTCGTAGTCAGGCTTCTTCATTCCTCTGTCAGTTTTGGTTGTTTTGCTAAGTTTTGCATGCAGTCATTCAAGATTCAAGAAGTTTATTGTCCTATACACAGCAGTACTGTGCAATGAAATTCCCTTCACACAACTAGCATTAACAATTAATCTAAATTAAAATGAAATAAAGAACATAAACTGTACATTTAAAATAAATAAAACAAGTGGTGTCAGGCACAACAAAATCCACCCCTCGCACATATTGCAGCTAGCATCAGTGTGTGCTGATGTCAGCATATCAATTACCTCTATATATTTGCCAAGTTTGAAGTAAATTGAAACTAAATTAATTATAGACATTTGAAATTTTCCCCATTATTAGTAAATAGGAGAAGAAAAAAGATTTAAAAAATTCATAACATTTTGGAACTTTCTATTCTAGGTCACTGGCAAACTATGAACCAAATTTGGTATGAATTAAACCAGTAGTTTGTGGGGGAGGGGTTAAACAGTCATAAAAAAAATAAGTTTAACCCATGTTTCCCAAAATGTAATGCCATGTATTCTGGATCACTGGCAATCGATAAACCTAATTTTGTATGTATTCAACCAATAATTTTGCTGCAAAGTGTTAACAAACAAACAAACAGAACCAAAAACAGTACCCCTTGACTCCTCTTTGGGGGCGGAGTAATGAAACTGAAAGGAAATAAGCTGTACACTAATCAAGGAAACATAAATAGGTAAAATAAAATAATGTGAGTACTCTGTGCAAAGACTAAGTGTATCAGGTGTGGGAAAAAATTGATTGTGCAAGATACAAAATACTGTCACAGTAGTAAGACACTGAGTACAAATATTATTACTGTTGTTGTGCAAATATGCAAGAATATGTACAAATGTGAGTTACAGTCAATCATGCGTACAATATAATCCATATGCCTTTCTTACAGCAACTTTTACATACATTAACAGTTAATTAGACACACAAATGCAAGGAAATGTGTCCTTTAAGCCTGTGCCTCGATCTCCTTTAGATGATGTTTGGAAAATCCAGATTTCGATTTCTGATCAGTCGTCTGAAGCTGACAGTAGCGCAATTACGTGAGTGCAGGAAAACATACAGAGGGGTTTGTGTATCTTCTTAGCTTCTGCCAGTATGAGAAACACATTTCATCATTACAACCATTGATTTTTCCTGCTGTGAAACCAACTCAGCTTTCCCCAAAGCTCCCTATTTCACTCTATACGCGTCCTGTTCGTGCCTTGTTTTTTCTCTTTTGCCAATTTTCTTGGGTTGTCTTCTCTTACCAATGTCTCTGTGCTCCTTTACTTTCAATAAACTCAAAATAGGGTTAGTCTTATTTTCTGCACTGTCATAAATAATCTGCAGAGCTTGAAAGATACTTTCTCTGATCAAACCTCTTTTCCACGTTCAACATAAATGCACTTAAAAGTCCAAATAAGTTCAATTCTTCACGCAGCTGCAGAGGTAGAAAATACACTGCTGTTCTCCTCAGACTATATATGTAGAGTCGACTATAAGGTACGTGAATTCCTTGAGCCTAAAATGTAAGTGGAGCACCTTTTCTTCAAAGTTGCATCTCTAGAAAGTAGCTTTCTGCAAGTATGCAGCAGGTCTCCAGCAGCTGTTATCTTATAGGTTGCAGTAATAGTGTCTAACCCATAAATAGTGAAGAGCAGGTGAAAATACTTACTAATATCTGTCGTTGTCTCTGTTTGAGTGTGTAAATTACTTCATATTTTATGTATTGCTAAGAAAAGTAACTGCTTACCGTTGCTGTTTAATCTCACACACACACACACAAAAATGCGACGTATCTGTCTGCTATCGCTGAAACCGCTGCAGTAACGTCATATTTTGCAAGTAAACTTTTTGTCTGTAGGTTAATAAGGCATGTTGGTAGTAAAGTAGGTAATAAAGCCTTAAATGTGCATATGTTTTTCTTTTATTTGGCTTTTGCACAAACTTGTTCACGGCCTCAAGCTGTGTCTCCAAATTCCATGATCCTGTTCATGTGTCATCCCATATGCTTTCTTTGCATTAGTTTGAGTCCATTTGCTATAACTGGCTGTCTGGCTCATTTGAAGCATTCACTGAAATTGCCTTCCTCTCCTCATTACTTCAGCAGTAGCATGCTCTCTGGTCCTTACCTCCTCCCTATTCCTTGTGCCCTTTTTGTCCTCATGCTGAGTTTTTTGCTCATTGCAACTGCCTACTAGTCGTCTTCGGCTTTAGTCACGGGTCCGCTTGCTGGTTATAATTGCCTCTTTAGCTGCCATTTTCTTAGCCTCTGTGTCTCTTACTGTGTCCCCAGCTCTTTCATTTAAACTCCCTTGTTTGCTAGTTTGCTGTTTTCACGCTAGTTTGTAAACAGTTTCTGCTCTTTGCCCTCGTGGCTCGTAGCTTTTCTCCCCCTCAGTGGTTATTATTCCTTGTTATGCCAGCAGTCCACATTCTTCTTTACTTTGTGTTACTTTCCTCTTTTCCACCTAGTGCTACTTCAATGTCATCCGAGTTCTCGTTTTATTGTCCATCTCGATGTGCAGCCTTATCAACCTTGATTCATTTTCTTATACAAACCATGTTCCCCATGTATGAGCTCACTTCAGTAGGAGTTCCCGTTGCCTTTTTGACTCTTTTTCTCCTTATGGGTTTCTTCTAAATTCTCCCGCCAGCTTTTAACGCCTTTTTAGTGCAACAGTATCGCTGACTGGATTTGCCTTTTTACCACTGTGTCCCCTTTGCCTCTATGCTAGCTTGATTATTGTAACTGTCTTGCAATTTCTTACAGAATTTTTGTATTTATTTTGTTATTTATTTGAACATCATAAACAGCAAGAGAAAAATGTAAAAACGTTTTCATGCAAGTGATAACTATTGTGCAGGAGAGGTTAAATGCTAAAAAAAAAAAAAAAAGGCTTATATAAATACCTCCCTGATTCCTTTCTTATGGTCAAATTATTGCAAAGAAGTTGCATCTCTTGCAATGGAAAAAAAAAAGATGTACTCTCCACAAAGACATGGCTCAGTGACCTGACTAACAAACTCCATTTAGATAGAATCAGATTTACTCTTATGGATAAAGTCACATTCTTTGAAAAAACTTGGTTACCTCTCGTTCTGTATCTCACTCTTAGCGGAAATTAACTCAAACAAAATAGTGAATTTAACATTTTTTCTCTCTCTCTCTTCTCATTTATATTTTGTATGTTATGTTTTTATCTGTCTTTTATTATTTCTTTATTATCATTATTATTATTATTATTATTATTATTATAGTTGACTTTGACCAAACTGCACATACTGTATATTTGTACAGCTGTAAAAACCCTGCACAGTGTCTGGATGCAGTGAAAATGTAATTGTATAACAATGTGCTCTAATAAAAACATATGAAAAAATAGAAGTGAAAAAATAAATACTACTAAAAATAATATAATATAACTGAAATAATAATCTAAAGTAAAAACAATAGAAATACAAATCAAATGATATAAAGCCTTCCATTTTTTTCATAAATTACAGAGTAATTTTCAGACACTTTTTTAAATAATGATAAGAAATAGATTGAGGTTGTAGATTATTCCAAAAAAAAAAAAAAAAAAATGCTGGGTCCATGATATTTTAAAGCAGTGGTTGTCAAATCCAGTTTTCAAGTACCACTATCCTGAATGTTTTACATATTCCCCTCTTCCAGCACACCTGGTTCAATTAATGATGAGCTCATCATCAGCTCTGCAGAAGCCTGATAACGATGTAATGACTTCCAGGTGTGATGGAAGAGGGAAAGGATCTAAAACATGCAGGATAGTGGTACTTGAAAACCGGATTTCAGAGCCGCTGTTTTAGAGAGTACAGACTGACAGAAGTTCAGCAGAATAGAAGATAACATTTACGTGAGTATTCTGGTAAAGTTTCATACTGTCTGCCACTACAGTAATTACAGACCGTTCATTTATCAAACGGGGACAGCTGTTCGTTTACCTGCTTTATTAGTTTCTGACCAACCCGTCTAAGCAGCTTATAAGACCAAAGGTGGAATGTAACCAAGTATTTTTACTTTGTTACTGTACTTAAGTAGTATTTTTTTTTTTGTATTTGTACTTTACTTACGTAAAAAATAATAATGCACACTTTTACTTTAACTGCACTACATTTTGTGGCAGTTATCTGTAAGTTCGACTCCTTACATTTTGGAAATTAATGCCATTACTCGTTACATTATATTAACATATTTTCATCTAGATTTTTTTTTTTTACTTTTCATCTAAATCTTGCATGAAAAATCGCACACACAGTATTGACACCAATCTTTTCAATACACATAATATTGTTGTGACACTGAGCAGTGACATTGGCAGAGGCATAAATAAGTACAGTATGTCTACATTCTGACACAGTCCACAGACTGACATTGTGTGAGGTAAGGTAAAGGTAAGGTGACTTTATTTGGACCCAAAGGTAGATTTGGTTGCAGGTAAAAGTAAAATGCGAAAAAACACACAATACTATGGGCAGTGACATAAGACAAGTGGCAAAACAAGAACAAACAAAAACTGACAGGCAGACAAAATGCTCCAGACAGGATATAGAGAAAAATAAATGAATGAGTACTTGTACATTTTAAAGTAAGTACTTGTACTTTTACTTAAGTAAGATTCTTGATGTAGTACTTCTGCTTTTACTTGAGGAAATATTTTGCAGGGTATTGGTACTTTTATGGCACTTTTCCACTTACATGGTACCGGCTTGACTCGTCTTGACACGTTACTCCTACACGGCGCGTTACTTCCGTGTCGTCTGCTCAGAGAGTCGCCAAAAACTTGCTTGTTGCATATTTTTTCGTCTGGATTTTTACGTCCGCCACCAAAGACTGAATCTACGTGACCGTCTATGGTGTAGTTTTGCTCTGTCATCATGTGGTTTGATGTTTCGCTATTCACTGTCTACTTCCGTGTCGGATTTTTGTAAATCATGGGTCACAGAGAAAACTGTCTGACCAAGCAGTGTCTGCAGTGTCGTGACGTCATGTTTTGGTATCCGCTCCAGGATTTTGGAACCTTGACTGAGGTGGTACTAAAAAAGTAGTATCAGGTTCCAGGGTTCTTTTTCATAATGGAAAAACAAAAGAGTTGAGTAGAGTAGAGCCGGTACCATGTAGTGGAAAAGCGCCATTTCTTAAGTACTGAACTTCAGTACTTCCTCCACCACTGTATAATGGCTCTTTTCCACTACATGTTACCGGCTCAACTCTACTCGACTCTTTCGCTTTTCCATTATGAAAAAGAACCAGGAATCTCGGACCCAATACTAGTTTTTTAGTACCGTTCCAAAATGTTGGGACTGACACCAAAACGTGACGTCACGACACCACAGACACTGATTGGTCAGACAGTTTTCTCTGTGAACCGCGATTTACAAAATCCATCGTGGAAGTAGACAGTAAATAGCGAAACATTAATCCACATGACAGAACAAAACGACACCATAGACGGTCATGTAGATTCAGTCTTTAGAGGCGGACGTAAAAATCCATATGAGAAAATATGCAAGACGACACGGAAGTAACGCGCCGTGTCGGAGTAACGAGTCGAACTGAGACGAGCTGGTCCCAGATAAGGCTAAGTGGAAAAGAACCACCGGAATACCGAGTAGAGTAGAGCTGGTACCATGTAGTGGAAAAACACCATAAGACATGTGACAACAACATCATGGTGACGCTTCTGACGAAGGCTACAGGAAGTAGGTGAAACTAGTAAAGCAGGTAAATGATCAACTGCCCCCGTCTGATAAATGAACGATCTGTAATAACTGCTTGAGTATCATGTAGGATAAATGTGAATAACAGAAGACAGCAGAAAAATGTTTAGGAAGGGCATGAGTTAAGTGAACATATTTGTACATTTGTTCATTCACTTATATTTATCTGTTTTTTATATTTTCCTATTTTATTTTATTTCTTGTGTGCTTTCCTATATTTGCTGCTGTAAACACTGTGAATTTCTCCTGTGGGAGACTAATAAAGGATTATCTTATCTTATCTTATCTCATCTAATCTTACATGAAGACACAGGTCTGATAAACCTTCACATCCAAAACTGAGATAAGTTATTTTTTGGAAAACCGGAGCAGATGAGTCAACTCTCTTAAAAAATCTGATTATTCTTAAAAAATGTCTTTTACTGAGAGTTTTCTTAAGAACACTAAGGCAGTCCCACAGAGCTGGATGCGTCTTTGTTAGACTGTAGAAGTGGAAATAAACCGCTAACACGCCTTCTCACAATGTGTTGCCCTTCTCCCCCTCATCCCCCGTGAACTTTTGCCTAAAATCCATTTTTATCTCCTTTTCTTTTTCCGTTCCATCTCACATTTCATTGCCCTTTCCCGCCTCTTATTCTGTCAACCTTTCTCTTGTGTCGTTCCATTACTTTTACCTGTCTGCTGTTTTTCTTCTTTTGCTTTCTTTGTCTGTATGATTACTCTGCTTTTTTTTTGCTTTTTTTCCCCATCGTGTACTAACTTCTTTTACACACGTTTTTTTTTACTAGTAGTGCTTGTGTGTTCTACTCTTCCCTTTCATCGCTCCTATATGCTTGTTCTCCATTTCCTAGTTCTTATACATATCTGTGTTTCCTATCAGTGGGGCGCAGCCATTAAACCTCACGCTTATTCTTTACATGGTGCTACTTTCAAAACACCAGAGAAAAGGGAATTGGAGAGTGATGTAAAATAAGCATCAAAAGCACATAAGAACAATCTCATGAAGTTTTTGCTGCATTAAACCATAAAGACCCAAACATCCACCATTGACCAAAAGCATCTATTGATCTAAACCAGGGGTGTCAAACATGCGGCCTGGGGGCCAAAACAGGCCCACCAAAGGGTCCAGTCCGGCCCTGGTGATGACATTGTGAAATGTTAAAATTATACTAGATATGATATGAACAATCATTTCAATTCAGGGGCCATAGACAGACCAGTTGAATTTCAAGTGGGTCAAATTGGTAAAATACTTCCATAAATCCTTGAATCTTTTAAGCATATTGATGTGGATTTGTATACTGCAGTAGATATTCCAGGATTAGAATTTCAACCTTGACTGATATCACAAGTATGATGTTTTCTTCTCTCCTGCAGGTCTGGTGGTAAGAGAAGCCAGCATAGAAATAACACGGCAGCAGGTGGAGGAATTGTTTGGTCCAGAAGATTATTGGTGTCAGTGTGTGGCCTGGAGCTCTGCCGGAACCACCAAAAGCCGCAAAGCACACGTCCGGATTGCATGTGAGTACAAATCAGACAACTAATTTTACAAACAACAGAGAAGATGAACATTGAGGGAATCAGGAAAACACAAAATAGTGTAAAAGGTAAACGCTGCTGTATAAAGACAAATTCATGTACTTTTTTGTGGCGATAGCTGAGTGAATCCTTACTCAGATCTTTTACCTGAATCCCTAAAATGACTCACAATTTACAGATCTGTGTCCGTTTAGTTGGATCACTTGAGTCCTACCGCATTAAAATTCCAAATGGCGTCACCCACAAACCTCCAGCAACTTTTACAACCTAATAACAGCACGTACTCTTATAGAGGCTGCCAACAGTCCCATAAATTACAGTAAGGAGTTGATTTGTAGTGAGCAATGGGACTGAGCAAGCCAAATCTATCTGTGAGCCCTACAGTCTGATTCAGAGGTGGTTAAATGTCCGGTAGGAGATGTTTTCCTGGAGCATTTTTTTTTTCCATATTGCTTAAAATCATCTTCACACCTTGATTACAACCAATTAATTAAACACTCTAACACAAAAATAAAAATATTTAGTCACCTGTGGAATGGACAGGACTGAACAACATCCAATCACTTTAACCAACCCATCGAAATGATTGAATGGTGATATGTCAATCAAACTCACCTGCCATTTTTCCCTCCCCCTCTATGCATACTGCTGTTCGTGCACAAATTATTATACATATTATAAGTAGGACAGAAACCACCAACCCCCTAGATTACACACCGCCACAGTAAGAGATCAATCTGACAGTGAAATGATTAGATGACAGCGTTCAAAGCAAACAATCAGCTGTTAGTACCAGCCCGACATTACTTAGAACATGTACTATCAAAACAAGTGAAAACCTTAATCTAAGAAGTTTCCTTCAGAATGTGAGTAACATGAACAACCTGCAATTTCATAAGAAAAAGTGCAATTTTAATGATATTGTGCCTCAGTTTATCATTTACACATGTTTATTAAAACTTACTGATCACACTGGATCTACAAATACACAAAACATGTAATAACAGGAAGAGTATTAATAGAACTGCACTTATTTCACTTAAGACATTTCAGGTTGTTGTTATTTTTTGAATTTCATGTAATTGTATGTTTTTACAGTAAAACAAAGAGAAAAACATGCAGTTGTCATTATTTATTGGTTATTATGACAGTATTTTATTGGTCTGACCCACTTTTGGTCCGTATGTGGAACCTAAACTACAATGATTCTGACGCCTTTAATTGTTCAGGGTCATTTTTTACATTTCACAAATTCATCCCATGGACCGGACAGGACTCTTCGGCAGGCTGGTTTCGGCCCGTGGGGTGTATGTTTGACACCTGTGTCCTAAATCATAAATTTAAGTCAGCAAAAGTTCATCCAGCTGTTAAACTCATAGTGCCTTCTAACTCATTTCTGACACTACGGCACTATAAGTGTAACTTGTTTTCTTAAATGAGGCACCAGTCAGGGTTCAGAAACGGCTACATTTATTCATTTACATCAAACACAGTTAATGGTACAGTTTTCCGTAAACAGTGTTTCACCACTTTAAGTCTCTTGTTTCAGCTCTTGGTCCATTTACAGCACTGTATCATTTCTCATGGTGCTCTGTTGTGTTTTGACAAGCTGGTGCTTTATTTACTTTGCGTCTCAACTGGACAGTACAGATAAAGAGCTGACAAACTAAACCCAAAGTGTGAAGATATGAGACACCAGACAAGAGTCTTATTCTATTGGAGTATAATCCATTAAGATCCATTAACTTCTGCTTAACTTGGTTTTTCTCCTTAAATCATACAATTTTATTTATCAACCTCATCTAATTTTTTTGTTTTTTTTATTTCTACATGTGAAGTGGTAGAATGACATCTAGATGTGTTTTACAAACTCAGGGACACAGTACTGCAGCAGACTGAGCACAGATTAGGTCCCACAAGCAGGAAGTGACTTCACAACTAACAAGTGGTGCCAGGCACAATAAACCCCACCCCTCGCTGGGATTGTAGCTTATTTTGGCATCAATCCAGCTGATGTCATTAGTCTATGTATGTACTGATGTCAGCATATCAGTTTTCCTCTATATATGTGCCAAGTTTGAAGTAAATTGAAACAAAATTGATGTTTTTATGCACATTTGGAATTTTACCCATTATAAGTAAATGGGAGAAAAAAAATATTCATAAAAAAATTTAACTTTGACCTACTTTTCCCAAAATGTAATAATATCTACGTATATCTAAACCCAGTTTGGTGTAAATTCAACCAATAATTTTGATGCTAAAGTTTTAACAAACAAGTTCAAATCCTGGCTCCCACTGTTGACATGTCGAAGTGTCCCTGAGCAGGACACTGAACCCTAAATTGCTCCCAGTAGGTCTGGCATGGTAGTACCTTACATAGTAGCTGCCTACTGGTGTATGAGTGTGTGTGAATTTGTGAATGTGAGGCTTTGTAAAGCACTTTGAGTACCATGGTGTAGATATAAGTGCATTCTTGCAGCCTTCTTTTTGGGGGGTGGGGCAATGAACCCAATATACACAATATAACCTTTTGCTTTTCAGATTTTCATGAAAAAAAAAACAACAACAAACAAACCACAGTCTTTTATGTGATGGTATGGGTTCACAGCAGAACAAACAGGTTCTACTTCAGCTTTTATTTTGAAAGTATATACAAAAGATACGTCATGCAGTGGGTATTCATATTATATCAGTAAACTGTAGTTATGGAAACCCTACACGATTCATGGTTGGAAACTTTTTTCCAGCAAAGATGTAACTTCATAACTTCAGTCTGTCATCAGTAGCTTTTTGCTACGGTCTGGTGAAGAATTTAATAAGACAACTGGGAGTCTGAATATAAGGTCATCAAAAGAACGCAGTCCAGACTAAGAACAAAGCAGACTCGATATCCCTCTGGCAGACAGTGTTAGCATGTAACACGGATCACATTGGGAAATCATTTTAGTGTATCTCTAACAACACTGCAGGAGAAAAGAAATACTTATATGTTGACTGATGGTTATTTGACAGTTCTGCAGCAACTATGTAGCAAGGGGATTGTTTGGTCGATGGAGATGTGTGACAGAAATGACCCAAAAAGCCTTGTTTGCTCTTTCAATATAAGCTTCATATAACACAATTGATTGGTCCTCCAAAGCTCGCCTCGCCATCCTGACAACCTAACCCACAACAGTAGTTTTCCAAACGTCATTGCACCGGTCAGTTCATCCATATAAGACAACAGGGACTTGTCTGAGTGCTCAGGTTATAGAGGGGTCAATCAGACAAGAAATACCAATAACAAAATCGACCACACCTTCAGAGTTTACCCAGCTTACTGACAGTGTAGCTGTGCTTCAGTCAACTCTCCAGAGTCCACTCAGGAGGCTCACAGAACAAACTGCTCACATCCACATATGTGGTGCTTTCACAGACCATATGACTCCAACAGACAGCCACTCTCTGGAAATGTAGTTTTCCCAGGTTGCTCATATAGGTGTTGCAAAAGGAAATCCATCACTTATCCTTGTTTTTCACTTGTGGTTATTTTATTTGACTGTAAATATATCTCACATTTTCACTTTTGCAGGTGCTGGTTGTGTAGGTCGTTTAAAAGTCACATTTTTGTATTAAGAATGCAATAAATAACAGAATAAATGCTTAGAGACAGTGTTAAAAAAGCATCAGGATATTTTGTCTAGACTATTACATCATTTGTGACACACTCTCATGATAAAGCGTCCGATTTTTAGCAGCTAATTTGGCCTGTGTGCTTTAAAGTCTGAATTTAGAACAGAGCTTCCCTACTCTCTGCATTGCTCTGTTGAGTATTTGTGGCGGTATGTGAGGATGTTTTTGTGTCTGTCAGTAGAGAGTCAGTGACTCAGTCAGAAATATCCTTCTAAGCTCCGCTAATAACATTCTCAAATGGAATGGGTGCTCCTTGGGGTGCAATGAAATCTGGGTAATGTGCTGTTTTTGGCTTATGTTCGGGCTGATACATGCTGAGAGACAGATGCAGGCAAGTGTATGTATACAGACGTTTTAGACTCACAAAAGCAGACACTTAACTGTGAATGTAGACACCAACAACACAAAACACTCAATAATGTATTAAATGCAGTAGCAGTATATAACACTGGAGAGGATGACGTGTGTGTTTATAGTGTGTGCTGGCATTGCTTCTTGACATATCGCTTCCAATAGTATCATGTAAAGTTGTGAAGAGGGATGGGCTGCCCATTCAGTTTGGCCTATTCTAGGTTTCATAATTAGATTGCTTTGTTTGCATTACCTAATCTAATATTTATTTCTGTCAAATTGAAATGTTTTCCTGCAAATTGAAGACCAAGTCAAAAATGGTAACATAACTTTGCAGAATTTAGGAGATTTATGTAGTATTGATTCCTCACAACAGCATAACACACTTAGGACTACCAATTCCAACAACAAATCAATGCAGTGTATCCACAGACTATCACTCACTGAATAAAGTATAAAGCTCAGTGTTTACTGTGTTATGGTATCGTCAGGTTTTCTTCATAGTCACTTGGACAGTTAATTAAAATTACACTGTGTTTTATAACTTTCTTAATCCGCTTCAGCCGATAGTTTACATCAAACATCTGCTAGCTTAAAGCAGCCGCAATAAAATGACAAATCACTTGAGTTTTCTGCAGGGTTTGTGTTGTCAATAGCTGCACTAAAGATGTGTTCAGAATCGTTTAGTCTGACACACAGATCAGCAAACAGCGAATTTAGAAGATTATAATGTCACAAAATATCTTTATACCTTCAAACTCTCCAATGCCAAAGAAAATTTATGATTTCAATATCAAATTCACCATCGGAGACAGAGTGACTGAATGCTCTCATGGACACATTAATACACATTAATAATCAGACCTTCGATATGAATAGATTTAGTTCATATGTCTATAATCCAATACATTTATGTTGTATTATAACTTAAAGAGCTCATATTTATCTCAACCCACTGGGTAGCTTAGTGGTTTATGCCACTGGCTTTGGTGCGGAAGATTGCCGGTTCAATTCCCATGTGGGCCCTTGTTTAAAGATTACCTATACGCTATACCTGTAGCCACAAGGGGGCAGTGTGGTGTCGTTACCAAGCCCGGAAATGTATAGGAAGGGCATCCAACATAAAAACCTGCTAAATCAATATGCAAATCTGTTTCGCCGTGACTTCCCCTAAAGGGAAAAGTAGGTTTGTGTATTTGGACCCTAATAGTTCATAAAGTTTGAATTTGAATCTCCCAGCTGCTGTAAAGCTATTTTTATTTTCACTTTGGCAAAAATTGAATGGACTTCTACAACCTTTTTAATTTCTTCTCAATTTGTTGTGTCTATAACTTGTTAGTTTGCACATATAAACTAAAGACTTCCAACAAACATTTCTCTGAATACGGCGAAATAAGGCAGAGCTGCACCGTTAACAACCTGGAGGGGGTGGGCCATGAAGTGGTGCATTTGTATTTAAAGGGCCAGCGTTCAAAACGACCTTTCTGGTGTCATTACTCAGAAATATGGTTGAAGATGGACCTGTGGAGTTGAATTAATGAAGAATTCAGACCCAAGCAGAGCATTTAGAGTTTATGTAGAGCACAGGGAAATGTTTTAAAATGAATAAATCCATTAAAAAAAAAAAAAAAGCAAAATATGACGTCTTTAAGAGTTCTTCATTCTAAACACTCAAATGAAAATTGTAGGTGTTTTTTTTTTAATATTTGAAAGTAGAAATACTATATATAACCCCTTTAAAAATGAATATAGCGATTTCTCAATGTTGCTGTAGATGCCAGGGTTCTATTCTTTCTATCATCTGTGCTGCATCTATTTTTTGTCCTTTTTTTTTTTCATTTTCTCAGCCCACACACTATATTCCATTTCCCACACATAAGACCTCTGTTACACGTTAGGTGTATATATGGAGATTCAGAAACTGTCAATGCCAACTGGTATCAAGGAGAAAGAATATGATGAAAGTCTTTTTTTTTCTTCTTTATATTTGCCTCCTCATGGTTTTCCAGTTTTTACCTCACTTTCTCCCTCTGACTTTGTCCCCCTGTCCTTCACTTTCTCTCTCTGTGTTGTAACAGTGATTTTTCCTTTAACCAGATCTGATTACAGTCAGCCCCCTCTTGCGATAACCTTTTACTTCAAATCGACCCAACCTTCTGACCTACCCCTGCTTTCTGCTCCTATTTGGATCTAGTGTTGTGATTAAAATGCTTCCTGGCAGGCAGAGCTTGCTGAGCAAAGTGTCTTTTCTACCGCACCATGCAATAGCAATTCAGCATTTCTCTCCAGCGCTCCTATCTCCTCTTCCCACTCATTGTCTTATTTTCCTCTTTCTCACTGTGTCCTCTTTTATTTATTTCTTTTTCTCTCTTGTCTTGCCCATCATGCGCTTATTGTTTAATTTTGTCACTCCAGCTCTCGTTCATGCTTTGATGTCCCTCATTTTTCAGCATCTTCCGGCTGTTTTAATAACTGTGCAATTACCGCTTCAAGGCAGAAACTAAATATGGAGTTTGTAGCTGGATAATCGCAATCAGTATTGTGGCTGTAAAAGTGTCAAACGCACAATCAGAGATTAAATCTCAGTGATTTGTTGGCATTTTGGAGAAAACCACTTTAGTTGAATTATGGCTGTTTCAGGTTTATAAAGCAGGTGAGAGAATCACACACATTCACAGCTACTTAGTTATGCAAAGCGTTGCAGTCACGCACACACACACACACACCTACAAGCAGAAGTGAAACACAGACATGCACATACACACAAACGTGCATGCAGTGTCAGTTATGCTCTTTGGCCCTGCAGCTATCAGGTCAAGTCTTTCTCCTTCAATGGATTAGCAATATGTCAAGGTCGCACAGCATCCAAACACACACTCAATACATGGGTACACACACACAGACACACACATTTCAGATAATGGCAATTTGTTCTGCCACCTTCCACTGAGACATGTGTGTGCATAGCAATCAGGAGGCCAGACACTCAGGGACACAGAAATGCAGGCAGCCACTTATGGCAACTGAAAAAAATGTCTGTTACTGAAATTTTTGTTTATGAGGGAAATCTGTCGCCTGGATGTTTTCATTTTCTTCTCAGTCACAGATGGAATCGAGCAACAAAAACAATGCACAACACTATTTACTTTATTAGAACTCTAAGCACATTAAGCTTTGATTAGGCCTTCTGCTTACAGTATTTCCACTCTTTTTCTTGTACCTGTGTGTCCCCCTCATTTGTAAATCAGCACTTAAAAAGAACTGCAGTGCCTTTGTCAGACACTTCTTGCGTCTCACGTCTTGCTTAGCAACCCAGAAAACAAAGTACCAAACCGCCACAATCTTGAAAACATTTGACCTTTTTGGCATGAAATGGCACGCTAAGCAGTCTGAGCATTTGCATAATGCAAATCAAAACAGAAATGTGCAGACAGGTCTGATATTCTACTGGCACAGTGCTCAACACAGTCAGTGGAAAAGCTCCAGTGTTTTTCTCAAGATGACATCATTAAGTCTTGGTTTCTGGTTTTGAGGACACTTCATAATGGTTACAATCC
Source organism: Maxillicosta whitleyi (assembly GCA_029822895.1). Classification (NCBI taxonomy): domain Eukaryota; kingdom Metazoa; phylum Chordata; class Actinopteri; order Perciformes; family Neosebastidae; genus Maxillicosta; species Maxillicosta whitleyi. The sequence continues at coordinate 2,558,785 of JAPSES010000219.1, read as the reverse complement.
CTAAATAAACATTTTCACAGTAGAACCCATAGGCTGTGTGGATGTGTGGTTATGATGTCTCACCATCGCTGGAAGCCACTGAGCTTTTTCCCAGATGTCAAGGACCGCTTCGGCGTACACATAAGTGTTAAAGTGGTAAGCCGCAGTGTTGAAATAGTCATATGAAACTGAAGTTACTTCCAAGTGAGATAAGAATAACACATGCATATCAATATTTCATTAACATACTAAAGTGTATCTTTAAAGAAGCCACTATAAGGGAGGAGGAGGGGTGGCTGGGGGGTTCTAAAACCAATGAAGTAAAACCATATGTACCATATAGGTCAGAAGTTAAACCAATAAAGAAAGGTCTCAGTAAAAATGTTAATTATTAAGCAGTTAACATGGTATATAGTTTTTTTCCCATAAAAAATATAAAGGTTCAAAGGAAAATACTTTTCTATTTAATCTAAGTTAATATGAACCGTACTGCTACCAGTAATGTATCATAATGTAAAATGCACAAAACTAAATGACATGTATGTCAAGATGCTGTCTTTGCACTGCTGTTCTTTACATGCTGTTCATTTTCAGAAATCATGACTCATTTTTACTGAACATGTAATTTATATAATTTCAGTATGAACCTCATTTCATTATTTGCTGAGGCAACTACAACGTTGAGTCCCTATGGGTATAAATGAGTCCTTTGTAAAATCCAGATCAGAGTGCAGGTACTGTGCCAACAAATAAAGTTGTTTACGTGTTCAAAACTTGACGGTGCATGGAAAGACCTTGCCTGATGTCTAAGAATGATCACAGGTTGTGTAGAGGAGAAATGACAGGGTGGGGAATTCAGTGAAAGAACTGGTCGGAGTGGAAAGAGACTCTCTAAAGTCACTTAGAGAAAATGATCCCCTATGTAACCACAGTGAAAATGACTGTGTCATACAAGGTCACTTCATTTTTTCCACTTTTCATATTTCTTACCTCCACAGGTGTGCCCAGAAAATGCACAAATGCCAGTATATATTTGCACTCAAAAATGGTTTAAAAATAACCCATTTTGGGTTATTTCTGTAACTGAGTTGGACCAGAGCTTGGCCAGAGTCAGCCACAGTTTGTTGTAAACCAGTTTGTTAGGTCAGACATTTGACCAAAATTGTTATTTTTTTCATAGTTTTTTTTTTTTTTTAAACAATTTTTTCACTGCAGGAGAAACAGAGCATGTTGCCAAAGTCATTCTATGCTCACAGTCTGTATAAAAATGGTGGACTGCAAAGAAGGATGAGCTGTAATGGCAGGTTTTACTGCCATCCCAGTGCATTGGGTCATTATTTTTATCCCAATTTCAGGTTGAACCAGTTCAATCTGTAACTTATTATTATTATTCCCTATATATCCATACATTGACAGATTCCCTCCAGTGGTTGCAGATGGTCCAAAATGCTGCTGTAAGAATTATTACCAGAATGTTGAATGTTAGCTCACTTTATTGTCCCCATAGGAAAATTCAATCTCTGCATTTTACTCCTAATACGCACAGCACTTAGCATTAGAAATTAGTATTAGCACATAGCACATTAGGAACAGTGAGCTGCCTTTGAAGATGCATGGGGACCAGATTCATCATCTTCATCATCACTCTTGTCAAGGGGCGCCCACAGGAGAATGAACCTATGAAGTGGAAAAGGGGTGGCACAGTGGCGTAGTGGTTAGCACTATACATATTCACAGTAAGAGGGTTCTGGGCTTGATTCCAGTGCCGACCAGTGTGGGCCTTTTCTGAGTGGAGTTTACATGTTCTCCTTGTGTCTGCGTGGGTTCTCTCTGGATAATCAGGCTTCCTCCCACCATCGGAAGACATGGTCTAAATCTAAATCGCCTGTAGGTGTGAATGTGAGAGTGAACAGTTATCCCTCTGGGACAGCCCTGCAGTGAACTGGTGACACGTCCAGGGTGAACCCCACCCTCACCCATAGGTAGCTGGGGTAGGCTCTGGAACCCCTGCAACTGCCACAAAAACTAAGCTTCAATGATTTTAATGGACAAATGAATTTCAGATAAATGTGATGTTTGTAATGACGTTGAAAATGTAGAGAATATCATCATGAAATGTAACAAGTATAATCCATTGAGGGAGTTATGTGAGAGGATATATATATATATTAGAGCAGAGATGGAGTTTAAAAGGAATATTATGCAGAAATTATAAATTGGGCGAATGCTACAAGGTTTTTTGCGTTTTTTTGAGGGAAACAGGAATAAGCCCCCTTATAGCAAGCCCCCTTTGTGTTGGTTCCAAGCCCGGTTGTGTCAGGAAGGGCATCCAATGTAAAAACCTCTGCCAAATCAACATGTGAAGATGATTTGCTGTGGTGAAAGAAATCATCATATTATCTAGATTGTAACTTGAGGTAATAAACCCTGATTTGCACACTCCGATACAGAAAAAGTCAAATTTCTTTACTTTACTCTGTTTTTGATATAATATCCATAAACTTTAATTAAGATTTTCTGGATACATACAATGAAGTAAATATAGGAAAATAACGCAAAATACAGAATATAATATTAGAATAAATGGTGATAAATATATGATGGAAGGTTAAAAATAGAGAAAAAGTGTGAGAATCCACAAAAGTGTTTATGGATTAAAGTAAGTGTTAATGATTTGTGTGTGAAATTAGAATTAACCCATAAAGACCCAAACAGCCACTGGTAATATAAAGCATCTACTGATGTAAAATGTTTAATAGCTAATGAACCACTAAACCTATCAATGCACTGAAAAAATGACTTTCAGTTATTGATATGTTTACTGAAGTCACTTTTTCTCTGTTTTTGATATAATGAAGCTCAACTTTAATCTAAACTTTAATGAACATCTGCAGGAAAATACATGATTTACACTGGGGAAAAAAGCAAATAATAATAATAATAATACATTTTATTTCTATAGCGCTTTTCAAATGACACAAAGACGCTGTACATAAATAAAAGCAATCAATAAAAATACAAATACAAAAAAAAAAAATATCAATAAAAATACAAGTATAAAAAGTACTCCTAAATTCTGTTATAATAAATGGTGATAAATCACATAAGAAAATGTCAATATAGGGGAAAAAATATTTTTGGAATAGCCACAAAAGTAGCACTGGATCATGGATTAATATATTTCACATTCATCTACAGCAGTTATTATCTTACTGTCATCTGTGCTTTGTCATTTAGACTATATTTTTAATTTCTTTCACCGTGAAGGAAATTAGATATCCAAATGATTCTCTCTGAGAGCAAAAGAGAATGTTTTCTTGCTATTTTCTTCCCAAGAATCTCACACTGCTTTTTATTGCTTGAGCAGCTCCACCAGGGAAACCGTTATGATTTGGCATGGGTAGCATGTAGGCTGAGACGCCCATTTTGGATAATTGCACTGAAATGTGCTTATGTGGAGGTGCTTCGGGCAACAAACTAACCACAAACATAATAACAGTTTTAGCTGAGCAATGGCAGAAGACGAAGTTTCAGACCGAGAGAGGTAAGGAGGCGGAGTATCAGAGGAGAACGAAAGAGGTGTTTATGCAAGTGGAGGTCATTCTGAAAAGATGCTTACCCCGCCTCATTGTATATAGAAGAGAGTTTATGCTGAAGAACATTTGACAAGGTTGCCCCGTGTGCCCTGCTGTACTTCAGAAAAGTTGTTCAGTGAATTCATCTGCGCTTTTATTATATTTATGAGGCTGGGTAATGTTATCTGTGTTTTCCGAGTGAAGCGGGGTCAGTGAATTGTTATGACACAGCTGTCCCTCCTCTCCTGTGCACAGATTTCCCCCGAGTACATATTTGCAGGCAAACAACACAACACAACACACACCTTCCATTCATGTGAATCTGTGTTTCCTTCATGCTGTGAACACAATGTCACATTCTGTTTATCGGAAACATACCGACGGTTACAAACACACACACACACACACATAAGTGCTGGCTTCCTAAGTGGCAAAACTGTCTCTGTCATAGCCCGAGATTAGTCAAATGTGTGAGCTTTTAAGTGTATGTGTGTATTTCCATCCCTTGAGCAGTTTGCGTTAATCTCCTTTAATTTCATTCTCAATCTTTATGGAAATCAACTCGCAGCCAACTCCTCATTTCACCATCTCCCTTACTAATTAAGACCAGGAAATTTGTGCTGGAATTGGCTTGCATGAAAGAAACGCTTCCCATCCTTCAATCAGTGTCCTCATCCTCATCTGGTGTCTGCGGTTGTTTGTGTGTGTTTGTGATTGACCCTGTTTGTCTGTCCCGTTGTGTGTGTTGCCGTCTCCCTCTGCATATGTTCTGCCTGTTTGTTTGCATAGATCTCCTGTTTGTCGTTTCTCCTTATGATTGCATCTTTCTGTCTTTCCATCTTGATTTCTCTCTGTGGTTTTATTTTTTGTTTTTTTGTTTTTTTGTGTTTGTTTGTTTGTTTTGACTGCTTATCCATGTATGTGTCTCGTGGTGCATTGAGTGGGTAGCCATGTGGTGGATTTAGGGCTAAATCTTTGGGTGATTACTCCCATAATGAAGCATCATGCTCTGTTCAGGCTGTCATCCCCCAAAAGGATTGACTGTATTATGAAGTTATCATTCAGCTCCAGCAGTACCCTGTGTCGTAACTCTGTTATCCAATATAGCTCTTCACAGAATCTGATAATGAGTCGACGTGTACAATTAATGCATTTGTTAAGGTGGAAGTCTTTATGAGAATTTTAAAGGCTTTGTCACTGGGGTTTGTAGAAAGCAGACGGCAGACTCACTTCTAACACCTCCTAACATCAGTTTTACAGCATGTGTGTAGCTAATTATGCACTTAAAATTGAGTGTCCTTATTTGTAATGTACATATTTTTCCACATCATTTTCTCTTCATGCAGCCTAAGGCAGAAAAACAACTCCTCATGCGGATGCCATTAAGGTCTGGCTTTTTGAAGACTGTCATTGAGAAAAAAAATATGAGCCTGTGGAGAACAGTCTATTCACTGTGAAGCGTTCCTCTTGCTCCTTTTCAGTGTTTGGGGTGTTTGCTGTATGTGTGAATAGGGGAGAGCGTCATTCCTGATGATACGTCTACACTAAAAAAACAAAAAGATAAAACCAGAAAATTGGATTTAATTTCTAATTTTATATTATAAGGTGGGAAACTTTTAGTATACTGATAAAGGTTGAATGTTATCTCTGTTTCTTCTTAATAAGATTGTGATGGTGACGAGGTGGATGTAATCAAAGGCTGATGTCTGACTGTTTTGATGGATTACTGAGCTGTTTTGAGAAAGATAAGGCACGTAAAAAAAGACAGCACAAAGTGATGATAGGTCTCATACTTGGTGGATTTGCTGATGTTTGGGAACAGGACACGACTTTGATAGGTAAAAAACAAGCAGGTGGTTTTGGTATTAAGAAGGACTAAGGTGGTCTTGCTGTGTGCTGCCAACGTCCCCCCTTCTTCCTCCTGACTCTGTCTGCTTCTCATCTTTCAACCCCCCACCTGTCTTCCTAACTGCAAACGCCCCTCTCGTCCTGTGTATCTTACCTCTCCTTTCGTCTTCCACTGCTGCCTTTTCTATCCGTTCGCCGCTGTAAGGTGACTGTCTTGATAAAATACCCAGAGAGTGTCTAGAACTCAACCAGTACGGCATTAGAAACAGTATATCTAGTGTGTGTCTCTGTTTGTGTCCATAAATGTTGCACCATAGCTGACGGATAAGGTGATTAAGAGTACACCTGGGAACCAGGAGAGTGAAAGGACGCAAGGATAAAACACACACACACTGTGCCCTCCGATGAAAGTTTTCTGTGTGGTTTAGAAAAACTAAAGGACAGGCAGGATTTGTCTTTCATAGCTGCAGCAATCCTTCAAAAAGTAATAAGGTGAACCAAAGTCTTCAAAGTCAAAAAGTTCTTTAAGAACAAAAGTGTGATACGGATCATACTTTCCTAAAGATTAGAATCAGTGTTGTACTGAAGGAATAATATAAGCGTAAATGTGTGGATCAGTCATGTGATTATGTCGACAGTTTAACTCATAACTGCGTCCTAGTCACACTAATATATGCACCTACCGTACTCTCCTCCATGCACGTGTCTACTCATACATTACTTAAATCTTTAATAATACGTATGTACACATGTACAAAGAACTTAATTCCACTTGAATTAATTTCTGACACATTAATTACCGTGTTACCAGGTAATGTTAATTACATTGTGTTTATGGCAGTTTGTGTTCGACTGTGGACAGTTTTAAGCTCTGCTCGTCTGCTGATTCACCCTATAATCTGTGCAGAACTATTTTTGCAGATATTTCCAAATGATTTTTTTCAATATGTTTAATGTTTCTTACATGATTTATTAGCATTTATTACAATGTTTTCCCTTTTTCTTGAACAAAAATGTGATATTCACCTATATTTAAAGCACTGATCATGTACCTGTTCATAGAAGCTCAGTGTCAATTCATAGGTGATTAAATTATAACTGAAGGAGGAGTGATTTTTACTGAAAAATATATAATTAACGGAACAAATAAACAAACGCCTTTGACAGCTGCCATTTGGCAAACCACTTTATTGGTGACTCAGTGTTGCAGAAGGTGACAGCGTTTCCACATTGACTAGGCACCCTCTGCATGTCCAAATGAGATGCATCTGATGTCAATGAAAAGCTGAAACACTGTATTTCACCGAAATTATTTACATGTATTGATAAAATGAATGGTTTAGAACTTATAAAACATTTTAGATCAGAAGATGCATTTGGTTCCTAGCAGCTGTTTAGGTCTTTAAGGGTTAAATAGCCCTAAAAATAACACAAAAACATGTTATTTCCTGATTCTTTTCCTGTTCCCTCAGAAATACATCACACTTTTTTTTCCCCACTTCATCCCTTCCATATGTTCGCGTTTAGAAATCCATCAGACCATCTGATCAGCACCATAAATAAAGTCACCTGCTACGTCCGGTGACACCGCCACCCTCTCATGTTGCAGTTTGTTTTATGGCCTTTTTCTTGCAGCAGGATAATTATTTTAACATGTGTTGAGACAAGCTACCAGTACAGGAAACACACACACACACACACATACTCGATAGAATCAGAGAGGTAGAAAGAAAATATCTGAATCTATTCTTTAGGGGATTTAATTAGATCACAGATGAAGGTGAAGAGCGAAGGTCTGAATAAATTATATTGGTGTAATGCTTACATATCACCAGCGTCAAACCACTTCAGTGTTAAACGAAGGCTCAGATAGAGATTGTGAGAAATAAAATGTGCATGAAAAAAGGTGTCATTAAAGCAACTCACTCCAAAAGTACTACAGACAAGAAAAGAAAAGTCCTCTAAACAGCTGAATTGTGGTTGGCCCTGGTGAACTGCTTTAAATAATGTGATTCAGTTTTTTGTTTGAGAGTCTGTAAAAAAAAAAAGAAAAAAAAGTGTGGCAGCAACGGAAACAAAAATACAACTTCACGTGTCAAGATCACTGTTAAAGAAAAGTCCCCGTCTATCCATTCATTCCTTAATTTTCGTCATCCTCTCCATTCATTTTCCTTCCACCCACAAGTTTTTTTGTTAATTTAATTTTATTTAATCTTCATTCAAAAGCCTTTGCGTGCTTTACACTTTTGTCTTTCCATCATCTGTTGTTTTTATTTAAAAGTCAGAGTAATTGTCTTTTAAGTCAGCTACTGTGAGAATTTTCTTTCTCTTCAAAATGAAAACAGCTGAACTTGCTGTGAAATGTTCTGGTGAAAGAAATGGCAGTGCATTCCATGCTGCTTTGTAATGCTGTCATTTATCACAGCATGTGAACCATTAGTGAAAATCATTTATTGTTTTTGGCCTGCTACAGATTCTCAATCTCTGGCAAGTCTATATGGAATGAAAGCAAGATTAAATACTGTGCATAATGTTCGAGGCAACTATGTAACAAAGCAGCTTGTGTTTAGTGTCTGAAGCAGTTACACTTATTGCTATTACATTACACAAACGGTAAAATGTGTGTATTTGTGCATGTGTTTTTCTGTGCTTTTGAGCTCCATAATAATAATCTCATTGTTGTTGTTTTGTTAAAATGAAGTATTGAGTCCAGTTTACAGTAGCATTGCACCTTCTCCAAAATGGCTGTTCCAATAAATATTTTTTTCTTTTTTCTTATAATTATCAACAATGCTGTTATGTTTCACTTTTCTGTTATTTTGCTTAGAAACTAAAAACTTGTTAGTTTAACCCTCAAACACCTAAACAGTCACTGGTGATTAAAAGTATCTGCTGATGTAAAGTGTTTAATCCCTTTTGCACCACTAATTGTGTTGATGTATGTTAGTAATTCAGGTTGAATGCATTTTCTCAGATCAGATATGGCATCACACATGACCCATTTGGATGTGCAGAAGGTCCATAGTCCATGTGGAAACACTGTCATCTTCTGTAACTAGTAAAGTAAAGTTTAACTAGTAATGTTTAACAAACGGTAGTGATTTTAGACATTTGATTTTATGCTCAGTTAATAAAATATTCTGTTGGAAAAGTCACTTTTCTTCAGTTTCTCTGATTTGATATAATCATTTTTCAGTTTATTTAATTTACACTGAGCTTTTATGGTAATTTACATGAATGTCAAATTAAATATTGGAAAATACCTGATTTTTATGAGAAAATGCAGAAGACCTTTACTGGTTTATTTAATTTATAAGGTGTCAAACGTTATCTGATTCAGGACTAACCCAATGTCATCCAGTTCATTTGAAGCCACAGTTTTCACTAAATATATCAATGGTGTCAAAAAAAAATTTTTTTTTTTTCACTTTGGAACTCGGACAGTTATTTATTTTATTTATTTTCCTTTTACAGATTTTAATACAGATATTTTAGACTTCCAAATAAATCACTACCTTCCCAAACTAAAAATGTTCACCCAAGAGCTACATGTCACTGAAAAGTTGAGGAAATCAACCTTACTTTACTGGCTTTATTTTGTTGTTTGTTTATTTGTTTGTTTATTAAAGCATGTGTAGATCAGTAAGTCAAACATTATTGAACATTAAAAAAAAAAAAAAAATAGTAATTTGAGCTACAGATGATGGTCTCATTCTTACAACATAAAATAAATAGTGATAAATGACTCAGGGAAGGTTAGATGTGGAGAAAGACATCATTTGAAAATCACCATAAATATACCTCTAGTTCTTTAAGGACTACTCAGTTTTCTTGTGTGACCTTAATTTTTCAATTGCTGCTGTAGCAGGTATTTCAGTATCACATTATTTCAATAAATATTAACTATGAATTTAAATAAGTATTAAATGCATTCTAACCAACAGCTCTATGAAAATCCTGTAATATACTACGGTACATAATGCAATGAAAATCAAGGCTCAAACACTTTATAATAATCTGCCTCTCGATGACATGTGTCTCTTTGTCTGTCTCCTACAGACCTGAAGAAGTCATTTGAACAGGAACCACTAGGGAAAGAAGTATCTCTGGAGCAGGAAGTGCTGCTGCAGTGTCGCCCTCCGGAGGGGATACCGGCTGCCGAGGTACGTGCAGCGTTACCATTAACCTCCACCTGAAGAGAATACAAAGCCAGACGTAGGCTTGACAGAAAGGACTGCTAGCACCGAACAGAAGACGAGGGTTGTCAGAATAAAGACAGAGTAGGAAAAAGAGTTAAAAATAGAAATTGTCAAGTGCAAAAAAAAAAAAAAAAAGAACATGAAAGTGCCACCAAAAGTCAGTTATTACACATGACACTTTCTGAAATTGCCTGGAACTATGAGTGACAGACAGCAGAAACAATGGTTTGATTGGTGCGTACATTGTTACATTCAGGGCTTAGAGGGTGTGCTGAATAAAAACGTGTCCTGATCATTATTGTGTCCAAAGTAATAAAAAAAGTCTCACCAAGTAGCATTAACCCATGAAGACCCAAACAGCTGCTGGTGACCAAAAGCATCTACTGAGATCAAACGTTTAATTCATGTTGATCCATTAATCTTATCAGTATGTGTAAATAATCGCCATAAAATAGACTTTGTCGTCTTTTCATATGACCCATTTGGATGTTCAGAGACTTCATAGAAACATAGAAACACCGTCATCTTCTACAACATTAATTCACCAGTAAAACCCATGGACTTGGATCAGTGACAGTAGATAGACACTTGTTTTAACATTCATTTATTGGTATCTTCGCTGAAATATGAACTTTTTCTTCAGTTTCCTGTGTCACTGATTTAATCACTTTTGAATTTACTCTAAATTTTATGAACATCTACATGATCAGTAAATTAAATATCAAAAAAATGCATGGTTCACACTGGAAAAGTGCCAAACACAGAACATAATATTATAATAAATGCTGATAAATCACTTAAGAAAGGGTCAAACTGGGTCTTTCTGGGTTAAACGCCCATCCTGACAGAAACGCACCTCTGTAGAAATGAAATAAACACTTTTTACAATAAAAATGCTGTTAATGAATTAAACAGATGTGCAACAGCATTTCCGTTGAACTGTCATAGTAAAATAAAATCACGGAAACAACCCAAGTTTCTTTTTGAGTTGCGTGAAAGTGCTGTTACGAGGGTATAATGCTGTTCCAATGAACCAAGGTTTAAAGTTAGACTTAAAAGTCCCCAGAGAGCCAATTTAAGTTTCAGCTCAACTTACATGATGGAATCTCAGTAACTACAGTGATTTAGCCTATATCCCTTTGTCCATTTTTGCATTCACACTATTACTGTACTTGCAAAATATTACACAGATAAATGAAAGTGGATTGGCCACCCTCCCTTAGAAGGAACATAAGTTATTCCTTGTCACCAGCTCAAGCAATTAAATTGGTGAAAAATTGAACGGAGTGCAATAACATTTCAGCTGAAGGAGCAGTGGCACAATAATTAACATTTCTTTAGATTACATTTTTGACTTCCTTATAGGAGTACAATCACCAGTCTGTGGGCCACGGAAGTAGTTCCTTCAGTGCGTTGCTTAAACACACGTTAATAAGCGAAGCAGCCGTTGTGAAGTCGGAGTTTCCAGGCTTTTTAATGTGAAAAGATGGCTTTACCGGTACAGTATCAGCACACTGATAGTGACACAAACATGCACAGTTTATCAGACAACCACAGTCCTGCACTGTGTGTTGTAAAATAATATCATCTGCCTCAAGTACATCGATATTTTATTCACTCATCAATTGCTTCACACGGTAAACATTCACTTTTGGAAGAGCCACACATGTCACTTCCACTCCCAGAGGGCTTTAACTACAGCGAACAACGTCATTTACAATTCAGATTGTTCTTTACTTTCCTGGTTTCATCTGGCTATGTTCCCACCTGAATGGATAAAAAGACATAATTTCATTTAGTCGGTCACCGGGGAAGAGCAGCGCAGCACTTTGAGAGGCCTGTGCTACTGGATAAGGAGTCTATGAATCAGGTTTCGCTCCTCGGGGTTTGATAGTCGTTTTCAATTGCACCTAAGTACACAGCTCCCGAGAGACTGAAGGGGAGAGGGAAACTGAAGGAGGAGGGGGGCGGCGGCGGTTGAGGGGGGGTGAGAGAG